>CM042541.1:9842500-10017500 GCA_023630585.1 Cranoglanis bouderius | reverse complement strand
ACGTTTTGTTTACCTCTGCCATGTGTTCTCATGTTTTTGTTCACGTCATGTCTCCGCCTCCTGTGTTTCCCCATGTGCATTTGTTTTTGCGTTGCGTCATGTCTCTGCCCCGTTTCCTCATTGGTTCGCCGTGTAATGTGTAAGGATTGGTTTCAGGTGTCTTGGATTAGACATGTGATTGATATGTGGTTAAATACGCCGCTCCGTTTCCGCTTCGGGGAGGAGTATTAGTTTAGTTTAGCTTAGATGTGTTTAACCTTGCGCGTTTTTCCCTTAGCTCTTTTCCAGTGGTTTCCAGACCACCTCCTAGCGATGCACGTTTATTTCTGTAGCTCGTAATTCGCGGTTTCCAGACCACCTCCTAGCGATGCGCATTTATTTCCGTAGCTCGTAATTCGTGGTTTCCAGACCACCTCCTAGCGATGCGCGTTTATTTCCGTAGCTCGTAATTCGTGGTTTCCAGACCACCTCCTAGCCTAGCGTATATTTCCCTGTGTTTTCTGGATTTACTACCCGTCGTGGATTACTGTGTTTCTTATTTGGATTACTGTACCCTTTTTTGGATTACTGCCTCTACGGCCAAGTATAATATTATTTTGGATTACTGTGACTTTTTTGTTTATGGATTTATGTTGGATGAAGTTTTTGTGTTCACTTAATTTTGAACTATTCCTAATAAACTGACCACTTTCCCCTGCAAGTGCATCCTGCTTCTCTCCCACACCACGTGTCCTAACAGAATACTCGGCCAAAAAATGGATGCAGCGGGAAAATGGTGCCACGCCACGCCACGCCATGCCACGCCACAATTAAAATGCCTGCAATTAATTCTATGTTTTTTCCTCAGTGGACTTTCATCTATCCTCCAGATGAGTTTGATGGCTTTGCCACTTGGCCTCAATGTTTTTTTTTTTTTTTGCAGGCTCAGATTTATTTTTTGAGTTTGGAGGACCCCAAACCCCGACGAAGAGGAGTGGTTGGGGTTCCTCCTCTCTCGTCTGGTTGGCTCTGCTCGCCAATGGGCGGAGCTTCACCTCGTCAGTAGATGCACGAAGCTCCAGACAGTTTCGGGCTTTGTGGATCTACTGGTCCAGGTGTTCGGAAGCCCAGACTTCCAACCCGACCTCAGGACCTTTTTGGGGAAGGATTGTCTGGGCAACCGACCTAGTCAAACGTTCCTGGAGCACTATGAGAGTAAGTGGGCTAACGTGGCGGCCTACACCTCTCATCCCCTAACCCAGGAGTGTACCACCGAGGGTTGCACCCGACCAGCCATCCTGCAGTGTCCCACCTGCAGGAACCAGGGAGTAAGGAGCAGCTACTTCTGCTCCCAAGGCTGTTTCAAGGGCAGCTGGCAGGTGCATAAGCGGCTCCACAGGAGGGCACCCTCAGAGCTCCAGCCGGAGACCAGGAAGTCTCCTCCACGGACCTACCACAGGAGGTTAACATGGCGACCTCCAGTCCCGAGCTCCAGCCGGAGGCCCAGCAGGAGGTCTCCACAGCGGAGCTGCTCAAGGATGCTCAAGGCTTCTCAATGGCCCAAGCCATGTTCTCATCAGAGGTTCGAGAAGAAACCTCCACTCCTGCCCTGTCCATGTCAGAGGCCCACGGGATGGCCTCTTCTCAAGCCCAGTCCATGTCAGAGGCCCACGGGATGGCCTCTTCTCAAGCCCAGTCCATGTCTGAGGTCCATGGGATGACCTCTTCTCAAGCTCAGTCCATGTCCGTGGTCCAAGGGATGACCTCCGTTCCAAGTCCTAGCCCATGTTTTAGCGCAAAATTGAGTCCATGTTCAGGATCCTGCTCCAGTCCAAGTCCATGTCCAGGTTCCTGCCCTAGTTCTAGTCCATGTCCAAGTCCATGTCCAGGTTCCTGCCCTAGTCCTAGTCCATGTCCAAGTCCATGTCCAGGTTCCTGCCCTAATTCTAGTCCATGTCTAAGTCCATGTCCAGATTTTTGCCCTATTCCAAGGCCAATTTCTGATCCAGTTTCTGGTCCTGCTCCCAATCCTGTTCCCAGTCCTGCTCCCGTTCCCAGTACCAGTCCAGTTCCTCGTCCAGTTTCATGTCCAAGTCCAGGTTCCGACCCTGTTCCTAGTCCAGTTCCTAGTCCAGTTCCATGTCCAAGTCCAGGTTCCGACCCTGTTCCTAGTCCAGTTCCTAGTTCAGTTTCATGTCCAAGTCCAGGTTCCGACCCTGTTCCTAGTTCAGTTCCATGTCCAAGTCCAGGTTCCGACCCTGTTCCTAGTCCAGTTCTTAGTCCAGTTGCTAGTACAGTTCCTGATTTAGTTGCTAGCTACATTGATTTAATTTCTGGATATGTTTTTGCTCTCCTTCTCAGTTCAGAGGCTGATTTAACTCCCAGCTCCGGTTTCAGCTCCGTTTCCAACCCAGCTCACTCCTCTGTCTCCTCCTCTGTCTCCAGCCCTGTCTCCAAGTTAATTTCCAATGCTGTTTCCAACCAAGTTTTTGATTTTGTCTATGGTTTTGGGTCTAACCTAGTTCTCTGTCCAGTCTCGAAGTCTGTTTCCAAGTCTTTCTCGAAGTCTGTTTCCAAGTCTTTCTCGAAGTCTGTTTCCACGTCTTTCTCGAAGTCTGTTTCCACGTCTTTCTCGAAGTCTTTTTCCCAGTCTGTTTCCGAGTCTGTCTCCAAGTCTGTCTCCGAGTCTGTTTCAAAGTCTGTCTCTGATCCAGGTGCCAAAGCTGTTCCTGATCCAGGTGTGAGAGCTGATTCCGATCCAGGTGCGAGAGCTGACTCCGATCCTGGTTCCAGGTCAAGCTTCAGGTCAAGCTCCAGGTCAAGCACCAAGTCAAGCTCCAGGCCAAGCACCAGGTCACGCGCAGCTCGGAGATCCAGGCCCAGCAACAGGTCATGCGCAGCTCCGAGATCCAGGCCCAGTACCAGGTCACGCACAGCTACAAGATCCAGACCAGGCATCGGTTCAAGCACCAGACCAAGTTCTCGTCCAAGTTTCAAAGGAAAACCTGACACGCTCTGCTCTGGTTACGGGACACTGGACATAACCAGCCTCAGGTCCTGGAGGGCAGAGGTTAGGATCCTGCCCAGGGGCCCAGGTCCACCAAAGTGGATGGAACTTGCGGCGCTTCGGGAGCCGCGCCTTGGGGGGGGGGCTCTGTTAGGTTTCCTCTTCTCCAGCTCTCGCTACGCTGCAAGGAGTAGCGAGTGGCATACTTCCACATTCCACTGCACGCTTTCCAGCGCTATTCAAAAACTCTCCGATGGACGTTTCATTCATGAACTCACGTTTTGTTTACCTCTGCCATGTGTTCTCATGTTATATTCACGTTATGTCTCCTCCTCCTGTGTTTCCCCATGTGCGTTTGTTTTTGCATTGCGTCATGTCTCTGCCCAGTTTCCTCATTGGTTCGCCGTGTAATGTGTAGGGATTGGTTTCAGGTGTCTTGGATTAGACATGTGCTTGATATGTGGTTAAATACGCCGTTCCGTTTCCACTTCAGGGCAGAGTATTAGTTTAGTTTAGTTTAGCTTAGATGTGTTTAACCTTGCGTGTTTTTCCCTTAGCTTTTTTCTCGTGGTTTCCAGACCACCTCCTAGCGATGCGCGTTTATTTCCGTAGCTCGTAATTCGTGGTTTCCAGACCACCTCCTAGCGATGCGCGTTTATTTCCGTAGCTCGTAATTCGTGGTTTCCAGACCACCTCCTAGCCTAGCGTATATTTCCCTGTGTTTTCTGGATTTACTACCCATCGTGGATTACTGTGTTTCTTATTTGGATTACTGTACCCTTTTTTGGATTACTGCACCCTTTTTTGGATTACTGCCTCTATGGCCAAGTATAATATTATTTTGGATTACTGTGACTTTTTTGTTTATGGATTTATGTTGGATGAAGTTTTTGTGTTCACTTAATTTTGAACTATTCCTAATAAACTGACCACTTTCCTCTGCAAGTGCATCCTGCTCCTCTCCCACACCACGTGTCCTAACAGTAATACAGTGTCGACCTGAGAAGAGCTCTAATCAGCTAATTAACTCAAAACACCTTTTTACTCAAAACACCGTTGCTCAGTGGTCCAAAGTCCTCTTTTCAGATGAAAGTAAATTTTGCATTTCATTTGGAAATCAAGGTCCCAGAGTCTGGAGGAAGAGTGGAGAGGCACAGAATCCAGTGATGATTTGGGGTGCCATGTCATCTGCTGGTGTTGGTCCACTGTGTTTTCTCAAGTCGAGAGTCAATGCAGCGTCTACCAGGAGATTTTAGAGCACTTCATGCTTCCATCTGCTGACAAGCTTTATGGAGATTCTGATTTCCTTTTCCAGCAGGACTTGGCACCTGCCCACAGTGCCAAAACTACTAGTAACTGGGTTGCTGACCATGGTATTACTGTGCTTGATCGGCGAGCCAACTCGCCTGACCTGAATTTTGTCAAGAGGAAGATGAGAGACACCAGACCCAACAATACAGACGAGCTGAAGGCCGCTATCAAAGCAACCTGGGCTTCTATAACACCTCAGCAGTGCCACAGGCTGATTGCCTCCATGCCACGCCGCATTGATGCAGTAATTCGTGCAAAAAGGAGCCCCGGCCAAGTATTGAGTGCATAAATTAACATACATAAATTCTTTATTCTAATATTTTGAAATACTGGATTTTTGATTTCCATGAGCTGTAAGCCGTAATCATCAAGATTAAATAAAAAAAGGCTTGAAGTATTTCACTTTGTGTGTAATGAATCTAGAATATATGAAAGTTTCACTTTTTGAATTAAATTACGGGAAAAAATTAACTTTTTCACGATATTCAAATTTTTTGAGATGCACCTACATGTCTGTCATTTCTCAAAACTCAATATTAGGCAATATGATGGAATAATATCAATATTGTGATATCACAATATCTACATTTATACCTGAACAAGGTTTTTTACTTTTTTGCATCGGATCTACAAAGCTTTTGTAGCTTACAAGTAAGGGAAGTTTCTAGCAGAATAAAACATATTACAGGAGATTTTATGGCAATACAACAACAACAACAACAACAAAATGAGATGGAGGAAGTGATATCATAATATGTATATAATTATATCACTATATCATTTGAATTTTTTAATAATAACAATGACAAACTTCTAATTGGAAGAAGCTGATTTTCTAATTGAATTTTTTTCCCCCCCCAGCATTATTACATCCCAGAATCTAATGAACACATTCTGCAAAAAATGACTTGCAGTAGTCCAATAGGTGAGTTTTATTTATTTAAACAGCAGCATTGCTAGCATAATGTTGTAGTTGTTTAAGTAAAGAAAAGGCTTAAGTAAAATGTGTACAGACTACTATATTTATTGTGTATTTAGTTTTGGTATGATTTATATTTGGTATGATGGTTTACGTCATAAGATGGTTAAAAATAAAAATTAACCACGTCGCAGCTTTTGGACACTTATTGGAACCGTGGCACTAACTAGTGTTGTTTTGGAAAAATAAAATCACTCAAATACTATGGAACACACCGCACACACTCAGACTAAGCTCTTAACTCTGCGGCTGAACCGTACACAGTGTTTGTTATTAATAAAATTTCTAAGAAAAAATGCTTGATTTCAGTTTTGCTAACAAGATCGACAACTCAAAGGTCTGTGAAACACTTTTAGCTAATCATGGATATAAATATGTGCTATGTGGGGTGTATTCCTGTCTTAAGCCCAGTGTTCCCAGAAGTTGTAAGGATGTTATAAACAAAGTAAAAAAAACACTCCATGAAGTCAGCATCCTTTGTAAGGATTTCCCTTTTGGCTCTAATAAAAGCTCAACTTTCCTCTGTTCCCAGCCCATCTTGCAACACATTTTTCCAATCATTAAAAGAATATGAAAAACGTAAAGTATTAATAATAATATTCGCCTACCATCAAGAACCACTGGAACGTACAAGGACATAGTGTGTTTTTTCAGTTAAAGGGGTAACACGAGATGGTACATACGAAACGCTCTGGGTAAAGTTGAAGCATTTTGCTGACAGGAGTGACGTGCAGGCCAACATGCAGGCTGGTCATACTTAAACATTTGGATATCTTTCATTTAATTTCTGCA
Organism: Cranoglanis bouderius; assembly: GCA_023630585.1. Taxonomy (NCBI): domain Eukaryota; kingdom Metazoa; phylum Chordata; class Actinopteri; order Siluriformes; family Cranoglanididae; genus Cranoglanis; species Cranoglanis bouderius. Next base: position 10,011,432 of record CM042541.1, on the reverse strand, counting down.
AGCTGATGAGCAAACTCGACTACATAACATCATGTTCATTTAGCTAGCACTAGCTAACTTTGTTATCAATCTGGCATAGTTAATTAATGTCGGATATCTACAGATGGAGCTACAGGTGGCATATTGCATGGAAGCCCCACCCCTTTCCTCCCATCTCACTGCTCTGGACTGGACTCAAGAAAAGGTTTATTTACGGTTTATTTACGGTTAAAACACTGGCCGGGTTTGAATTACAGGTTTAAATAAACATGTAGTAATGTTTTAAAAGGAAAATATTTCGCTTTTAGTTTACTGTCACTTCAACCTTAAGGTACAAACAGTAACCGATTAATTTCATAAAGATGCCAAAGACACGGAGCGAAACGTCACCTGGTGAGGCTGTGCTTTCACTCACACACACACACACACACACACACACACACACACACACACTTGTGTTTACACAAACAGAACATAGGTGCGGTGACCTCCAGTCAAAGTGACAGTGGTTAAAATGTGTGTGTGTGGAGCCCTAAGGGAATCTCTGACCTTGTGATCGTGTGTGTGTATGTATGTGTGTGTGTGTGTGTGTGTGTGAGTGTGTGTGTGTGATGTACTTACACAACTACTACACACTCAAAGCATTAAAGTGTTTTTACTAGATATTAAGGAAGTTTGGATTAACAACCCACAACCGGTTTTACTAAACGTCCTTAGGAAAAACAAAAAAACTGGAGACGTGAAAAGTTCCAGCTTCCACTTCAGACGTGGAGGCACAAATGACAGAATTTCTCCAAACTGGACAGTTTCTCCAAACTGATCAATGCACGATAATCATGTTCTCATGGTATGATAACGAGTCTAAATATCAATCATTAATTCACCGTATAAAAAAAACAGAACATGGTTGTGAAAATTAAAGGAAATATGCATTACGAAATCTTTATATGAAAGTCTCTTAGCACATCCGTGTTTGTGTGTGTGTGTGTGTGTATATTAATACATATAGAAACCAACAGTAAACAAAAAAGATGAAATCCCCTTATTGTTCTCCTTCCCACATGACGAGATTTCCAGAATCTGTGTTCTGCAATGTTTTTTCACAAGAAGTCTGTAGTCATTCTGATCGATTCACAAGAAAATAAGAGATCACAGAGATGGGCGTGTCTTCACAAAGTCTCATTTTAATACAAACTGATTGTTTTTGTTATACAGGATTTTGCGATCACAAAAATAAACTTCAAATAACCTTTGTTTATATTTTACATGTTTTTCTGCGTTATAAACTTTTGAAACCTTTCAGAGCGACATTTTCCATAAAATCAGTTTATCAGTAAAAGATGAAAGACGGAGTGGCCGTGAGAAAGAGTAGCACACTGAGCCACAAAAACATCAAACAACCGCCCAATCATACGCCGTGACTAACTGCGAAACCGTGACACCGTAGGAACTCGGTCGTACAGCAGTTTCAGTAGTTTATCAGCAGATTTTGAGCCTCGTGCCGCACCAGGAAGTGGCGCACAGGTTACGCATGTGTGAACTGGTTTAGCGTAATGTTAACGCTGTACAGCAGATTAACATCGCCCACATCACAACAATCAAATCGATACCCATGTGTCCTGATAAAACGGGCCAAAGTCTGTTCTCTCATTGAAGTATTTGCTGAGCACAATTTTTGGAAATGTGTGAAAACTAAGTACTTTGTTGTACTTACTGGAGGCTTGACACAGAGGCACACAACAACGTTCAGCTGTAGTGCTGTCGGTACTCTGAAATTTAAACGTTTTCTTACAAGACATATCGTTATCGCTTGGTTAAAAAAAATCTCCTCAGTGGTATGATAGCGGAAGTGGTTTAGCTGGCTGACATTTTAGCGGAAGTACGTCATTGCCTCCGTGTGCATGTAGCCTATTTTTCACACATTTCCATCTGACGCGGAAATCAGGTGAAAATGGCTTGTCGCTATCCGGAGGGACAGCTTCACAGTTAGATATTTAAATATCGATCAATATTCCAACACACCAGTGTTATTTATGGTATATGAAACGAAATATATGTGTTTAAAATAGCCTTTAGTAGGATTACATGCGACGATTCACAGAAACTTGATCTGACGAACAGAACCGGTCTCATGAACCAGCCTGCTCTGAACCTGCAGGATAACTTTCCCTTACGCTCAAGCTGTGAGGCTTTTGGCTTTTCCTCATTGATCGGTAACACTCAGCCTTAACGGTTACCTCTCCTGTGCTTGAATCCTTGTTTCAAACTGAGATTGACAATGGCGTTAGAAAATTTGTATGTGATTGACACATAATAGTAGACAGACCGAGACAGACACATAGGTACGTTACACTTGCTGCGCTAGCATTAGATAGCACACTAAGGGCATGTAAAGACACTACACGTCCAGATCTTACCTTCACAATTGTGGATATAGCTTGAAACGGTTGGCTTGAAGCCTTTCTCCTTCTTGGTTGTCGAAGTATGACACAGTGTTTGGATAATTCGACTCACGTCGTTGACTGTAACCATAGGCACATCTTGAAGCGATCGAGCGAAAAACGCCATAGTTGCTATTGGCGCTACGTGCGCCGGATGTGACCTAGCTGGCTGACTTTGAATGCGGGAGAGAGTGTGCATAAAGCCAATTATGAACGAACTCGGACTTGTCACCCACTCGGGTAAATTTGTACTCGAACTTGACACGGACTCGGAAATTTTCCCGAGTACAGCCGAGTCCGCGTTCCTTTAGCCCCGAATAACTCTCCACTTGGAGCAGTTTGTCACTACGTAACTGAACGTCAGTCTTCTTTTCCTTTCGGCTGTTCCCTTCAGGGGTCGCCACAGCGAATCATCTGCCTCCATCTAGCCCTATCCCCTGCATCCTCTTCTCTCAGACCGACTACCTTCATGTCCTCCTTCACTACATCCATAAACCTCCTCTTGGGTCTTCCTCTCGGCCTCCTGCCTGGCAGCTCTAACCTCAGCATCCTTTTACCAATATATTCACTCTCCCTCCTCTGAACATGTCCAAACCATCTCAACCTGGCCTCTCTAACTTTGTCTCCAAAACATCTCACATGTGCTGTCCCCCTGATGTAATCATTCCTGATCCTATCCATCCTTGTCACTCCCAAAGAGAACCTCAACATCTTCAGCTCTGCTACCTCTAACTCTTCCTCCTGTCTTTTCCTCAGTGCAACTGTCTCCAAACCATACAACATCGCTGGTCTCACTACTGAACGTCAGTAAAAGAAGTAATTTTATGTCTTCAGTGAATGGAGGCCAGACCAATCAGACAGGGTTTACAGGAAAACACATGGAAATACTCGTGTCTTATTGGCTGACAGTCTCAATTCTGCTAAACGCTAGCTCACAGTCAGTGTGAGGGAAAAATGGATAAAACGGATATGCTGATTTTATTTTATTTTTTAAACCAGTAAAGGGGTTGAAACTGAAACAGTAACATCATCCCGTGCTGAGCAGGAAAACAAGGTGTGTAAATGTCTATATGAGTTGGTGAATATGTATAAGTGACATGAATATGATATGAGCAGAGCATAAGGACAGATAACGCATTCTGCATGGCTCTGTAACAGCTAAACTAAGCTACAGTGATAGCTTAGCTGTGCCTCCCCTTGGCTAGCGACTCCAAACTAGCCTGTAGTCTCGTGTTACATAGCCAAAAGGTTTTACCTTTTATCGGTCTGGTAGTCCTGCAAACAGTGATAACACCTGAGGCAAGTTTTATGATAAATGCAACTTTTTGTACAATTTTCAATCAGCCCTTACAAGCAAGAAAAAAAAAGCATGCAAACAGTCTATTTAGAAATACGTTTTAAAAGGTTTTTTTTTGTGGAGAAGAATCTGGGGTCAGCCTCGGATGATTAACAGTTCAGCTAACGCCCCTGGTCATGTATAACATGAATAGAAAGATAAAATAATAATAATAATAATAACATAACATAAGATTAAGATAATAAGAAATGAATGAATGTCTCCCTGCCTGACCAGAGGCTTTCTCCCCTCATCGTGTGAGTACCGAATTGAGTTCTCTTTAGCGGTCAAATAAATACACAGACATCATGTCAAAATGCAGGTCTGGCCGAGTATTCATGTGAACACAGTCGGTTATGTCTTAAGTGAATGTAAACAGTTGGGAAAAAATCAGAGGTGTGTCAGTACAGTATATTGGATCTGTGCATTAGGTCTTAAAGTGACAGCAGTCTAATAAACCTGCTGCTGTCTGTGTCATTAATGTTAATCACACAACTTAACTTCAGTAAATTTAATAAGAATCACAGTATGTCATACAGTGAAGTCTATTTTATTTATATTTAATTACTTTATTCAATTTCTGTAGTATTTCGTACTTGAATACTACTGATAAACCTACCTGAGAAAACATATTGTTATAATAAAATAAGATTGTAGTCATATCGCCCACCCCTAAACATTAGCATCTGGTGATTCCAGTTTGAATTTCACGTAAAATGTGAAATGTACTTCTTAATGTAGTAAATATCATAAACCTTGCTGATAGGGTTTTATTTATTTATTTATTTATTTTCATTTTAGGAATTAAAATAGAAAAAAAAAGTTACAAGAACAGAGCTGTGTTCAGAAATGAGTTTGTTGTCATTCATAGACAGATTAAAAGCAGTAATAAAGTATGAAGCTTGTTGTTATGACCTGCTGTTAAATGTAACTCTACTCTGTACTCTCTCTCTGTACTCTCTCTCAGCCGTTATAACTGTGGGGGAGACGCATCAAATCATTGAAATGTCAACTCGAACTGGAGGACACAATATAGTGTGATACAATAACAAATCAGGTTAATTTGTATTTTCATACACTTGTAATATAATAAAAGTTCTACATATACCTCTATTAGAGATGGGCGATATTTTATCGTTTGCGATATACCAGTAAAATTGTAAAATAGTGGGTGGAGTCAATGCAAATCGATGATCAGATCGAAGTTATGTGTAAATGAATACCACTGAAGGTGGTAAATTTGCGTAATTTTTTTTTTTTTCACAGAAAGCTTGTTTCAAACATTAAATAATTTTCAAAAAAGGTAAAAAGTAAAAAAAATTTTATTTAAAAGTCAAAATAAACCATAAATGATACATTTATTGATAATGATCATGTTTCCGTATCTCAAAATAAAAAAAAAGGTTTCTCAGAATTGTGACTTATTATTATATAATAATATCATAATTTATGTCACTTTTTATTAAATATCATAGGTTATTTATTTATCTATCTATCTATCTATCTATCTATCTATCTATCTATCTATCTATCTATCTATCTATCTATTATGTTATTTTTAAAATAACAATTACCAACTCTGATCGTAAGCAGATGATAGTGATGTTAAAATTTCTTACTAAATTTTTCTATTTTTCTGGGGGTTTTTTTCAGGGTTTAATAATTAACAATCAAATAAAAGTATCTTTAAACTGTTAAACGCTTGCATCTATGAAAACGGACTATATATATATATATATATATATATATATATAGATAGATAGATAGGTAGATATAAATGTATACATTATTGTGTATTATAGAATGTTTTCAAGTTTGATGATGTAATAGTTTCGTCATATCGTACACCTCTATGTAAAAAGCACTACGTTTTTTATTTGTATTTTTTATTTCATTACATATACACCGCACCTTTAGCATTTTTTTCGACGCCTCTCAAAACCCTTAATAGATGTGGTACAGCGTTTCGGTTTCATTTTTATTCTCCTGGGAGTCTCTTGATATCAGAACGCGTCACGGCTGTCGAGAACAAACAGCGCACACTGTTTGCGTAATCTCTTTTACATATCGTTTCCTGTATTAAGTCACGTGTTAAGTCGTGATTAAGTGATTATTCTTTATTAATCCCACCACTAACTGTACACACAATTTAATAGATTGCACACAAAAATCTTTTTTTCCCCAAACATATTTATAAATAATATCTAGTTAACACTATTTTGGAAAGTATTTTATTTGTCGACGTCGCAACACGAAGCACGATGTACGACGTGAATTAAAAACATTCTCTCGTTCCTGATTTCATTCTCTCTCTCTCGCTCGCTTGTTCCTTCTCATTTCCATACACGGACTGAAACTACACACTCGGATGAAAGGGACACGACCACACAGTGTGCAGAACAGGAAGTGAAACCAGCAGAATGTGTTCTCTGTGATGAGGACGAGAAAGCACGTTCTGAGGAATTTCTCAGAAATGAGAGACATCGTCTGAGTCAACACTAGGGGGTTGCACACAATTCAAATTTTTTGCTAGTTGACCAGTAATTTAAAAAAGTAGTCGACTGTTCGACTAATCGGCAGCAAAGAAGTCGTCACGTCGCACTTCACTTAACATCCACACACTTTACATTTATAGCTGTTTTAGGCTACACTGTGAATGACTGTTTATTTACTTTCAGCAACTTAACAACGGTTTATTTACAATTTATTTATTTTCAGCAACTTAATTTATTTACAATTTATTTACTTTCAGTAACTTAATTTATTTACAATTTATTTACTTTCAGTAACTTTTCATGATTTATTTACAATTTATTTAATTACAACGACTTATTTACAATTTATTTACGTTCAAAAACAATTTATTTACGTTCAACGACTTAACAACGATTTATTTACAATTTATAAATTACAGACAAGGGCAGAGAGACTGAAGGAGACAAAGAGAAAGACAGATAGAAAGAGAGAAAGGATGAAATAAAGTGAGACAGGGAGAGAAAGAATGAGACAGACAAAGAACGACAGAGAGAGACAGCGGGAGACAGAAAGAGATAGACAGGTCCAGAAAGAACAAGACAATATGAGAAAGACTGAAATGCAGACAGAGAGAGAGAGAGAGAGAGAGAGAGAGAGAGAGAGAGAATAAATATTACAGAACATTCCGGATAACGCAGAACACTTTACACCTTATTTCACTACACACTCATCTGAAGACTATAATTAAGTGTGAAACACACACTCACACATACACACTCCTGCACACACACACTGCCACACATACACACACTCCCGCACACACACACACACACACACACTCCCGCACACACACACGCGCACACACACACACACACACTCCCGCACACACTCTGGAGAATCAGGAAGTTTTGCTAGAAATTTAGTAACGAACACTAACTAGCCATAAACATGATCTGGATTTGGGACGGAACCATGAACCACAGAAATGAGCTGATATCCAATTCCTGGCAGTGTCGTGTTTGTAAAGTCCTTATTAACTACTGCTATTACTACTAATAATAATATTAATAACAACAGGCTAATAGATGTCAGTACTGTGTGTGTTAATGTAGCGGGGGATTTCCCTACAGTTGCGGAGTTAAAAGAAACAAGTTGGCAAAAATCCCCACGCCCTCTACAGTGTAATGTCTCACACACACACACACACACACACACATACACACACACACTGCTGCTGCACTTCAGTTGGTCACCTTGCGGCATCTGCGGTGTGTCTTCAGAAAGGAAGAAACAGTGGAAGTGAAAGAACTAGGTGTGTGTGTATGTGTGTTTGTGTGTGTGTGGTGAAGAATGGAAAATCTTGGCATTTGAACAAAAATAACGTATCGTTTATTATTAATATGCTACACATTACGTTTGGGATAAAATAAAATGAATCAGTGATTCGTCAGAGTTAATAATTAAATTGTAATAAATCTGTAATTTAAACAAAATTAACTGCAGAGTTTAAAAAAAACAATTTTAACATCAGCCTGATGCGAAGCCACTCCGAAGTTAAAATTTTCCGATAACCGCACATTCCACAGTGTTTTATTCCTCTTACACCACAGCAGTTTGCCAATTACGATTTTTTTATTTATTAAAGAATGGCATGCCGTATGCTTTATCTGTTTATAGTTACATTTAATGGTGTAGCGACTGTAATGGACATGTGACACTGTGTCTGTCAGTATTTTATACTTGAATCTTTTTTCTTTTTTTTTTGTTAAATTAGCTTAAATTGTTTTAAAATATCTTTTGTTCATGCTCGAGTTTTCAGCAGCGTTTTTACAATCGGCTAAAAAAAAAAAGCTCAGAAAACTCAAAACGCAAACTGACTCCAGCTTTAGTAGAAAACAGAGGGGAGATATTATTTACGAGCCGTAAACACAACACAAACCGTCAATGATACACACACACACACACACACACACACACACACACACACACACTCAGAGTTATCAGAGTGTGTACAGAGAGAGGGAGCTGTCTGAGTCAGACTTATCTCTCTCACACACACACACACACACACACACACACACACACACACACACACAAACACACATTAGAACATAGATTCGAACAATCACTTAAACACACTATGTCCATATAAGTAGCTTTATGAATTTTTGCTGTCAGATCTGCACGATACAGCTGGACGATACGACGATATAATATCAACATTGTCATAAATGATGTCCCAATATGCTTTCGTCACATTGTGATATCTTTTTATTGCACTTTTAATGTGTGTTTTGGTTTTTTTTTGCTTAATAACTCATGAGCTGATGAATTTCATGCGTAATCCTTAAAATTGTAAAACGCTACAATGTTTTCAGTGTGAATTCTTTTATAAATCAAAATAATACCTTTTTTTGAAAATATAAAAACTAAAACCATTTAAAGAAAGGTTGAAACGTCACAGAGTAGAACAACACGCTCGGAGGAAAGAGCTATCCGCCCTCTTCCTCATACACGAGCTCACAAACGCCCACGATTGGCTCGTGTCGCTCTGATTGACAGGCGAAACAGAGTAAGCCCCTCCCACCCAGAGAGCTTAATTACATTGAAATGACTGCCTTGTGACCTTCTTAGCCAGTTGCTAATTTGACTCACATTTTAACTTTCGGTCTTTCGCTGTGACGATTCTTAAAACGTAAGATAACGCGATAAAACGATCCCCGTGTTCGTTCTGAATGTTGTGAATGATTACACACTGGAATATGTGCATTCGAGTTGTTTTTGATTTGTTACAAATGAACACACCATATCCATATCTGTTATTTAGTGTAAGTCAATATTTTTAAAATTCGAGTTAAATACTAAAAAATGTATTACAATAAACCACCGTTTCTTTTTAGTCTAATTTTTATGTTAGTTGATTCCTGCTAGAATTCTTGCAGACCAAATCAAATGTGTTGATATTTAAAGTACAAAATGTGAAATCTCGTGTAATCTTATGTAATGCACTTTAAACTTTATTTAATTTTTTAATGAACTGTGTTTTTGAGTTCAACTTTTTGTCACTAATGTGTTATAAGTAAACATGGCAGAAATAATAAAATGCCATAGTAAACTTTTTTTTTTTTTTACTGTTTACTTTAATATTGTCATTTTGCATACTAATGAATCTGTCACGTTTTAATCAGTTTATAAAAATCAACCCAAATTTAAACGTTACATTAAACCATTTGACAAACTAGACGAGGGTTAAATACAAAATGGCGCATTACGGTTCATGTAGTTCACTAGATACAGTATAGAAGACGTTGTATTCACACCCTAAGTAGTGCACTTATATAACAACGAGGAAGCGATTTGGTCTTCGGCCCAGTTTAACTTCAGTTCCTATTCTGGCAAGCATTTCAACTGCTGGTTTATTAAAAGGGTTAGAAAACATATAAACAAGAATATACAGTGTTAAACATTTAAGTTAAACACTGTTAACTTAATTTAGTTAACCATGATACACAAATTGTCGTGTAACTTAGTTCTACTTACAATAAGCTGGTTATGTTAAAGGTTGAACTTCTAGTTGTGAAGAAAAATTCCTCAAATCCTGAAAGTTATCCGCGTATTTAATCCATTACTAATGTCGGATTTGTGAGGTTATATCGCTGTTCGTTGATAGTTAACTGTTAGCGAGCTAGCTCACGCTAGCCAGTGCTTAAATACCATATATAACGCGTTATTTATTTCCCGTCCGTATTGAGCTCCGGGATCCTGATACTACGATTGGCTGCGGTTACGTAGTCGGTTATGACTGACATCTTAACTGTCCAATCAATGGAGCAATTGAGAGTCCGACCTACTGGCCAATCCGGGCGCAAGAGGCGGGGTTTTGTGGGATAAAATAATGAAATACCACAGTATTTATTTAATGCTGTTCTATTCAGTGTTTATTGTAATGATATATATATATATATATATATATATATATATATATATATATATATATATATATATATATATATATGGATTTGGAGATCGAAGAACAAGTTGATTTAAATAAAAAGAGAAGAACCACAATTTCCTTTTCTCTTTTTTTTCTGCTTATAATGCAGCATATGCTGTGATATTTGCTGTTTTAAATAGATTAACAGAAATACTTCCCACACAAAACTAAACAAACCGAACAGTCTTTGCTTGTTTTTCTCTTTTTACAGCCTTCCAAACTTATACATACAATACTGCTCCATCTACAGGCGAAATAACTCTGGAATAATATTTGAGCTTTATTTGGAAAAAGTTTTTTAAAATACATATTAATTTTACACTCTCAAGTCCCCAAGTATATAGACCTATAGAAATGTTGGAATTAATAAAACAAAATAGAAGTGAAGAAATCATGTTTTCAAATAGGGTAATATACACATCATATTTCTTTTATTTAAAAAACAAAAAACAGATTAACGCTTAGTATATTTGGCATCTTGTTTTTTTTTTTTTTTTTTTGTTGTTTTTTTTTAAGGTCAGAATATCGGATTTTCTTCCGTGTCAAACGTCACCATGATACAACACGTGGACTTCTTTTAGGTTTAATTTCTAACAAATTTGTAATAAATAAATAAATAAATAGATAGATAGATAGATAGATAGATAGATAGATAGATAGATAGATAGATAGATAGATAGATAGATAGATAAATAAATAAATACATTTTAAAAAAGATATAAACAGGGCGTAGTTACCTGTTTCCAAGCTTATACACCATTTAAATCCAGTGTTTATAAAGTACAGATGTGATGGAAGGAGCAAAAACACACTTCAGTTCCATTCATTTGAATGATTTTAATAATAATGATATAAATATATACAAATATATGAGTTCCCGGCTCGAATCATAGACTCTTTATGACATTACAGAACATTTAGTGTCTGAAAGCTACAGGAAATATTGGCACCTCTAGTAAACATTGCCAACATTAATATCTTGAATTGGATTTTTTTTTTACTAGTAGAGATTAAGGATTGATTATGTCCTGCACAGTCGGAATTTTAGACTAAAGAAATGTGTAATGCTTTCCATAAATCAGCACCATAACATTTATAATCAGATAAGGGAAAAAATCCTGAGATATATAATTTATAAAGTATTTCTCTTCATCTCTCACGGAAAAATATTCCAAAATAAATAACTAAAAAGAAATATGTCTTTCATTTTTATATACACAAAATGGATTACTTGTTCTGTGTCCTTGCGCTAGCGGCGTGACGATATGTCAGTAGAACGGTAGTCTGTGATAATAAAGTACAAAAAAGGGTGAAAAGTCCTCAAATGTTCAGTTCAGCTTTTAGAAGTAATGATAGGATATCGTCACACAACTAGCTGTGAGAACAACCTGAACACAACGCTACAAGTGCAAATTTGCCGTATCTATCTATCTATCTATCTATCTATCTATCTATCTATCTATCTATCTATCTTTCACTTTTTACAAAAGTATAATGCCATACTTATTATTATTACTTATTATCGAGTGATTCGTGTACATGGTAGGCGTCCTAGAGAGAGAGAGACTGAGAGAGAGAGAGAGAGAGAGAGAGAGAGATAGAGATAGCGAGCCAGAGAGAGACAGACAGACAGACAGAGAGACACAGACAGATAGAGAGAGAGAGAGACAGATAGAGGGAGAGACAGACAGATAGAGGGAGAGACAGACAGATGGAGAGAGAGACCGAGAGAGATAGAATGAGACAGACAGACAGATAGAGATAGAGAGTAACAGATGGGCAGATAGAGAGAGAGATAGACAAGAGAGAGACAGAGAGAGACAGACAGACAGACAGAGAGACACGGACAAATAGAGAGAGACAGAGAGATAGAGAGTGACAGATGGACAGATAGAGAGAGAGAGAGACAGACAGATAGAGGGAGAGAAAGACAGATGGAGGGAGAGACCAAGAGAGAGAGAATGAGACAGACAGACAGACAGAGATAGAGAGCAACAGATGGGCAGATAGAGAGAGAGATAGACAAGAGAGAGACAGAGAGACAGAGAGATAGAGACAGAGAGAGAGAGAGAGAGAGAGAGAGAGAGAGAGAGAGAGAGAGACAGACAGATAAAGAGACAGAGAGATAGAGAGTGACAGATGGACAGATAAAGATATATATATATATATATATATATATATATATATACAGAGAAAGAGAGAGAGAGAGACAGGTCTAGGTTGCAAGTGCTTTCCTGAGGTCAGCGTAGAAGTTGATGAGTGAGGTTGCCATGGCAACATCCACGGCGGACTGCGGGATTTTGCCCCTCAGGTCGGTCTGGATGTATCCGTTGAGCAGACTGCAGGGGGCGCCTTCGACTTCAACGTCATCAGCAGGAACGCAGAACCAACCGCACGGGTGATTATAACCTCTCACACAGGTCTGCTCCCGCTGCTCACACTCCACACTCACACCTGACACACACACACACACACACACACAAGATAATATTCGGTATTATTTAAAACCGTGATTTCTTTTCATTCCAATTTGTGCTGATCGTCAGTTTTATTTTATCAAAAACACAACCACAACTTTTATGACAGCATCTGCATTACAGCAGCGCACGTTTACGCCGAGCTTTTACGCCAACATTTAATATTTAACCGCAAAGAAGCGTAAACTCCTCTGTCCTGAAGATGTCGGAAAACTTAAAGTTACAGCTTTACTTCCGACTGTTACAAAGCGCTGACACTGGAGACTCCTTCCATAAATGTTACATAAATAAACATCTCCTTACTTTAAGAAAACTTCACCACATCTACAATTGTCCTTGTGAAGTCCCTGTGAATGAGTTGTTACTATCGTTTATAGCTGGAAACGATAACGTATTAGAGCGAGCGCATTAATATAAACCTACGCTACTGTCAGAGCTGCTGTTATAGAAAACTAATCAACACCTTCTGACCAATCAGAATCCAGCATCCCATAAAATGTTAATGTAAAATGTAAACGTTTCTCACCGCAGGACAGGAGGCCGCTCTGATAATCGGTGGTGTAGGAGAAATCCACAAACTCTCGAGGAGCGATGATGTTCCACAGCTGTCCTGCAGTGGTGTAACGCATCACACAACACGCCTGCCACACACACACACACACACACACACACACACACATACACACACACACAAAATCACAATCACATGAACCCAAATTAAATCACAAGTCTGATCTTCTTTTTTTAGATAGCTTAATATCTTAGAGCGATTTTATTCATTACTTATCATGATATAATTTCAGTCATTTTAGCAATCAATGACTGGTGGATATCATGTGATAGTGAGACGAGGACACTAAGCTAAGCACTAATTTAAATGTTTTTTTTATTTATTTTGAACCTTGTCTAGAGTTTGCACGATGTCCATGGTGGTCATCAGACTGTCCCACTGTAATCGATACGGTCCCGGCCGAATGTAGTCCACTATCCTGTACGGCTTCTCCATCACCAAGCCCTCCACCTTGTACCTGCATGCAAGGTATCAGTTCAAATGTCAGCTATTATACGAGCAAATGATGCCGTTTCAACAAGTCACCAACATTCACATTAGTGCAAATTACGATTACAAATAAACTAAACAATGTCGAGCAGGAAGAGCAGATCTAAACCACGCATTAGCTCATCAGCTCAGATTTATCGAAATCACTGTACAATCATCTACAAGTTTCATTTTTAGCTCCTTCTCAGATGATGTGAGTCTCTCAGGATGATCAGTAATAAAAAAATATTTGCATCTCAGGACCGTGAACAAGCAAGAGTCCAGCAGGAATCTTTTATCACCACGTTACTGGATCAGGACTTTATTTCCAGAACACTGCAATCATAATAGTGTGTCCAATACAAAGCACGTGACTTTAAATCAGATCAGATTAGAGATCTTCTCATTTAATTATTTTTCCTCTTCTGTAACTTGGACAGTAGCAGATCAAATCAGACAGAGTAAAGGTTTCGTAATAACTGGAAAATGTATAAAAAATGGTATGCTGGAGTTTTCTCACAGGTGGAGAAACCGGGACGTTATCGTTACTAATCAGGAATAATGAATAACACACAGAGTGGATACTGTAGTGGGCGGAGTCACACCAGGTTCCTGTGTAAATGAGTTTTTTTGCTGATGCTTTAAAGCCTCACTTTCAGAAAGTTCAGCGAATCACAAACTGAGAGGAGGACGGACTCACAGGAAGCCGCTGAACTCTGATGAAGGTTTCCTCCAAACGGTGACATCTTTCTGTAGAGAGGAAAAAATAAATCAGAAATTTTGTTTAGAAAAAAAATACCAATACCTATAACTAAGTTGGGCGGTACCTGCCGATAACCAATTAATCAACCCATAGCTTTTAAAATTGATACTGAATGAAAACATAACACTCAAAGTAAAATATTCCTGAACGTTATTACAAAAATAAACAGTACCGATTAGAGGTCGACCGATTGATCGGTTTTGCAGATTAATCGGCACCGATAACTGATTGCGGGAACTATCGGGTTATCGGCAAAAATCCACACTGAGAAGGGTCCGCTGTCATTATACAGTACGACAGCGGCCTCTAGAGGCGAAATAAAAACTATCACTGACAAACGTTAATAAGGTTCATCTAACGTTAATGTAACGTTAATAATAATAATAGGATTTTCATCTTGCTTTGCTAAAATCACTCTCATTCTGTTTCTGAAATGTTCCCAACATCTTCGTTCATAATTATCACCTTTTACACCTGCTGAATTCTGGATTGTGATTGGTCGTCAGCCATTGATTAATTTTCTATAACAGCAGCTCTGACAGTAGGTTTATATTAATGCGCTCGTTCTAATACGTTATCGTTTCTATAGTAACAGCTCATTCACAGGGACGTGTACGGCAGACGCTCTGCTGATAATAAGCAGATTAAAAATAGTTTTCTGTAAGGAGATGTTTATTTAACGTTTATGGAAGGAGTCTCCAGTGTCAGCACTTTGTAACAGTCAGAGGTAAAGCTGTAACTTTAAGTTTTCCGACAGAGGAGTTTACGCTTCTTTGCGGTTTCTCGGTAACATGACAAGCTGCGTTTTTGTTTTTTATTGTATTAACTTCAAGAGAGAGAGAGAATAAACAGAGAGAGGCTGGTGAGGGAATGACTGTTTTTTATGTAGCTGCTATAACGTAAGTAAGAACAGGCCCTAATTTGTCTCACCGACATATCCGACATGTGAACAGATAAAAAGTATGCAATGTTCTTTAATTTAAAAAAATGCTCAAATTTTAATCGTCTGTAAATTGCTGTTGTATAAGAAAAATAAAGTCTTGGGGATGTGGTGTTGTAGGGATCAAACTTCAACATCGTTCAGTCTCAAAGATCCAGAAAAAATTTAAAATCAGCAAAAGCCGCACATCAAAGATGAGCTATAGTACATTTGGTGTAAAGGTTATTATTCTGCAAGAAGAAGAAAAATTAGTATATAAAATACAAACACAAACCGATTTCTTTGCCACGTTCCACTCCTTCTCTTCCAGATTATGGTAAGATATCAGAGTGTTCTCCAGCCGTGTTCTCAGCTCAGTGACGTCCGGCAAACTGCCCATGATCCTGATGATAATCCTGAGAAAGACAGTTTCATGATAATAAACAGAGAACAGAGAAATGGAGCGCTTATTGAAGAAAAATACACCAAGATACAAACAAACAAGCAGGAAGGAGGAAAAACAAACTGGAGTAAATAACTGCAGGAGAGTAAAGTCCTGACCTTCAACCTGAACTTTCCTCCTGATTATGTAATGCAGTAATATTGTATTAAATATTTTATCATCTTTAACACGTGCTAACACCTTGTTTACACTGTATTTAACACCATGATGGATGTTTTAGAGTAAATGAGAATAAACAGAGTGCAAGTGTGTTAAGACAGAAATAACACCAAAACACTGATTATCAAAATGATTCAAATGAATCGTTTTCACGAATCACGTCTGATAAATCTTTAATTCACATTAATGTTAAATACCTTTTATCTGATAACCTCGATAATCTTCTTTCAATCTTTTTTTTAATTATTATTATTATTAATGCATATTTTTTCGCCGTTTACATCGCAAATCTAACCAAAAGTACGTACAAGAATCAATGACTGATCCGTCCGTATTTTCGGCAGTTACACCAACAACCAATCAAAATCAAAGGTCCCGCCCACGGACGTGCATCCTGATTGATGATTCGTTCATTGTCACGCATGTTACTGAAATGTAGAGTCTGGTTGGTTAAACAACTCGTCGGATGATTTTTGGTCAACGGAACAAACTGCAACACCGCGCTGGTCCACTAGAGGGCGAAACAGAAACAAGAATAAATCCGTTATTCTGACCAACGCCACGTTATCAACGATCCCGGAAGTAAATTTTATATTGAGATGAAAAGTCTAAATTTTCTTTTGTTTTTCTCTTTATCTATATAAAGTTATGTAAAATGTACTATGTTTTGTTTTACTATGTTAAAGATTTGTATACTGAAAAATTGCATTGTGAATATTATGGTTTTAATGGGTGAATATTATGAATATTATATATACTAGTGCAGATTTTTCAGAATAATCCCCACATTTAATCATATAATCTTTTCTTAATCGATTTGGTCTCTCTAATAAACATTTTCAGACTGGTAAACAACAGGAAAGCTTAAAAACTGTTGCATTTATGTTAGTATGGATGTCACAATTAATATATATTATATATATATATATATATATAGTGGGGGGGAAAGTATTTGATCCTCTGCTGATTTTGTACATTTGCCCACTGACAAAGAAATGATCAGTGTATAATTTTAATGGTAGGTGTATTTTAACAGTGAGAGACAGAATAACAACAAAAAAATCCAGAAAACGCATTTCAAAAAAAGTTATAAATTGATTTGCATTTTAATGAGTGAAATAAATATTTGACCCCTTCGACTTAGTACTTGGTGGCAAAACCCTTGTTGGTAATCACAGAGGTCAGACGTTTCTTGTAGTTGGCCACCAGGTTTGCACACATCTCAGGAGGGATTTTGTCCCACTCCTCTTTGCAGATCCTCTCCAAATCATTAAGGTCTCGAGGCTGACATTTGGCAACTCGAACCTTCAGCTCTCTCCACAGATTTTCTATGGGATTAAGGTCTGGAGACTGGCTAGGCCACTCCAGGACCTTAATGTGCTTCTTCTTGAGCCACTCCTTTGTTGCCTTGGCTGTGTGTTTTGGGTCATTGTCATGCTGGAATACCCATCCACGACCCATTTTCAATGCCCTGGCTGAGGGAAGGAGGTTCTCACCCAAGATTTAACGGTACATGGCCCCGTCCATCGTCCCTTTGATGCGGTGCAGTTGTCTTGTCCCCTTAGCAGAAAAACACCCCCAAAGCATAATGTTCCCACCTCCATGTTTGACGGTGGGGATGGTGTTCTTGGGGTCATAGGCAGCATTCCTCCTCCTCCAAACACGGCGAGTTGAGTTGATGCCAAAGAGCTTGATTTTGCTCTCATCTGACCACAACACTTTCACCCAGTTCTCCTCTGAATCATTCAGGCAAACTTCAGACGGGCCTGTACATGTGCTTTCTTGAGCAGGGGGACCTTGCGGGCGCTGCAGGATTTCAGTCCTTCACGGTGTAGTGTGTAACCAATTGTTTTCTTGGTGACTATGGTCCCAGCTGCCTTGAGATCATTAACAAGATCCTCCCGTGTAGTTCTGGGCTGATTCCTCACCGTTCTCATGATCACTGAAACTCCACGAGGTGAGATCTTGCATGGAGCCCCAGACCGAGGGAGACTGACAGTTATTTTGTGTTTCTTCCATTTATGAATAATCGCACCATCTGTTGTCACCTTCTCACCAAGATGCTTGGCGATGGTCTTGTAGCTCATCCCAGCCTTGTGTAGGTCTACAATCTTGTCCCTGACATCCTTGGACAGCTCTTTGGTCTTGGCCATGGTGGAGAGTTTGGAATCTGATTGATTGATTGCTTCTGTGGACAGGTGTCTTTTATACAGGTAACAAGCTGAGATTAGGAGCACTCCCTTTAAGAGAGTGCTCCTAATCTCAGCTCATTACCTGTGTAAAAGACACCTGGGAGCCAGAAATCTTGCTGATTGATAGGGGATCAAATACTTATTTCACTCATTAATAATCATAATCAATTTATAACTTTTTTGAAATGTGTTTTTCTGGATTTATTGTTGTTATTCTGTCTCTCACTGTTAAAATACACCTACCATTAAAATTATAGACTGATCATTTCTTTGTCAGTGGGCAAACGTACAAAATCAGCAGGGGATCAAATACTTTTTTCCCTCACTGTATACACAAAAATAATTTGAGATGAACAGATATTTTCTGCATACTGAGGAAATTGATGAATGAGATTTATTTTAAAGATATTTTTATGCTACAAGATGAATAACATTCTTATTGTCTTGAATATTTTGATAAAACACATTTTATTTTTTAAAGCTGCTTAACACTTATATGTGTTTAATACTTATAATAATTTTTTACTAATTAGTAATATTTTCTAAAGTTCATTATACTATGCTATAATATACGACTTATTTGTATTTTCGGGATAATTACCAATTATGTTTAATTTCATGAGCTGTAACTTTACCAGATTAGTGTGTGTGTATATGTGTTTTTGTACATATAAAATATTTCTATATTTATTGAGAATGTCTAGATCTGAATTCTCAAGCTCTAATTCTAGTTGTCAAATATTATTGCCACACAAAGACCAAAAGATTTCATCCACACAAATCAGATAATGAGGGTTGATCCAGGTGTACAGATTCTAGCTAGCTAAACATCACAAGAATTTTAAACATTTAACATTTCTAATTTATCATTTCTAGAGATATTAGAGTTGTAAAAAAACAAAACAAAAAAGCCAAAAACAAACAAGTGTTGGGATGGTTGATGAAAGGCAATATTCACTTCTGACTCACAATACAAATCTTTATAAAATCATTTATTCCAGGAAAATGAGGTCAAATTCTATAGTTTAATAAAAAAAAAAAAAACAGTCTTTAAGAAAACAACAGAGAAACAATTCACAGAAGCAGCGAGGTTTAGTTATATTAAAACCAGCTGGTGTCAGAACAGAGTATGTACTTTAAAATTATGAATTATTACGGTCCTGTACATTCTTGAGGGAATACACTACAACAAAACAGCACCGAAATCCGATCTCAATGCTTAAAGATACAAAAAGCCTTCAAAGGACCTTCAGTCATAGGTTTTTCCAGCATTTAACTTCAGATGCAGATGTTGTCAGTGATTAACTTTGTAGTTTAGTGTTCCAGCAGTAAACAAAACCTTCCTGATCATCACATTGCTTAACAAAAAGAAATCTACAGAAGTTAAATATTTAAAAATCTAGGGTATGTTTCTGCTCCTGCAGCCGTAGTCATACATACATCAGACGTCCCAGTCCTAGTCGGACATCACGGTCCTAGTCGGACAGTCGGACGTCCCAGTTGTCAACGAACACCTTAGTCATAGTCAGACATCCTGGTCTTAGTTGGACGTCCAGGTCCTAGTCAGACGTCCCGGTCTTAGTTGGATAGTCAGATGTCCTGGTAGTAACCAGATAGCCGGATGTCTGGGTTGCAGTCTGCTGTCCCAGTCATAGTCTGATGTCCCGGTCATAGTCTGACGTCCCGGTCGAGGTCAGATAGTTGGACATTCTGGTTTTAGTCAGATATTCAGACATTCTGGTTGTAGCTAGATAGTCGGATAGTTGGACATCCTGGTCGTACTCAGACGTCCTGGTTGGTGATGAGTTTCTGCATCCTCTTGATCTTGCGCTTGTTCTTGGGCAGGGGTTTATCGTACAGGCCGCTCTTCAGCAGATGTTCTTTGCTGTGGTGAACCTGAGCACCGTGCTGCAGCTGGAACGAACACAGAGCTCGCAGAGGCCTCAGGAGAACCTGCACACAGGAAGTGAGGCATCAACGATGCAGGAAGTGAATAATCATTGTTACAAGGTAGAGCAAGCATCGCACTGAACACACTCTCTCTCTCTCAACCAGTTTAGATGATTTTAACTCTTACAATGTCTAGTCAGAGTTCCCAGTAGAACCTCAGTGATTTTAAGAGACAATGCTAATCATTCAGATTTGTTGCTTTACTACACAGAGTTACCCATGTATGCGTTGGGGACACGCCCGTATTCCCTACCCACCTCCTGTATGGCTTGGTTTTTCTCCATAATGGACAGAGTGACAGCAGCACACTCGAGTGTGGACAGGCACATGTTGGTGGGCTGAGTGCGGATCACGTACTGACTGGACGGGGCGCTGTTTAACTGCACCTGCAAAACACACAGGCTTCATTTCACGTCCGAGATTCTCTTATCGTCATCGTTTCTACAGTAAAAGCTCATTCACAGGTATGATATGGCTCTCTTTATTAAATAAAAATGGCTGATAAATTAAATTGCTGTGGTGTCAGGAAGTCATACCTGTTTGGGTAAGTGGAACAGAGCGTTTCTGAGGAACATGTCCTTGGCTTGGCTCCACGTGCCGTCTATAATAATGACGTTGTGAGGAGTGGCGGCGAAGTCCGCGTCCATGTCCTCCAGGTTTTCGGCGTCAGATCCGGGATACAGGACGACGGTGTGTGCGTCTCTGCACACGGCGGCTAACTCGGTGTGTCTGAGGGGGGTGGGGGAGGAGGAGTTTCATGATTACGATACATTAATATGACAGAGAATAACTCTGGGGAGAATAACTGCGAGGAGACGTACAGTACCTCTCTTCGCTGAACCGTCTTCCAATCAGGACTTTACATTTGCCTTTAGGTAAGCAGGCGGCCAGCAGGGGGACGGTACGGAGCACTCGACTCTCCTGAGAGGGCAGGGCAGCAAGAAACCGTTTTGATTGCCATAAAATACAACATCAGCACATTGTGAATGAACGAGTTGAACTGTGTTTGTGACACAGAACTGTATCATGTTCCATCTAATGCTGTGGGGGAAAATACACTGACCTCCGCAGGATGCTGAACGATGTACAGGCAGGTGGAGACGTTCAGCGGCTCGGCGGGGAGAAACGGACACAGACACACCTTCACCGGACGGCTGGGAGCGGGAAAACACAACGATTCACACCACAACAATCATACTTTGTTTCTATACTAAGAGCTCATTCACATGGACTTGTACTTTGGATGCTCCAGGTTTTTAAAATGGATTAAAAAACGTGTGTAATCGTTGATGTGGTGAAGTTTTCTGTAAAGGAGACGTTTATTTAATATTTATGGAATGAGTCTCCAGTGTAACAGTCAGAGATAAAACTGTACATGAAATTAAACAACACATTTATGCTCTATAAAGATTATAAGAGATATAAAGAGGTTATATACTCAAGCTGACATAAGATCAGAGACTTCAGAATGGACTTGTTTTGTTATTTTAGCTGATTTCAACACTAACACACAGCTGTTGTCTTTTTTTTTTTTTAACAGCACAAAGCAGCTGTAAAACATCTCATTTATTCAGCTTCACCTGCAGCCTCAGTGCCAGCGCCTGAATGATTAAACACCTGGATCCAGGTAGCATTACCGTGCCAATTAGCTTGCTAGCTGCAGAGGTGATGATAATAAAATAGAAAACCTCACCAGCATCGTAAACAAGTCGGTCTCCTCTCACTAACTTCAACAGGCAGCTCGGATAAATCTGCAAAACCTTCGGGATCTTCTTCCTGAGCTGATACTTCACCTGAAACCGGAGTGCAATCTTCACTAACAGCACAATGTGAAGATGGAGCGTCAGACATGTCTCGCAAGCGGAAATGACGACATTCAGGGCTCTGTTTGGTGCTAGCGAGTGTGTTAGCCTACTTTCTTCTCTAGCTATTCTGTTGAGTATATGCAGGATATATCTGGTATATAAAACTTATAGATACACCTTTGAGCGGTATATAGATATTATTTTTGACCTGATATATGATTAGAAAGAAAAATTGCGCTATTTGGAGCGCAACCCAGTTGACACGCGGGAAGCGGAAATGACGTTTCTAAATACGGGTCTATGATGGCCGTGTTCACGCATTGCTGTCGGAAAGTGCAGTAAACCTCCTGCTTTATTTTTTTTTTTGTACGTGATAAATGGATATTATAACAGAAATATACTAATAATAAAGTAAGTGGTTTTTAAATGTATTAATAATGTTGAAGCGTTATTTATGTAACCTGTTTTTAGAATATTAGCTTAGTTTGCTGTCTGCAAGAAGTATCTAGCCGATTGGTGGCTAACTGAGTTAGCGTTACTTCATGCTTAAAAATAACATCAGCAGAATATTATAGTCATTATGAAATAAACTGAATGCGCTACTATTATAAACAGTTTAATATATTTGCTGAATTTAGAAGCTATGTTTTAAGTATTATTATCTACATATATCTTTAAATCTTTATTTATTTCTGCACGTGACAGCATTGCTTTATTTATTATTGCACGTGACAGATGATCATTAATACCATGAAGATGACAGTAATGATGACAGTAATGACCGTTTTATCGACTCCGAATTAATCAGATCAGAGATGGATTTAATAGGAAATATGCCGGATGAACAACAACAACAAAACAATAGATTTTAGCGCATAGTTTTGTTTAGGCTGCAGGTTGTGAAGTAAAGTTGCTGGTAATTGCATTGCATTTTTCTACCAAATCAGAGTATTCAGTGATTTTACCTGAAAAAAAGGGATTTTTTTTTTATTATTGCTGCTTTTGGTGAAAATATTCATTTCCATCCAGATGAGTTTTTTTTTTATTCTAACCATCATCCACTGTTTATTATTATTGTTATTATTAATATTATTACTATTATTATTATTGCATTATTCACAGGTACCTTAAATTGAATTAATTCGTCTTTTTTTCACATTTTAACCTTAAGTTACTCATCAAGTTTTATTATTTATTTTCATTTTATTTTCCAGCAGGTAAGGATGATTCGCAGGTCGAGGATCAGCGTGCGGCCCAACGTGAAGCCCACGGGCAGAGCTGCAGCGACATCTCGAGAAACTCCTCAGGGGAATGAGACTCCTGCTGACCTCAGTAATGATGCGGGGGTCAAAGCTGGAGGTCAGGAGGTCGTCACAGAGGTCAATGCTGCTTCTACTGTCCAGGCCGTGGAGACGAACGATAACTCAGAAAGCCACAGCAGTGACGTAACCAGCCAATCAGATCTCAGTGTGACCCCAGCGTGAGTTACTGACGAGTTATTACTTATTACTGTTAATACTGTAGCTCTCTTTCACACACACTCGTCTATTATACTAAATAAATACACATAAATGAATGATAATTACATGTACATATATATATATATATATATATATATATATATATATATATATATATATATATATATATATATATATATATATATATATATTTTTTTTTAAAGGGACATGGCAGGCCAAAGTGCATCCACCAGCTCTTTATCCATGAGGAGAAAGCGCTTTAGTGTCCTTCCCAACCTCAGCAAACCCAGAAGTACTCCAACCTCCACCATCACCTCTTCTAAGCTCCCTAAATCTCCTGTTAAACCTGAACCTACCCCTGAAATACCCCCCGCCTCCACCCACACCTCCTCTGAGGTTTCTGAATCACCTGATAAACATGAATTGACTCAGGAATCTGCACCAGAACCGCTTCGTGTCTCCACCAAATCACTTCGATCTCCTGCCCCCAAACTGCCCTCTTCATCCATATCCATCCACGGACCTTCAAGGGCCTCTGTATATCCCAGTAAAGCTGTTATTACCACAGAACGTACCCCTGATAAAGCCTTATCTACCCCAGAATCTGCCCCAGAGATGCCCCCTGCTCCACTCGCTCCATCGGATTGCAAATCAAAGCGGAGGAAACCCAAAAATGTAACTCCAACTCAGGACAACGTAGAGACATCATCAAGCAGATTGGATGAAGTTGAGTCCCAGTCAGCCAATCAGGATGCAGCAGAGTCTTCTTGTCCCATTGAAAAAGTTCACTCTGATCTAGCGTCGGTTTCTAAGTCGCAGAACGAACCTGTCGTCCAGGATGGAAGTGACCTCAACTCTCCAGGGAAAAGTATGAAACCACAGCAACATGGCCCCCTGGCGCTGAGGACCCTGAACGACCCAGTGGACCGTCTCAGGTTAGCACGGGCCAAAAAACTCAGAGAGCTTCTCAAGAAAGAGATGAATAAAGAAAAAGTAAGTGTACATCTGTCTTTCTGTCTCTACCTTGATTTTGAAATACATTTTTTCTAGATATTTGGCATGTATTGAGATTTCATGATTTCATCATCATCTTACTACATTATTTCATAATGAATATTTAGTTTAATGTTATTTTTAGAAAACTATCCCCTTTTGTGCTTTTTTGCAGCACAAGGAGAAGAACCAGAGACCACAGACTGGAATTAGCGAGCGTGAAAAAGCAAAAGATCACACCAAAATGACCATGAGAGAGCTCATCTACTACCTACCATCTACTAACCCAATGAGGTAAGAGCTCTGTGGCTCACAGAGGCCACACACACTTCATCAGGACTGACAGACACAGAGGCCACACCTCCTTCACTGTGACTGACAGACACACAGGCCATGCCTCCCTAATCAAGACTGACAGACACAGAGGCCACACCTCCATTAGGACTGACATACACAGTGGCCACGCCTCCTTCATCTTAGACTTATAGACACACAGGCCACGCCTCCTTAATCAAGACTGACAGCACGGAAGCCATGCCTCCTTCACTGTGACTGACAGACACACAGGCCACACCTTCTTCACTGTAACGGATAGCCACACAGGCCACACCTCCGTCACTGAGACTGACAGACACACATATCATGCCTCCTTCATCAAAGACTGATACTTACACAGAGGCCACACCTCCTTCACTGTGACAAAAACACAGGCCACGCCTTCTTCGTAAAGACTGACAGACACAGAGACCACACACAACAGCCACACCTATTTACACTCTTATACTATTCTTTGCAGGTCATACACTGAAGGCGAGCAGAGAGCTGAGACAGATTTTCCGCCTTCTCCTAAAGTGGCGTAAGAGCTTCTGATCAGTATCTCATACTGAGCCCAAATATCTTTCTGTCCAGACATAGCTCAGAGCTCAGAGCTCAGTAAATAAGGATTAAAGATTCTCACACAGTATCTGATATTAAAGCAAATATCCGAATATAAATCACAGTTTTAAGCTGGACATTCTTTCTCCAGTCCAGCTGTCCAGTCAGAGACAGAAC
The DNA here is from genome assembly GCA_023630585.1 of Cranoglanis bouderius. Lineage (NCBI taxonomy): Eukaryota > Metazoa > Chordata > Actinopteri > Siluriformes > Cranoglanididae > Cranoglanis > Cranoglanis bouderius. Next base: position 9,985,913 of record CM042541.1, on the reverse strand, counting down.
AGAATGCAGCAGAGGAAGAGGAGGAGCGAGGAGGAGATGAGGAAGAACCGATGCTGGCTCCGAGAGTGAAGGTGGCCGAAGATGGATCTCTCATCATAGATGAGGAAAGGTAAGGTGTTACAGAGACCGGCTGTTTTAAGTAAGGAATTAAACACGGTGTGTGGTGCTGTAATAGGAAAATAATCAACAACGGGGTGATGTGATGAAGCAGAGTTACTCTTACCACCCTGAAGTGTTTTATTCCTCTTATACCACAGCAATTAGTCAGCAGTTACAGTTTTTTATTTATTAAAGAATGTCATGCTTTTAATCCATTTATACTTACATTTAATGTTGTGGAACATTAACGAAACAAGTTAGTTTCTGCACTATTAATATTTAGTGAAGAGTGTATTTGATGTACTCTGTGTGTTTGGTGTTTGTGTAGTTTAACCGTACAGGTGCAGAGGATGAAAGGACCGAATCCCGTGGAGGAGAGAGATCCGATATTCGAGCGCGGATCCACCACCACCTACTCCAGCTTTAGGAAAGGCACTTACACTAAACCCTGGTCCAACCGAGGTGTGAACACAAACATCGTCCGGACACGTTTATCATGCGGGACGTCTATAATCAAGTCATTTTAATTTCTTTGTGTGTATGTTTTGTTTCGTTTTTCAGAGACAGACATGTTTTTCTTGGCCATTAGCATGGTGGGGACGGACTTCTCCATGATTGGACAGCTATTTCCTCATCGAGCTCGAACAGAGATTAAGGTATAAATAAAAACATGGTGGCTGATTAAGAGCGCAGACGATCCATTTTACTCTATAAACAGTTTGAGCTGCAGGTTCGGTAGATGTTAGATATCTCCTGCATTGTTATGGGATGCTTTTAGGTATTTATTTTCTTTTTCAGGTCCAGTCCTGTTTCTGATAAATTGACTTTTCCTTTTTTTTTTGTGTGTGTGTGTGTGTGTGTCCCCTTGATTGCTTCCTCTTGGCCACTTTATTCACTTTTATAGCCACTTTTAGTTTATTATTTAAAGTCAACATCACTAGAAGCTAGTGGGATCAGACAGTTTTCTTTTAAAAGCAGTGAAAAAAGATTCAACAACATGGTGGTGTTACTATTCCCACACCGAATTTGATTATTTTTCTATAACAGTATGTCCCCAAGTGTTTTATTCCTCTTATACCACATCAACTTTGCATGAACAGTTACATTTTTATAATTAAAGAATGACACATACATTTTATCCATTTATAGTTACATTTAATGCTGTGTAACCCCCTCAAAACATGTTTGTTTTCAGATGTTATTACTTCACCTGATGTAAGTGGCTCTGATTTGTCTTATTTTTCTTTTCCTCTTTCAGAACAAGTTTAAAAAGGAGGAAAGAGCAAATTCCTGGAGAATAGACAAAGCGTTCAGTAAGTGCTCAGCAACATGAAAACAATTTTTTACTCTTATTGGACTGTACCGATTTTCATGTTTTTCTTCGTTGTTCACTTTCACATTTTCTTCCAGTTGCCACTTTACTGTGTTATTGATTTAAATCTGAAGCACATCATAGGATAAATCTGTTCACACATGAGCTTTCTCAGTAATTTCCTAGGTCTCGATAATTCTAGGTCTCGTAATGGGTAATTATAATTATAATAAAGACCTGTTTGATTTCAGAGGAGAAACGCCGCCTGGACCTCGATTTCTTCAACAAGCTGCTGGCGCAGATCCTCAAAGACGAGGAAGAGAAACGCAAGAAAAAAAAACACACCTCCCAAATGGCCAAGATTCCCCGTCAGAGACCAGGAGGCGAGTTGGATGTTACTCTGCCGTTGATTCCTCCTTGTTGCCCTTTAATCCACTTTCTCTGGTTTGTTCTGAGAGTGTGTGTCTCTCACTACAGAGAGGAAGAGGAAGAGGAAGATCTATTCTTCAAACTCGGAGGAGGATGAGAGCTTCAGCAGCGACGCCATGGAAGGAGAGAAGGAGAAGGAGAATGTGTGTAATGATGGAGGGAGCAGCGCTACTCCGAAGAGGAAGAGAGCAGGAGCATCACAGAGGAGAAGTAAACACGCAAACCAATCAGGTGTGAGAGTTCATAGAGTGTTTATAACATTGTCTTAAATATACATTCATTAGTGTAACATATTAATACACATTTATTGTCAATGTCACAGTCATAAGGTCGCATTTTTTAATCTACCTATCTGTGTCATTCTCTGTATCTCAGTTCCTATTTGTCTGTCTGTCTGTCTGTCTCTGTCTGTGTCTATTTGTCTTTCTGTCTATATCCCATTCTCTATATCTAAGTCTCTGTCTGTCTGTCTGTCTGACTGTCTGTCTTTCATGCTCTATATCTCAATAACTGTCTATCCGTCTATCTGTATATATCTCTATATCTTAATCCCTCTCTGTATGTCTATTTTTCTGTTTGTCACCTGGACCTGGTGCTCTGATGGAGAACAGACGTTTATATCAGTAGTCATCAGTGAGGTCAGTCTGTAATGTGTCTGTTTGGTTATCTGTAGCTGAACAGGAAGCAGAGGAAGAGGCTGAGAGAAGTGCTAACGAAGAGTTGTTACCTGTTAATGAGTAAGAATACTTACACCTGTTCACTCATACCTGTAGTGCACACTAACATACACTTTATTAAATTCCATTTGATTTCTTTCTTTTTTTCTTCTTTCATGTGTTTGTGTTATTATTTTTCTAACACATAAAAATAAGATGAAATGCATTTTTACAGCGTTTCTAAAGGCTGTACTGTGGTTGGTGATGTTGTGGTTGATGTTATTGATGTGGCTGTGTGTTCAGGTTGGACTCTGTGGAAAAGGAGATTGAGAGCTTTGGTGTGAAACCGGTGCGGAGGTGGAGGAACAGAGGTCCTGTGGTGCAGAGAAAAGCTCAGGACACACACACTTCAGCCAGGGAGGAGAGTGCCAGGGAGTCAGCCTCAAATGTACTGTTTCATCCTGATATTTAACTTTTATACACTTTAGTCCATGTTACACTGCAACATTTTAAGTTTAATCATGATCATAGGTGTGTTCGATTGTCAATAATTCAGTTAATATTGGATGATTGGACAGAACAGTAGGTGGATGAATGGATGGGTGGATAGATGAACAAACTGGCAATGGATGGATAAATGGATAAATGGATGGATGGATGGATTGACAGACCAATGTGTAGATTGATGGATGGATGGTTGCATAGAAAGATTGATGGATGGATGGAAGGGAATATGGATGGATGAATAGATGGGCAGATCAGTAGATGGATTGGTATATGGTAAACTGATGGATGGATAGACAGGAAGATTGACGGATGGACAGACTGATGGATAGATGGATGGGTATATTTATTGATTAATGGATGGATGGGTGGATGGACAGATTAGTAGATGGATGGAAGAGTAAACTGATTGATTGATTGATAGGTAGAGTAATGAATTTATTGATGGATGGATGGGTGGGTAGATGGATAGATAGATTGATGGATGGATGGGTGAATGGATTGATGGATGGACGGACGGGTATATGGATGGATGAGTAGATGGGCAGATCAAAAGATGGATGGGTAAATGTTAGACTGATGGATGGATAGATGGAAAGATCGATGGATAGACAGGCTGATGCATGTGTATATTTCTGGATTAATGGAGGAATGGGTGGCTGGACAGATTAGTAGATGGATGGAGGGGTAAACTGATTGCTTAATGGGTAGCTTAATGAATTGGGTAGATGGATGGATGGACTATTAAGTTCACAGATGGATGGATGTTAAAGTTTTAAATCAGAATTATTTATTTATTTAGAATCCACACTCAAGTCAGAATTCTACAGCCTCAGAGACACACTTCTGATGTCATTTCCTGTGGGTTGCAGGACTCTGAGAACGAGGAGGAGCCTGATCTGACCACCATTCAGGAGCACATTCTCAACAAGCCGACGAGGTACGTTACCCACAACGCAACAGTGCACAAACGTGACAAATATATAACCATTTTACTAGGTGATTAAAAATGAAACTTTTTCTCGTTCCTGTTCCGTGGATGCTCTCAGGTCAGGCCGGATCCCTAAACTCTCTCAGCACATGATCTATGCAGCAGCAGATGAAGAGGATGATGAGGAAAAGGAAGATCAGCTTCCACCTCTCCCTCTTCCATCCGACGCTCGGCCTCGGGGCTCTCAGGCTAAAAGGGGCAGGTGGCGTGCCCCACGCAGGGGCAAATCCAAACTGCTGACTTTGCGTGCCTCGGCTACTGAGGATGAAGAGGATGAAGAGGAGGAATATGGTACAAATCAGGAGGAAGAAAACGATTCCGCAAACGCGGAGGAGGAGAACCAGGTCTTTGTACCGATGGGGCTGCGCTCTGTGACAACGGTCCAGAGTGAGGTGGAGGAAACCATGGAGGAGGTGTGTGCGTGCGTGCGTGTGTGGACTCTTAGTTAATCCTTATTACTTTTTTACCATACCATTCCATGCAAATTCATAACTCTCATTTACGGTTTTATTCATTTTTGCTAAACATGTTGGGAAAAGTAGGCATGTGCAAATAACCATTTACAATTAAACATTATTTATCACATTATTAGGCTAGCTAGCAAACAAAATTCCTTCCCTCATCCTCATGATATGAGCACATGCCTAATAATCAATGCATAAATTTGTAAAGTAGATCATTTTATTTCTTCCCTCATGTATATTTATGTTGTATCCATGCATATTTATTAATGCATGCTTTGCCCATCACTCTCCTCCTCTCCTCTTCTCTCCTCTCCTCTCCTCTCCATGACCCATCAGCTGGACATCTCAGTAAACGTTCCTGACGTCCTGGGAATTTCCCAGAATGCTGTGTGCCCTGAGTCCTGTGAGAGGGCGCTGGCCCCGATGGGCTCTGTGCCCTGCGAGCATCAGCTCGACCTGCTCGTTGTAAGTGTCTGAAAATTAAAAATGACCAATGATTATGTACAGAACAGCCAAGCTGGACAAACCTAGTATAATAAAAACAATTTTGTAAACTGAATAGTTTCGATTCTAAAATCTGATTGGCTGAGCCGCGTTCGAAGTCGTAGAATCCTCCATATACGCACACCTGTGAGCACATCACAAGTGAGAAAACACCGAGAGGTACTTTATGTTTGTTTCCTAAATTATTTTTTCTGTTGTTGGTGTTCAGCCTGTTCTTTATTAGCTTATAATTGTGCTAATTACCAGAATTTATCTCATTTAAAAAATATTCTAGGATGTGATTGAGTTCCTGGCTCCGGATGACATGGAAGGTAATCTGAAGTTCACTTTTTTTTTTCTTTTTTTTTTTTTTAAGTGTGTATAAAGCTTCAACTGTTCATTCTATTTCAATCTGTGCTCTAAAGAAAGATTTTGTTTTTCAGTGTCTGAAGAAGCAGCGAGGACTCTCCTGACCATCGGACATTCTGCTCTCCTGACCCAAACTGGAGAACCGTCCAGTACAGGCAAGAACGCTTGACCTTTAAAAGTCTTATTCAGACACGATGTTCCATATAGTCAGTGAAGGAGGCATGGCCTCTGTGCCTGTTAGTCCCAGTGGCAGAAGGCATCGTATTAAGAAGGTGCCACAGTGGAGATCCAGCAATACATAAACACTAGCTCACTAGCACTACATTAAAGGGGTGTGGCCTTTCATTCCTTAATCAAATATGTTTTTAAAACATAATGAGTATTGACACAGTAGTGGATTAGATTGTATCATTTAAAAAACAGCTCCAAATTGTATCGTCTTAAACAGTTACTGCGTTAAACGTATCTTAAATACATTATATCATTAGATCATGTATCAAGATTTGTATAATGACCCATTACATGACCTCATTTTTATCAGTTCAAACTAATGACAACAATGTCTGTTTTTTCCCCCTAGGTGATGTCATCATTGTCAAAGAATCATCGAGCCAAGTCCACAAAGAAGTTCTCATGGAAACGATGGATCAATCCGAGACCAGGCTTGAAACCTGTGACATGGTGACCTCTGACCCTTCTTCTAGCATTACCTCAGAAACTGATCCAGTGAGTACCGTCAGTACGGGAGATGAAACTTTAGTACCAACTCCTCCGCAGGACTTGCAGGACTCGCAGGACTCCGCCTCTACGGCAGAGCCAGTTAGCTCTCAGGGAAGTGAAGTCCTGTCTAGCGAAATCCAACCAGAGACCTCAAATGTCATCATTTCAGGACTGACTGCTTCGAAGACACGAAGGAACCGTCTGCCCAAACCCAAACCCAACTTGAGCAGAGCCTCCAGAACCACGCAAAAGAAACCTGCAGAAGCAGTCACCAGTTCTGCAGAAACGTTCAGCGCTCCAGTAATATCTGATAAAATAGAAGCAAAAACGGTGGAGTCCCAAATATCAACAGTGAAGCACTTCATTCCTAAGGCACCCTCTCACCCGGAACCTGAGGAACTGAACTCAGAAATTTGTGAAGAAAGAGAAAATGACAAAACTGAAGGGTGTAGCCCTGTCCTGTCGCTAGAGAAAAAGATGGAGGATGGAGTTTCGGAAAGAAGAACATGTGTAGAGGATGAGAGAAAAGAAGAAATGCAGCAAACACATGGGTATATTAGAAAATATCTCCATTTTATTTTAGCTTTTTATTATGGATTCGGCTGTAAAATTGATAAATAAATTAGAGTATTATACTTTTACTATGTTGAACAGATCCACAAAAAAACTCAGCCAAGGAAGGTACAAAAGCACCTACAATCTGACCATTATTAAAAATTTCATAGTCTTTTTTCATGTGAATAGGACTAGAGATGACCGATATTGATTTCTTTTTAATAACCGATACCGATTATTTGCATGTTTATGTGCCCAATAACCGATATGCAGAACCGATATTTATTTATAGTTTTACTTCTGTTTTAGACACAATGATAACAACACCACTGAACTGAACAAACCGTTTCATTTATAACAATTTTGTCAATTTCACTTCCTCTTTGCGTACAAAACAAAACAACTCTTATTTATACACCAATAAATAGAGGGATCTGAAAGAGTGCAAAAAAATAAAGTGCACTGTTACTAAAGTCTTTTTTTATATAAATAAAAGCTTCGATGAGGTAAACAAACGGGTAAAACAAATAAAGCACATAAAAATAATTCTAACAAATAAACAAAGAACATGGAGGGAAAAACAGATGCAGTGGTGGTCCTGCACGCAGTTCTCAAAATGTCCAAGATGGCGCCATTTATCTGTGGATCCGATATTACAAAAATGATATCCAATCATGGAAAAATGCTTAAATATCAGGAAAAATATTGGCAAAACTGATTATCAGTTGATCTCTAAATAGGACACACCCCCAAATCCACATGCCCTGCCCTCTTCCCCTTGTAAACTAGTGTTGCAGCATGGCCTGCATCTGCATACCAGAATCTTATTGGCTGTTATATTTTATGACACAATAATACCAACTTGAATGAATTCCCCTGAAATGTCTAAATCCTAAAACTAATTTTATAAAGTGACACTAACACTTAAAAAATACATTAAAAAATTATTATGAAATAAAAAGAAAATAAAATTTGTTGTACGATCAAATATATATATATATATATATGTATATGTGTGTGTGTGTTGATTGTAAAAAAAAATTTTTTTTAATTTTTTTTTTTTTTAAAGTCATTACTTTTAACATAAAAACTATAACATTAGTGTGTGTGTGTGTTTGTGTGTTGAAGTGAGTCTAAATCACATTCTTCAGGTTCTGAGTGCTCTGTGAAACCGTCTCAGCCGGTCAGAAGATGTCGACGACCCAAACCCAAACCTAACCTTGTGCGGAGTGTCAGAACCACACACACAGTCACACACATCGAGCAGAACCATCCAGACAGTGAGGAGACTAATTGTTAATAAGAAATTCTCAAAGTGAAGATTTGTTTTTGAATATTTTCTCAGATTTTTTCCCTTTACAGTTCCTGATGACAAACAAGTTGTTGCAAACACTTTTACTGACGTTCAGCAGCCAGAGGAGGGCGCTAACGTCATCCCAGAGCCCGAAAGAGGAACTACCTTGAGAAACGACCCTGCAACGGTAAAACACTGATTTGACTAAGCAGAAGAAAAGGAAGTCATTCATGCATTTATTGTTACTATTAATATGTATACCATAGCATCGTGGTCTATTTATTCTGTATGATATGCAGGTGATTCCTGATGCTAATATGGGGGAACTTCCTAGATCTGTGTGTGAATCTTCACCGTCCGATGAGCCGGTGTTTATTCTCTCTCTCACTGAGATCCTGCCCACTCTCACAGAAGGGGCGGGGCTTATGAGTGATCCTCTCCCACTTCCTGCAATGCCAGGATCGCTCTATGAACCAGTCAGGTGAATCCTGAACGCACAATAGCAAAATGAACAGCAACACACACAGCAGTAAAGATGTAATAAATAAAGTTCAGGGATTATTAAGATCTCTTCTCTTTTCTCCTCTCCTCTCCTGTTCTTCAGTGCCGTTGAAAATGCCACTGCTGATGTGGGAGGTGCAGGTCCAGCTGGAGATCAGGTCTTCTCTCAGCTTCTCCCTGATGCATTGATTCCTGTCTCAGAGGAACGAGAGACTGAGAACAGAGAAAATGAAACAAGCAGAGGAAAGGAGGAGGAAAGCTCGAGCCGACTCAGAAGAAGAGAACATTCTCCTTTAACTCAGAACGTGAGGACATGTTGCCTATTTCCCAAATTCAGACATTGCTAATGGAAAAGCTGCTGGTGTTTATGGCATTTAAAATGTTTTCAGAAGCTCAACGTCCATTCATGTGTTATGTCAAAAAAAAAAAAAACTTTCTGGACTGAATCTGTTCCTCTATAGTTATGACTATACTTAATATCTTTTACTAAGTGGTCTTAAATATGGCGATATTTAAGACATTTTGTAATGTTTCATTGTACCTTTTCTCTTTCCAGACTACTGCTCCAGAGAGACCTGATGAACCACCTGGTGAGTCATTTCAGCTTTAACTATTAAATTCTGCAGTAAAACTTACAAAACTAGCACATCAGATTCGGAACATTTTTTGGAACGTTACATTTAAAACATTTACAATAAAATGTTTTATGATTTAGAAATAGGAAATTTAACGTGCTTCTGCATAGGGGTGGGTGGTATGACCAAAAATCTCTTTCACGGAATGAGTAATTTTATTTCATGGTAACGATATATATCACGTAAAAAAACAGTCATTCTGGTAAATCAACTGTAAATCGATTGTATGCTTTGACATGCTTCATTTTAAGATGATAAAACAGGCTACTTGTGCTACCGCTGCTAGCAGAAACATTTGCGCGACACAGTTTGCAAATAGCATTTTTCTGCTCTTTGTCAGATTTTGTAAACCCGAACCACGTCCATACCACCGATGTCGCGCCTCTTTTCATAACAAGTTTTGTCCTCCTGCTCAGGATTGGTTTGTGGGACTTCTTCACCAGCATGCTTATCTTTCTCCATGTTTTTCCAATCACAACTACTCTTACGTACAGTTTCTCGATCATTCTCACGTGCAGGAGCGCTATACACAAAGTTAACCACGCCCACTTATTTACATTTCGCGATATACACAGAATAGAATATCTGTAATGGTAGACATTTTATTCCATGGTAACGGTATATACCGTCATACCGCCAAGCCCTAGCATATTGTATATTAATTATTCAACAGAAATGTTTGGAAAGGAGAGAACCACAGAGGCACCATATTACAGCTGTGTCTAACAGAAAACGTAGATAAGAAGGAGGATTATGCGTACAAACCCATACAGCAAATGAAAACAAAAGAGGTCTTGCCCGACAATTTCCAAGTTCTTCTGCTTTAAGAATGATGGTCCCACAGTTTTTACCAGGGATTCCCCTAAAAACACATTTTAGTTTGTGTCATGTAGAATTCTGGTAATGCTACAACATTTATTATAAAAACATGATATACAAATATAATATACAAAACAGCTACATAAGCCATTCAAGGCAATGAATATAAATGTACATAAACAATTACAAACTTATTCAAACAGGCATCTGCAGTCATAAAACCTGCTTTTGTCAATTTTTACCAGACTGTTGCAATAGTTTTCCACTGTTGTGGTTGGGAGACTTGTATGATTTCAGCTTGCATGCATACTCTGAAAACACAGCTCCACATCTGCAGTTAATAGGCTGGATTAAAAAAACTTTCTAAAATATTATGAGAGAAAATACTTATTTATTTGAGACAGATCTTTAAATAAAGTCTTTGGATGAGTCAGATGTCTAGGAATTCTATGCAACATTGGACGTATAACAGTCCCTCCAGGATTTCGCGATTTTGAAATCTCTGAAATTAACACAAAATCAAGGAAACTCTGCAATATTCAGAGGAGATTGTAATTTTTCAAAAAATACCACAGATTTTCTGCAGATTTGGGCCAAGACGCATCATGTGACATCATCGCAATGCGCATTCAGCCAAAGCCCTCTTCAATTCACGTGCATCAAACATGAGTACAGCTAAAACGTCTCATTTACCAGCATACATAACTGCGAAAGACAGTGCAAAACTATTTCGTGCAATTGCAATTTTGACAATTCAAGTAGTTTTCTGCAAAAAAAAGCACAAAACACTCCGCAAATTGCATCACAAATTTTGAACAACAGTGAGTTGGGGGGGTGTAGTTTGCTAGGTGTTAGACACTCAAGAAGGCGGCCCTCTGGTGTTCAGTCAGAGGTACTGCGACCTACCCTAAACTCAGACATGACGTGAAATCGGAGCGCGTTCAGTGTGAGATTGCTTAATGGCTGATTTCATGCATTATCACAAGTGGGGGAAAAAAAAACTTTTTAGATCTCAGGGATCCTTCTGTGCTAGCTCGCTACACAAGAGTGTGGGGCAGGATTTATTTTTTTTTGCCGTGCACACAAAAATTAACACTTGATCAGAGTGTCGAGGGCTCCCATTAACATATCAATCAAAGGGTTTTAGACTGATTTTGCACACAGTGCGCCTTTGGGTAGATAATCCAATATTTGCGCCGCAGGGAGTGATATCGCTTAGTCGAATAGCATTGGTTATACGCAATGAATCGAATCTAGCAATATAATAAGGCCTTTTAGAAAGATAAGAGGAACATCGCTCAAATCAATCTTTTATCGCGCTGAAAGAAGATTTCTTCGTTCTTACCAGGCGATTACAATATTAAAATGTGCTGTAATACGATTTCATCGTCTTCAGACACACTTTTAATATTATGAACTGCAGTTTTACTTTAAGCACTTCACCATGGCTAAAATGTCAGACAAATATAGCGCTGTTAACGTGCTGAACTGAAAATCAGCTTAGAGCCTTTCAGTTATTCGCGGAGTGAATTAGGTTCGCGTGGCGACTCACTCGCTGAAACGCGCGAAAATACAAACCTAAGAATAAAAAAAAACAAAAAACACACGCCTAAGCGTGGGAACTGGGACCCGGACTGGGACCCGGACTGGGACCTGGACAGGAACCTGGACTGGAATCCAAACTGGAACCCGGACTGGAACCTGGACAGGCACTTGGACAGAGACTTGGACAGGGACCTGAACTGGGAACTGGGAACTTGGAACTGGGAACTGGGAACTTGGAACTTGGAACTGGGAACTACAAGTACTGTTTACACAACACGTGGAGTTTCTGTGACTGTACAAAGCATGTGATGTGTGGCACGCGCTGTTCAATTTCTGACTGGATGTCTGTTGCTAAACATCTAGCTGTAACATTCTAACACCGCATCGTTTCACACTGTACATATTTGGCACTGCAAAAGCGGTGCTAATCCTGCTTCGGAGCAGGGTTTCATTAACCCGGGTAAAAAGCAGTGCTAACCCCGCTTCTAAATGACAAGTGTGAAACGTTCCTCTACCCGGGGTTAAAAGCGGGGTTTAGGATGACGATAACCTGAGGTTAAGCACAGCGTGAAAAGCCCTTATGTGGTAACCTATTTAAAAATGCATAAGAAATAGACTGATATTGAGCTGTGGGGATCCTAATGACAGAATGGTAAGAGAGGCTGATCTGAGGCACAGGCATGATCTACATAATGCATGCATCACATGTTTGCCTTTTATTCCACTGGATTTGCTAAACCTGACTAGGGGAATGAGGCTGAAAAAAAAGTCTCAGGAAAAAATAAAAAGGAATGGAACTGTTTTCACTAAAATAGAAGATTTAGTTAAGTGCAGTGACTGCAAAAGTGTTTAATGCTGACGATGTGAAAATGTGTCTTTTTTGGCTTCAAATGTTTTTCAGTTATGAGATAGTTTAGCTGACCTAGTTGAAGAACCTGCTGTTACTGAGAGCAGCAAACAACAGATGTTTGCATAGAATGATTGGATTGTAACATATTTCTGTTCAAACATGCTACTGGTTACTTGGTGGTAGGGGTGGGCGGTATGACCAAAAATCTATTTCACGGAATGAGTAATTTTATTTCATGGTAACGATATATATCACGTAAAAAAATAGTCATTCTGGTAAATCAACTGTAAATCAATTGTATGCTTTGACATGCTTCATTCTAAGATGATTAAACAGGTTACTTATGCTACGGAAACATTTGCGCGACAGTTTGCAAATAAACTTTTTCTGCTCTTTGTCAGATATTGTAAACTCGAACCACGTCCATACCACCGATGTCGCACCTCTTTTCATAACAAGTTCCTCCTCCAGCTCAGGATTGGTTTTTGGGACTTCTTCACCAGCGTGCTTATCTTTCTCCATGTTTTTCCTCTCACAACTACTCTTATGTACAGTTTCTCGATTGTTCCCATGTGCAGGAGCGCTATGCACAAAGATAACCACGCCCACTTATTTACATTTCGCGGTATACACGGAATAGAAAAATCTGTAACGGTAGACATTTTATTCCACGGTAACGGTATATACCATCATACCGCCCAGCCCTACTTCTGCATTAAGTGTATAATGTTCTAACACACCTATTACACCACAGCGCTGCTGAATTCTGGATTGTGATTGGTCAGCAGCTCTGACAGTAGTGCAGCTGCAAATCACAGGTTTATTTATAATTAACACGCTCGTTCTAATGGTAATAGTAACGGCTCATGCACGGCGGACACTTGTAATTGTTGACATTTATGGAAGGAGTCTCCAGTGTCAGCACTTTGTAACCGTCAGGGGTAAAGGTGTAACTTCTGACATTTTCAGGACAGAGGAGTTTGTTTCTCAATAACATGACAAGCTGCAGCTTTTTTTTTTTAACTAGCTTTAACTGTTGGTAGTATTTCTGACCATATAAGTTTATATCAGTGGATTTTATGTAATTTACAGTACCTAAAATCAATATCAGTGACAGTTTTGATCTGCATGAGTCCTAAGTTACAACCCTTAGTACTTGCATCTAAACATTTAGTACTGTATCTCTGTTTTCTCTTATTTGCCATGAGGAAAAATAAGTCATGGGACAGAAAAGCAAACCCATGGGCTCTGTCTGCATTACTGGTGTTTTTTTTTTTTTTTCTTTTTGTAATGTTTTTTTTGTTATGGAATGGCTTCAGAAATGTACAATGTAATTCTAAAGTGTTTTAACTGTGCTTCTCATGTTTTTTTTTTACTCATCCCTGTGTTATTAAATTCATTTTTGTCTAGTGGAACCATCGTCATCAAGCTGTAAGACTGAGGAGAACGTTGAGGAGACGGACCTTCCTGCTAAGAGGAGAAAACTTACAGAAAGAGGCAGAAGAGGTGTGTGATGGAAATTGGGCACATTTTCAAAGTAGCTGAAACTAGCTGAAACCCATCTCTGGATATTCTGTAGTTTCTAAAATTGCTTTTATCTATGCTCATTTCTTGTTTTTAGCAAAACTGCAGATCAAACCCAACCCAATTCAGAGAAAAACCTGTCGCAGCCTTCTGTCTTCGGACGAGACGAGATCCGCACCTGCTTCATCACGTGAGATGATGTTAGAAGAAACAGAACCACGACAGTTGTCGTCATCAGCCATTTTGGATAAAGAACAAGCAGCTTCATCATCAGCCTTTTTGGATAAAGAAGAAGCTTCATCATCAGCCATTTTGGGTAAAGAAGACGCAGCTTCATCAGCCATTTTGGATAAAGAAGAAGCAGCTTCATCATCAGCCATTTTGGGTAAAGAAGTAGAAGCTTCATCATCAGCCATTTTGGATAAAGAACAAGCAGCTTCATCATCAGCCTTTTTGGATAAAGAACAAGCAGCTTCATCATCAGCCTTTTTGGATAAAGAAGAAGCTTCATCATCAGCCATTTTGGGTAAAGAAGTAGAAGCTTCATCATCAGCCATTTTGGATAAAAACAGCAAAACTTCCACTGCTTCGACAGAGCAAAGTCTTGTAATCTCACCTACACCTGTCAATACAGAGACTCTGCCCCCTCAGGCTGCTTCTTCTTCTTCTTCTTCTTCCTCCCAAGGCACTGTGGGAAGCCTTTCAGGGACTGACCCTGTAGAGCCTAGTGCCAGTGGGGTGGGTGCAGGTGCGGGCTCACAACCTGTCCATCAAATCACACCCCTGGCTTCGACCGGACCTCTAACGAGGTGAGTGGGCGTGGCTTGAACTTAACCTGCTGTTTCGGTTGTATGTTATGCCCCTATCTAGAAGCAAGGTAGAGAATGTGATAAAACTCAAACAGCAGCTGAGAGGCAACTGAGGATTGCTGTAATGGGTGTGGTTTAATATTCTAATGAGCACACTTGATTGACAGCCCTCAGTGCAAGATTCAGAATCAAAGAATCAGGCTTGTTTATCCTCCACATACCAGCTCATAGTTACATAGTAGCTATGTTCACTAGGTTGTCTTTTACAGCTTGTCAAAAGGTTAGCATTAGATTAGCGATTACTTGTTAAAGATTCTTAAAACTTTGGGGGGGGCGGGGGAATTTAGCCCCACCCACTTTACATTATGGGCAAACATTGTCCAACATTTTGGGGTTAAATTAAATTAGGATACGAATTAAATCTAATTTACTGATCCATTTGTTAGGGTACCTGCTAAACTATTTTGATTTTTAAACAGCATTTGCATAAAATAGAGAAACAGTAGTGCGGCTTTGCTAAGTGTCTATATGTTTTTTTTAATGAAGGTTTTTAATGAATTTTTTAATGAAATTTTAGTGAAGGCATTTTTAAAAAAATACGATCTTGTGAAAGTTAGGAAATGGTCGTGATGTGAAAATGTGATATCTGTGCCGATGTTTCTCGTCCTCTGTAGACCTGGTAGGAGACCTAAAGGCTTCCTGTCCTTCATGTCCAGTACGGGCACACAGAGACCCTCGAAGTCCACTCGGGCTCCTCAAAAACCTGCCGTCATCACGTCTTGTGCAGCGCGGAGACGAGCCACACCAAGCACCTCTGCTCCGACTCCGACTCCGACTCCACCTCCACCTCCACCTCCACACGTAACCACCACATACACAACAGTTCTTTCAGTCCTTTTTATTCTCTCATTGAACTTTTCCATATACTACAGCTATGTGGCTCTGTGGCGCTCGCTCTAATACGTTATTTTTTTATTGTTGTGGTATAAGAGGAATAAAACACTTCAGCATTGTAACATTAACTTTTTATTCCTTACTTATGCAATATATAGTAAACTGTGACATCAATATCTATGTATTCTAATGTTCTTAATCCTTTCTCTTCTTTTCTAAATTGAATTACACCTAGATGCTTAACTTTGTATTATATATATATATATTTTTTTTTTTAATAATTTTTTTTCTTCCTCCTTGCCTGTGGTTATCAGGTGAGCTCTCACACACAGGCCGAGACATCGAGCGTGAACCTGAGCGCAGCAGAAGAAGACGAAGAGCCCACGAGTGTCGCAGCGTACTTCTTCAACGACATCTTCACCGTAGTGGACGAACAGGACGAGCTCAACTGAGAACGTGGACTGAGCAGGCCAGGGCCGATTAGCTAGGAATTAGAGTGTACTTGCTAGCTTTTACTTATTAGCAGCATTAGCGTGTTTAGACACGGATGAAGAGCGTCACGCTATCAATCAGGGAAAAAACACACTCTACACACTCGCACACACCTTTTTCCCTCTTTTTTTAACAGATAAATTGGGTGAAGCTGAGCAATCACATGATCAGTGCAACATCAATCAGCGTGTAATTTGGTGTTTGGGGGATTTTCATTGTCCTCTTTATTCATTTTACCTCAAAAAAAAAGGACTGAAGTTTGTCCTCTTATTTCAGCTGATACTTTTTTTTATGTTTTTGAGTGCTGCGGAGTTTTTCGTAATCATATCCAAATTAAAGCACACAGGTTTCGTTGTATTAATCACCGTAATTATGACCCTGAATTCCATTAATGCAGCTCCATTACCAATACCGATCAGCCTGAATCACCTTCTGTCTTATCGTCTATATATTTTCGTATCTCTGTACGATTTGTTGGTGTGGCCTGTTCTGCTTCTTCCATTTTTGTGTGGTGAACATTCCTGAATAGGAAAGCTGGGAGAGATGGTTTCTATAGTAACGGCTCATTCACAGGGACGTATATGGCAGGTGCTCCTCAAATTCCCACTTGTGATGTCATAATGGCCTCCTCAGCCGACCAGTCAGAGGCTTTAAATTCACTCCGTGCAGGTGTACAGTATAGGACCCTAATTTTTATTACTTTCTCCTATTTATATCTTTTTTTTCTTTTTCTCTTTCCTTCTGTCCATCTTTCCTTACTTTCATTATTCTACCACTTTCTTTCTCTCTTATTTTACAGAGATATTAAATTTCAGAGATTTACAGAATTCAAATAATTTTATATTTTAGTGTCTCTGGAATTCAGGGGCGTGGCCTATTCTTCCTTTTTTTGTGTGAGTGTAGCAAACGCTACCAAATAGGAAATAACCGGAGCCAGTGATTATGACTTTACCATGCTTTACTGCATGGTTAATTATTTATATTACAGCTGTCACCATGTTGCTTTGCAGTTTTGTTGGAATTGTGGATATGTTTTGAGAACTTACACAGGAAACTAAGGTCACCTGACGCTCTGTCGCTTCTTAGCTTTAACACAGAGATAGCTCTCCTCAGGAATCCGTGATGTTCTGCATAACGTTGTGCTTTCTCTTAGCTTTGTTATTTTTGTGGTTTTACTATAATAATGGTCATTAATCAGTGATGTGCCATGTTTCTCTTTCCACCTGTACAGTCCACGGTGTTTTAATTTGCACTGTTCTACATTTACAGTGTTTTAAAATAAAACTACTCTCTTGTTCATGTTGTACACAAGTTTACAAGCATCATTTATGGATTGCTGATTAACGCCGTCTGTAAATATGTTAATAAACTTTTATTATGTGCTTTTATTTCATATGAATTCCTTTTGTAATAATTTTTTCACATGGGATGCACTCAGATTTCTTTCTCTGGACAGTATTTATGTCTTGTTACACAAATATAAATACTTTTAAAAATCCAAACACATAAGAACAGAACAAGTAAGTATGCATGATTGAGAGAGTTAGAGAGATAGATTAGAGAGAGAAAACATCCTGCTTCCCCAGGGTTTCCCAATAGCATTACAGTGCAAAGATTGGTGATTAAACGGTTGAATGAGAAACACATTAAACACTCTCTCAGCATTACCTTTGACCCGGAAAGGTGAGTGAAAGGAACAAGTGAAGGTGCTTTTCACTGTGAGAAAGACAGCGAGACTGGCCTGAGCCGCTAAGCTGTTCGTTTTTCTGGTACTATATAGTGGGAGGGTGTGTGTGAAAGTGTAGGTGTGTGTGCAGTATTTAATTACTTCTTTTCTGGTGAAGAGCAGTAATAAGCTTGTCAGCCACACCTGTCTGAGATTAAACCTGTGAAAATCCCGAAGAATGGATTTGGCTTTTACAGATTTCATTGTCTGCTTTGATGACACATTTACTGTATATTAAGCTGGAATCCACATACACTGTATATATAATAGAATTCCAGAGTATTCCATATATTCCTTACAGACATTGTTCCAGTCTTTCTGAACCTGAATGTACTTTCTTACAAGATCTGACCACTGGAGGTCGCTGTGTGTCTGAGGAACGCCTCGTCACAGCTCCAGGGTTCCTGGGTCTATTGTGAGCTCAGGTTAATGTCTGTGTGGAATTTCACGTGTTCTCTCCATTCAATTTGTATTCCCACCTTGGGATTGACTCCACCGTGACACTGAGGAAGATACCATTGTTGAAGATACGTCAGTTGAGGAGGCACACACCACTGATACGTCATGTTGCTTCAGTGGGCAGTGATTATTACTGGTTATTACTGCTCATCACCCGGAGGTGAAGTAATCCCACACTGGACACACACCTCAGACACACCTCAAACACACCTACATTTTCTTCACACACACTCCTCCAGACTCCTACAGTACCAAAAAAACATCATCTCACTTCCTTTCTCACAGTGAAATGCACCTTCAGCTTTTAACATCAACATGACCCACCATTTTTAAATCATCTATTATCAGTGGTAAAATAAATAAATAAATAAAAGATCCAACCACCATGATTTGTTACTTTAGATTAGTTAGTTACTTTTTTTAATGCCCTACATAGAACCTTTAAGGGTTTCCCCATGGGACAAGCCAAAGAACCCTTAAGAATTGTACATTTAGCCTTTTGTTTGGATTATGTGATTTAAAAAAAAATAATAATAATAATTTTTTTTGATCATTAAGAGCTCACTGTGCGGCACCCACTTTGGGAACCACTGCTATAAGGGGTTCCTTGACTTGTCCCTTGAGAGGAACATAAAAGTAGTAGTAATCACAGAAGCGATGAGAACCCAACCATACAACCTTCTTGTCCCTTGAGGGAAACATTCTTAGGCTCTACGTTGAACCCGACATCAGAGAATGTTCGACGTAGAAACCCTTAAGGAAACAGTGAGCTCTTAATGATCCAAATATAAATAAATAAAAATAATAATAAAAAAAATCACGTAATCCAAACAAAAGGCTAAATCTACAACCCTTAAGGGTTCTTTGGCTTGTGACAACTGGCTAGGGGTGCCACAGAATCTCAGTTTTTTCCCAATGTAAACAGCCTAAAATAACTATCGTACCATATAATAACCTTTTACAGCATATATTTTAAAAAATATATATCGAAACACCAACTGGAGGCTGTGGTAGCTCAGTAGTTAAGATTTTGGATTACTGATCAGTAGTTCATGAGTTCAAACCCCAGCACTGCCAAGCTGCCACTGTGGGCCCTTGAGCAAGGCCCATAACCCTCAACTGCTCAGTTGTATAAATATCAAAAAAATGTATGTCGCTCTGGATAAGGCCAAATGCCGTAAATGTAAAATGAGCATGTCCAAGCGAAGTTAAATAAGCGAAAAAACACTGATATGTTTCATACATGTTTAAATATTTATTTACCACCACCACCCAAAAAAATAAAATCAGGCAGAACAGTGAAAGCTACCTGGCTTACGGTTTTACACGGATTGGAGATGCTAGCTGTCCCACACCTGAATGCCTCATCTGCAGGGAAAAGCTATCAAATGCAGCAATGGTACCGAGTAAGCTGAAGAGACATTTAGACACAAAACACCACGGTTTAGCCAGCAAAGACATAGAATACTTCAAGCGACTAAAAGCACAAAATGTTAAACAGAACCAACAAATGATGTCATGTGTGTGTGTGTGTCTGAGAAAGCTCGGGAGGCAAGCTTCTTAGTAGCAGAGCTAATCGCCAAATCAAAGAAGCCCCATACCATTGCTGAATCACTCATTTTGCCAGCCTGCAAGAAAATCGTAGGGGTAATGACAGGGGAGGATGCTGTCAAAGAAATTGACAAAATCCCGTTATCTGACAACACGATTAAACATCACACTGACTACATGGCTGCTGATATAGAAACACTACTAACCGAAAAACTAAATTTTGCACTCCAAATTGATGATTCTACGGATTGCAGCAGACACTGTCATCTCCTGGCCAGTGTGCCATATACTGATGAGGAATTAATTATGGAGAATTTTTTTTTTTCTGCAAAGAACTACTGACTCGTGCAACTGGGGAAGAAATGTTTATTGTCATCGATATGTACCTGAAAGAACGTGGTCTCACCCAGGGCACGTGTCATAGTATTTGCACAGATGGAGCGGCATTTATGACTGGAAACGTAAAAGGACTGGTAGCATTGGTGAAGAACCAAAACCCCCCAGATAGCAAATGACATCTGGCCCACATACCGTATGGAATGCGGCAATGACTCAACCTGAGTGTGGCTGGCTTCTGGGCCAGATGTGGGCCCAGACAAAACAAGCCTAAAACCGGCTTGTTGTGTGAGGGCCATATATGGCCCATATGACCTTTGCCATTGCCAGAACTGAGCCATATGTACCATAGTTGGCCCAGATGAGGCCCAGAAATGTATGCTATCTGGGCCAGATGTGCAGATTACCCACTGGGTGCTGCACCACGAAGCACTCGTCGCAAAAGCAATGCCCCCAGACCTGACTGTAGCATTAGAACAAGCTTTCAAAATTGTGAACTATATTACCATTCTGTGCAATGAAATGGGGTCTGAGCTCAGAGTCTGCTGCTGCGTATACGGAGGTGCGCTGGCTGTCACGGGGCAAGTTGCTTTCCCGTGTCTATGAGCTTCGAGATGAACTCAGGTAGTTTTCAGCAGAGCACGACATACCCCACAAACAACAGATCAACTACGACTCATGGTGGGCTAAGATTGCATACCTTGCAGACATTTTTAGTCACTTAAATGAGCTTAACACAAAGATGCAAGGAAAGAACGAAAATAGTTTAACAGCAACAGATAAACTTAACGGTTTCAAGGCCAAACTCAAGCTGTGGCAAGAAATACTGAAAAATAAAAACATCGACATATTTCCCTTAACAGCAGAGGACTCCGCTCGTAAGACAGCAGTCCTATTAAAATCTATAGTTGCACATCTGAAAACGCTACAGGAAAGGTTTGAGCTTTACTTCCCCACTGCTTTTAATGAAAACTTTGACTGGATCTGTGATCCTTTTAATCCTCTTTCATCAGAATCGGCAAAGATGTTGCCAATCAAAGCGCAAGAAGAACTGGTTGTTTATTATTATTATGTAAAGAGTTAAGTATCAATCTTTAAATGTGTTTTGTTCCAATGATTCCCACATACAGTAAATGGTTCAAATCAGTCTGTTGATATGTGCCATCCAGTTGTAAAAGACAGATAGGTTGTTCCACCTCATATTATATCTGTTGTGATGCATTCATAATAAATTCATGCTGCTGTTTATGCTTCATTTGTTGTTTGCTCATCTGGATTTAATTTTATATATGTATGTACGTATGTATATTTAGTTTAATTGGGTTAGGGTGCCATGGAAAGAAAATACTACAAAGGGGTGCCATGCTTTCAAAAAGTTTGGGAACCACTGCCTTATAGTGTTCTAGATTTAATCTTTTGGTTGGGTTATGTGTTGTTGTTTTTTTTAATAGTACAGTTCATTGCTTCTTAAAAGGCTTTGCCTTGGAACCTTCTCTGATGAAACCCTCTGTACTCTTGATAAACCAGTGAAACAATTTTACATTAGAGATTCTAATCATTTTTTTTTACTCTTAAAGTGTAAAGTTTATTTTATTTTCACTTAAAAAAGAAGATAAGGAAAACCTTACACACTAAATCTCTTATTTGAAAAAGTGCAAACTTTTTCACTCATCCACCTCATAATCTCAAAAAGAGTTCTGACTGACACATTTATGAAGCATGTAAGAACTAAGAAAATAAAACTGCTGCCCCAGACATTAAAGGCTTAGACCTTTTTGTTCAGTGTCTAGAAAAATTTTATACCAATGCAAGTTCTTGGGGAAAAAACAAACAAAGTGTGAGAACTGAAAGATCTGAATGAGAGAGAGGTGTGTAACAGACAGGAACAGAGGTCAGTTAATTAGGTTATGTCAAAGATTAAAATGTGCTAAACACACAGTATTATTAATTGTTAAATGTGTTAATTATTAAAGGATAACATCACGTCATGACATGATGCTATAATGCTGATGGTATCCACTTTATAAGCTAATAAGACGAAAAAAAAACACAAAAAAAACGAGTATTTGAGGTACAGCGCCCCCTTGTGATGTGTGTGTGTGTGTGTGTGTGTGTGCAGTGTAAGTGCAATTTCTTTATTAAGGTGGAGTAATTACACCTCAGCCTGTGACCTAATGACGCTCTATGTGTCAGTAAATGAACTGAGTAGACAGCATACCTACGGATCCTGGTGTTTCCATTCAAAGGTAAAAAAAAAAAGAAAGAAAGTGCAAAAGTTTACACACCCTTAAGGACAGGATGAAGATTTAATGTATTTGGTTTCTCAGATGTTCCCGCATTGTCGTGTGTTTCTGCGTCCTTATCATAACACCGGAGAAATGACTTAACACTCAGGACATGTCTCAGTAAAGACTTTTCCACCATTTTGAGTATAAATTATCATAATAACTTCTTATATGTTTGAATTTGTCATGAATATCAAATTGTTATAAAGCTTTATTTCAAAACACATTCATCACAAGCTCTAAGGTGAGGAAGTACAAAATGTACTTTTAAAAATTCCATCCCAGAACACGGTGTAAATTACACACACTATAATCAGTCATGCAGTGATTACCGTAATTAACTCTAACAATGAATCTGTTCTACAGTTACACATTTTTACTCATAATCATGATTAATAATGCTTATTATACCATTATTATATTATACTGTACTGCTGGTACATAAACACATCCCCAAAGCTGAATTGGTAACTTACGTATGTGTGTGTGTGTGTGCGTGTGGGTGTGTGTGGGTGTGTGTGTTTGTGAGACAATGCCAATGGCAATGCGAGGTATGTTCATATCTCAGATGCACAGATGAATTGTGCGATTGTGTGCAGGCCCAGAACCGGGTTCTCCAGTTCACAGGAAGGAAAATCTGAGATTTTTTCACATGTACACAACAATCAAGTAGTGTTGCTTGTGTTCATCATGTTGTCGGTGGTGTTCAAAACTTGTTTTCGTTACCATCACTGTAGCAGTTTGATGCCTGGAGATATTTTACAGACTGGAGTTAACAATGCGTAACTCCTACATATAAGGGTTATAAAATAAGAGTTTTTTCTTCTTTTTTTTTCTCCGAAAAGTATTCCTCAGGAGTTCTTCAGATACTTATGAGTTGTTCTTTCTACTTGAAAACCTTTCTGATAAGGAATGACCTGTATATTAAGTATAATATACAGTATAATAGTATATATGACCTGTATATTAAGTATAATATATAGTATAATAATTCAGACTTTCCCCAGAAGAACAACCAAAGAGCCCTTTAAAAAGTGTCCCATTTATTTTTACACTTCAGAACAGAAGAATTTTATTAACTTCAAGAGAGAGAATAAAGAGAGGCTGGTGAGGGACTGGCTGTTTACAGCTGTTATAACATAAGCGAAAACAGGAACGAACGTGTTTGGACGTTGCGTGACATGAGGTTGTACTATAAAATGGATAAAAAGTACAGTGCGTCATTCTTTAATAAGTAAAAAAAAATCGCTGTGGGGTAAGAGGAATAAAACCCTTCCAGACTTACACAAAATTAAACAAATTCAGAGCTTAACTACTTAACAAGTGCACCACCCATTGTTTTATTTCCTTGTTTACAAGGGAACGGACAAAAGTATGAATCATCACTGACAGTTTTTTAAGTGCTGCCTGTGAACACCTGTCTGTGCTTTCAAAACGAGCGACTGCATTGCTCATGTTTTCTGAAAATGACGTTCTTGTGAAGCAAAGAAGGAATGTAAAGATGAATAATTTGTCATTTTCGTATCAATGTTTTTGATATGGAATTGGATTGCTCTAATTTGAAACTTTAATTTAATTATTTATATAATGTAATTATTCTATCAGTTCATTTAAAATGTAAAATAAAATGTTGTAGAGTTTTGTTTACTCAAAAAAATTTACATCTACATTCCAGAATTATTTTGTGGGTTTAGAGAGAAGTTCAGAATAGTAATAAATAATAATAATAAAACAAGGCTTCAGTAAATAAATATAATGCAACATATTTGCAAATAAAGCCAGAGCTCCCCTGGGATAATTGGTGGCTTAGTCATTAGCGCGTTTGCCTCGCATCTCCAGGGTTGGGGGTACGATTCCTGCTGCCGCCCTGTGTGAGTGGAGTTTGCAAGTTCTCCCCGTGCTTTGGGGATTTCCTCTGGGTAGTCCGGTTTTCCCTCAGTACAAAGACATGCATTGTAGGCTGACTGGCACTAACAAATTGTCTGTAGTGTGTGAATTGTGCCCTGTGATGGGTTGGCACCCTGTCCAGGGTGTCCCCTGCTTTGTGCCCCAAGTCCCCTGGGATAGGCTCCAGGCTCCCCACAACCCTGTGTAGGAAAAGTAGTACAGAAAATGGATGGATGGATAGTGTCCATTTTTTTTATTTTAAGTGCTGTGGATGTGGTGGGATATGTTTTCTCAGAAATTTCATCCCAAAATGAGACCACCTTATTTTTGCAGCAAAACCCAGCAGCCTTCATTGTGTTTTTGTCTGAAAAGTGTCTCTTACGTAATATGCTGCTTTCTTTAATGACATGCAGACATTTTTCGGTAACATTTAATTTTGTGCTAGAAAACTAATGTTTGGGAATCTAAAATGTTTTTTTGTACTGACTTGATAATGTAGAAGTCATAAAATAAAAAATCTATAACAAAGTTTGTACTAAAACAAATAGGGGGCCTAAAACTTTTGCACAGTTCTGTATGTCACGAATAAACAAGTCAAAGCACAGGTACATTTTTGTTTCTAAAATTACAAGGTGAAAAGTGCCGCATTGGTTATTATTGTCTAATTATCGACCTTCATGATGTTCCTGAAAATACGTGATGTTCCTTACTCCCTCATAATAATAATTTTGCAGTGTAAAAGAACGGCTTGATCTGATTATCCATTTGACTGACCGCATTTTTGTTGCTGGCTAAAATAACGAAAGAAGCCGACATTTCGTAAATGACTGTGGATCGTAATAGTCATAATTTAATGATGTTTTCGTATGTCGATGGGATCAACACTGTGGGGACCAAGTTGTAATGTACACAATTTCAGTATTCAAATAATCATTTTTCCATAATGTTCCATTAGCTTCAATTTGATTCTCAGAATATTTTAAACAAAATTTGAACGAAGAAAAATGATGACTGAAATTTTTTTTTCTGAATCATAAACAATGTAAAACAATGTGCATTTTGTCTGTATAAAACTACATAAATCAAAAATTGCTACGAACAGAGGTTTAATATATCTCTGACCTGGGGGAAATGATTGCTTTAAACATAATGACTTCCATAGCAACACCTGAGGAGTCATTTTAACGGAAATAGGGCTCCAAAGGCAGCTAAAATGCCAGGTTTCCGCAGCCTTTTTCTTGGGCTCTGTAGATCACAGCAGTATGGGGCTGGTGTTGTTTCTACTACCAAAGAGCTCTTTTTAACTGTTATAACATGATTGTGTAACCATATAACATATAATGCATGTCCTTCGTTGTGATTCGGAGCTATCGGTCTATATATTTTAACTCTATGAGATGCACACCAGTGATTGGGACCTCTGGTGTTCAAACAGTACAATTGGATTAAATGCATAATTAACAGAATAGTGATTTCCACAATGCACATCTTCACATTGTTGCATCACGATACATCATTACTCCCCTGTTCAACAGCATTATTTATTTCAGTCAGTTTGTATTTTTGTACTAAAACTGATTATTTTTATTGCAGCTTGTAAAAAATGTAGCATAATAATATAAATATTTTTCTTTAATAACCCTGTACAAGTGTTTATAACCCTGTATCTCATGTTTGGGGAGAAAAAACAATTTTTTTCATGTGGCATGCAGAAGAAGTGGCGAAGCCGGTTTTTCGTGACTCAAAAAGCTTCACCCTTACCAGAACTCTTCATTATCGGTTTGCTATTTTTGCTTGGCTGCACAAATGGAATGTTCACCTGACACTGGCTTTGCTACACAGATGTAATCATCTCACATTCCCTTTCGACTGCTTTTGAACATGCTACACTCTAATTTGTTAGGGAGGTGTTTGTGTATTATACCTTCTATTCAGACTTTGTTGGCCAAAGACTTTACACTTCTGTAAAATAATGACCATGCTACGTGTTAGCTATGCTTTTTTATTTGGTTCTGACAGTTTGCTATAAGATTGTTTTTGCTGCTCCTTTTTGCATCTTTTTGTCCTTCTGTTAGTTAACACCAAATACTTCGCACATAAACTGTAGATATGTGCTAAATTTCAAGTGATAGTAGACAAGGTGCTGTTTAGCTGTCAAGCAATTTACAGTGAACTAAAGTTTAATGTTTAAAACTTTCAGTTTTAGTAGCCATAGTCTTTTCTCATCCAAGAAAGAAAAAATCAGAAGCATATCACCTTTCTTAGTTTCAAATAGTTTCAAAAGATTTTATTATTACTTTTATATACATATTTTTTCAGTTTAATTTCGTTTAAAAATGTACCACTTGATAATTACTTCTCAGTTCTATTTTTTTTTAAATACTCATTTTTTATTACAAATGAAGCAGAATCTAATCGTCGATCAGTCGATGGTGCTCAAGAACTTAACCACGAGTCTTACAAATTTCCTGATTTCCCATTAACACACAGGAATTTAGTCGTTGAGTTTGACTAGAATTTGCCAAAACATGTTGTTACACCACATGCCATTAAGCCGAAAACATCATGCAATTGAGATCATATATACACACACACACACACACACACACACACACACACACACACACACACACACACACACACACACACACACACACACAATTTATTTAGGAACCAGGATGTACAAAATAAAGTTTGGCAGAAATCTCAAATACTCTACTGTAATTTTACATGCAGAAAACATAACAACCTCCCAAACATCCCACTATGCACCAAGGTAAACAAGTAAAGGCTGCCAAATTTTGTAAAACTCACTGATTTTTTTTTTTTTTTCCAAATTATATCTGAACTTTTCTAAGTGTAAGGTATTTACTGGCTCCTTGAGCCATAATTTAACTGTAGGAACCTCCTTTCATTTACAAAATAATAGTAGGATTATATAGTAAGAGAAGTGTTGTGGGACAGCATTTGCTGTTGAGTGCCTCTTAAATATGAACACCTCCCTGAAATGCCGAGAATAATTAAGAAGGGTTCTGGTGTTAAATTTACATTTAACACATTTGAGAGCACCTCTAGTTTTGAGATTCTTAGAATTGCTATGAACTTAATCAACTCTTTAGAGAAAAAAAATGGAATCAGTTTTAATTTCAGATGTAACAAGGCTGGCCATGATGTCTAGAGACCAATACTTAAAAAAGAACATGAGAAATTCCTGCTTGCATGGTGCCATTTTAAAAATGCAACTGTGTTGGTATTTCAGTTCCGTCGTATGACCAGGAGTTTGTGCACTCCCTCCATTGGACTCACATTTACATTTGCTGTGTTTGGCAAATGCCCTTATCCACAGCAACTTACATTTAGCTCATTTACACAACTGCTCAACAGATAAATCAGTTGAGGGTTAAGGGAATTGCTCAAGCGCTCAAGTGCCACCCCTTAACCACTGAGCCACCACTGTCCTGCACACTTCCCTGTTTTTACTCATGTTATGGTACTGGGGAGAAAAAAAATCAACTTGTCTTTCAAACCAAACTTGATCAGCTTGCCTGGGTGAAATATGTAATTTATAGGCATACCAAGCTCTGAAAATAGCTCCAGTGTACTCTGTCTTTGGGGCAAAATTAACAACCTTTTCATTGGTATGTATTTCATTCATGCCTCTGGCATGTCAACCACTCATGTCAGAAATGGAACTTATACACAGACATCACTCAGGCATGAGGTGGGAATTCACCTTGCAAAAGAGATGCAAAAAGGAGACGATGGTTTACAATTTTTAGACAGGACGCACAAAAAAGAAGACAAATGTTTTATATTTGAAACTGGATTCCGGAAACATGGTCACGCAGATATTTACTGACTTGTCTCAGTTACATTTTACACCTCATGACATGATAATGATGTCAGGGTTGTTTTTTTTTTTGCCTCCAAGAGACAGAATGCCAGACAGTGACAGGAAACAGGGACAAACAACATGCAGACAGGAATGTGAGAGAAAGACACTACGACAGTAATATCCTGGTAAAATCGGAATTTCAGAACACCATCACTATGACGCAACACTTTGCAGCACCTTACTCATTTTACAACAAGAGGTTTTAGGGCGAACAAAGAGCTTTTCATGGTGTTAGTAATTTATATGTAAAGAGAATTTGGTCTATTTAATTACAACGGAATAAAATTACAACATATAATTTCATGCTTTTGGCACAGTGTGATCTGCTTGGCACAAATATGCTGATGCTTCTCCCGCTCTGTTTATACAGTGCCCTCCACTAATATTGGCACCCTTGGTAAATATGAGCAAAGAAGGCTGTGACAATTTGTCTTTATTGTGCAACCTTTTGATCTTTTGTTAAAAAATTCAAATAAATGCATAAAATATTATATATATATATATATATATATATATATATATATATATATATATATATATATATATATATATATATATCTTTTTTAAATATATGTGTGCCACAATTATTGGCACCCTTTTAGTCAATACTTTGTGTTACCTCCCTTTGCCTGTCATGGCCCCCAGGGGCAATTCTACCTTTGGCCACTAGACAGTACCCTGACTGTTCTTGCAGAATTTCTTCCCCTGTTGTTGCCCTCCATTTCCTGTCTCAACCATATTCATATGTTTGTCATTTTCCCTGATTGAATGGTCCCCTAATTAAGTTGCCTGTTTTTCTTCTTTAGTTTCTGGAGTATTAATTCAAGTCAGGTTGAATTTGTGGTTGGTCCTCTTATATTTGTTATTGCTTTTGTTTATGCACTGTGTTTTGATTATTTAGTACTTTTTCTTAGGGTTTATTTTCTAGTTTTACAAAGTTTCTGATAGCCCTGGTACCTAGTGTGTCTATTCCCCATGTTTGCTTCCCTGAGCCTGTTCCCTGTGTCAGTCTGCAAATATGTTCTGCATTTGTATCCGCCTCCATGGACACATATCATGACATTGCCAAGATAACAGCTCTGAGTCTTCTCCTATAATGCCTGATGAGGTTGGAGAATACATGGCAAGGGATCGGAGACCATTCCTCCATAAAGAATCTCTCCAGATCCTTCAAATTTCGAAGTCCATGCTGGTGGACCCTCCTCTTCAGTTCACCCCACAGGTTTTCTATGAGTTTCAAGTCAGGGGACTGGGATGGCCATGGCAGGACCTTTGTTTTGTGGTCAGTAAACCATTTTTGTGTTGATTGTGATGTATGTTTTGGATCATTGTCCTGCTGGAAGATCCAACCATGGCCCATTTGAAGCTTTCTGGCAGAGGCAGCCAGGTTTTCATTTAATATCTGTTGATATTTGATAGAGTTAGTATCCTAACAAAATGCCCCTGTCCTATGGCAGAAAAACAGCCCCAAAACATTAAAGAGCCACTACCATATTTAACTGTGGACATGAGGTACTTTTCCATATGGCTACCTCTCTGTGTGCCAAAACCACCTCTGGTGTTTATTGCCAGAAAGCTCTATTTTTGGTTTCATCTGACCATAGAACCCGATCCCATTTGAAGTTCCAGTAGTGTCTGGCAAACTGAAGATGCTTGAGTTTGTTTCTGGATGAGAGTAGAGGCTTTTTTCTGGAAACCCTTCCAAACAACTTGTGGTGATGTAGGTGACTTCGGATTGTAGTTTGGGAAACTTTCTGACTCTAAGATACAACTAACTTCTGCAATTCTCCAGCTGTGATCCTTGGAGATTTTTTGGCCACTCGAACCATCCTCTTCACAGTGCGTTGAGACAATATAGACACTCGTCCAATTCCAGGTTGATTCATAACATTTCCAGTTGAATGGAACTTCTTAATTATTGCCCTGATGGTGGAAATGGGCATTTTCAGTGCTTGTGCTATTTTGTTAGCCACTTCCCATTTTGTGAAGCTCAACAACCACATCACAGCTATATTCCTTGGTTTAACCCATTGTTATGAATGACTAAGGGAATTTGACTTATGTGTTACCTCATATTTAAACCCCTGTGAAATTGGAAGTCATGGTTGAACAATTTCCTGATCCTTGTCACCCAGGTCTACTAAAAAATGTCAATTATCAATGGGAATATCACTTAAAATATATTTTTGTCATATGAATTCATAGGGGTGCCAATAATTGTGGCACAGCTACATTTAACAGAAGTATATTTATTTATTTATTTATTTATTTATTTGGATAAACTTGTGTTGTGTTTGAAATTGTTTGATATCCATGAGAGCAGAGTATTTTCGCGATTTTTTATTTATTTATTTATTTTTTAGACAAAAATCAAAAGGTTAAACAATAAAGACAAACAAGAAGTCAGGAGCTTCATGAAATGTTTCCATAGCTGACCAGCTGCACACAAGCCTAAGATCACTATGCACAATGCCATCAAACAAGGTTGGAGTGGAAGAACTCGAGTGTCCTGCACAGAGCCCTGACCTGAATCCCAGATAACACCTTTGGTATGAATTGGAACATCAAATGTGAACCAGGCCTCCTCGCCCAACATCAGTGATTGACCTCATAAATGTTCTTTTGACTGAATGATCAGACTTTCCTAGAAGAGTAGAGCCTGTTATAGCTGCAAAGGGGGCTCCATATTAATGCTCATGGTTTTGGAATGGGATGTCCAACAAGCTCATATAGGTGATATACAGTGGGTATAGAAAATAATCACCCCCGTAATACCCCGTAAGCTGTATTTACTCAGTGCAACTTAAATAACATCAAAGTGAAAGATATAACACCAACATATTAGAAATAAATAAATAAATAAATAAATAAACAGAATCACTGAGTTGGAAAAAGGATCACCCCCTTGCTTTAATTTGCCTTAATTTTTTAATTACAGCCTTTAGTCTTTTGGGATATGTCTCTACTAACTTTGCACATCTAGACTTTGCAATATTTGCCCACTCTTCTTTGCAGAACTGCTCAAGTTCAGTTAAATTTGATGGTGACCGTTTGTGGACTGCAGTCTTCAAGTCATTCCACAGATTTTCAATGGGGTTTAAGTCTGGGCTCTGACTAGGCCATGCAAGGACATTCAACTTTTTCTCCATCAACCACTGTGTGGTCAGTTTTGCTGTGTGCTTTGGGTCATTGTCATGTTGGAAGGTAAACCTTCTTCCCATTGACAACTTTCTGGCAGAGGGCAGCAGATTTTCCTCAAGAATTTGACGGTATTTTGCCCCATCCATTTTCCTTCTATCCTGACAAGTGGTCCAGTCCCTGCTGCAGAGAATCACCCCCATAACAGGATGTTACCACCTCCATGCTTTACTGTAGGAATGGTGTTATTTGGATGGTGAGCTGTATTGGATTTCTGCCAGACATATTGTTTGGTGTTGAGGCCAAATAATTCAATTTTAGTCTCATCTGACCATAACACCTTTTTCCATGTGGCGTCAGAATCTTCTAGGTGCGTTTTGGCAAAGCTCAGTCGTGAGTGGCTTTTTTCTTGCAACCCTCCCATACAAGCCACATTTGTGGAGAATTTGTGATATTGTTGTCACATGCACACAATGACCACTCTTTTTCATAAATTCCTGCGACTGCTTCAGAGTTGCTGTAGGCCTCTTGGTAGCCTCTCTGACCAGTTTCCTCCTGGCTCTTTCATCCAGTTTGGAGTGACATCCTGATCCAGGGAGGGTCTGTGTTGTACCAAATACCTTCCACTTCTTAATAATAGACTTCACTGTGCTTCTAGGCATTGATTAAGTCTTTGAATTTTTTTTGTATCTATCTCCTGACTTGTGCCTGTCCACAACTTTATCCTGGAGATCTTTTGACAGTGCCTTGCCACCCACAGTTGATTGTTTGCTTCAGTTACACTACAAAATGCTTACAGTTTACAAGTCATTTTTAGGAGGGGGGTGATCCTTTTTCCAACTCAGTGATTCTGTTTTTTTTTATTAAAAAAAAAAATTAAAAAAAATTCTGACATGTTGGTGTTATGTCTTTCACTTGGATGTTATAAGTTGCACTGAGTAAATACAGCTGGATAAAACAAAAACCGTGTCCGTCTTCATTTCAGGCTGAAAAGCAACAAAATGTGATTATTTTAAAGCGGGGAGGTTCTTTTCTATACCCACTGTATATAGAACTGTTGGTAAGAATAAATATAACATTTTCTTCCATCAGGGCAGTTCAGTGGTTGTTAGTGTCTAATTTGAGTACTTCAGAAATTGCTGATCTCCTGGGACACAACAGTCTCTAAAGTTTACTCAGAATGATCCAAAAAACATCCAATGAGCAGCAGTTCTGAAGATGGAAATGCCTTGTTGATGAGAGACATCAGAAGCGAATGGCCAGACTGGTTCAAGCTGACAGAAAGTCTCCAGTTACTCAAATACCCACTCTTTACAACCTTTCCGAATGCACAGCATGTTGAACCTTGAGCCAGATGGACTACAATAGCAGGAGACCATGTCGGGTTCCAGCCAAGAACAGGACTCTGTGGGCAGAAGCTCACTGAAACTGGACAGATGAAGTTTAAAAAAAGACCAGGCAATGTACATAGCATTGTCACCTCACAGCTCCAGGGTCACTGGTTCAGTCCTGAACTTGGGGTATTGTCTGTCTATGTTCTCCCCATGCCCATGTGGGTTTCCTCCAGGTTCCCTGGTTCCATCCAGGGTGCATTCCCACCTCACACTCAGTGTTTCCAGGATAGGTACTGGATCCACCATGACCCTGACCAGGATGAAGCACTTACTGAAGATTAATGAATGAATATACTGTATATACATACAGTACATGGTGCACCCTCTGGAGTAGCTGGATATAAAGGGCCTTAACCTTCTAATCAGTAGCCTGGAACTCACCAAAGGAGTCCTTATACTCTCTGAGATTAAAAGACATTTTTTAACAATGCCTCATCTTCATGAACCATGTCAGCAATGCATGTAAAGTGACGCACAATCAACTCAGTGACATTTATCAGATATGTCACTATCTCTATAGTGAATATTTGTAACCATTTGTTGAATCCTTTGTGACGTGGCTGTCATTCCAGGATAAAGATAGAGAGTGAAGATTTTCCTTTAATAGTTCCTTTATGTGTCAGAGATATAATAATTAGCACTGTATTCAGTACAAAAATATAAATATGTTCATGTATTTGAACTTTGATCAGACGAATAAAGAATGTATCTTGGCCTTTTCCCAGACCCAGTTTTGTGGGTACAGATGTCCTATTCATTTGCAGCCATGCCTTACCAGAAACAGAAGAAAAAAATAACATTGCTAGACTGGTTTCTTTTTTTCTTCATTATGACTATTGGCTTAAACCGGATACTATTTTTTCTAAACAGGCTCAGAGCCAGCACATTCCTCTAGTGCATGCAGTATATTATTGCTTGTTTATATTGACTTGTTTTGCAGACAACAAAATTTAACTGGAAATGTTATGGAAATCTTTTTTTAAAAACTGAACTAATTAAGAAAATGTAAATGTTGGCATACTGTTGTGGTATATTGTCAGGGGGAAAAAATATTTCAAGATATTTATGAAAACCTCTTGAGGTGTTACTTTTACATGTACCTGCTTATTATTATTATTATTATTATTATTATTATTATTATTATTATTATTATTATTATTATTATTATTATTATTATTATTATCACCAATGTCATGGTATTGAGGGAAACTTTAAAGGCTCTATGTTGATTCCTGTTTTTCTACCAGCCTTTCAGGAATAATACAAAATATATCAATAATAAAATATGATTGCAATTCTTTGTTAATTTGCACTATTTAAATAAAGCACATGGTTTTTATGGACTGTGATGGACTGACATTGCATCCAGGGTAGATTCCAGATTCACCGAAACCCTGTACCGGATGAAGCGATTGCCGAAGATGAATGTCTAAATGAATGAATGAATGAATCAATCAATGTGGTTATTATTACACTTATATCAATCTACATTTTTGGTGATCTGCAAAATCCTGTTGGATGTCACTGTGGCTGAATTCTGGTACATATCCAAAAATGCTAGCTAGCTAAATAAATAAACAAATAAATAAAAATCTGTTTTAATCACACTGATATTCTGTTTATAACATACTTTGACACCTAAATCATTAACATCCATATTTCACCAAAACGACATGGAAATATTTTTATTTACTTTTAATCTTCCTGCAAAGATTATGTTGTGTAAGAGCATCAGTCAGTCTGTCTAAAGTCATCAAAACATTGCTAGCTGAGTGTGATATCCTATCAATTTTATTTAAGATATTGGAGAGTTACACATGAAGAGGAAACAGACATAAGCCTAATCAGTTTTCTTTGTAATCAGATACTGGCTGTCAAAATGTCACTCTCAAATCATTATCATGAGAAAACAAACAAACATACAAAAGCACTTGTATATTCTGAACAGATGACAGCGTAGAGAGTTTTACACCGTAAACTTACAGAGTTTTAAACAGCCTAATAAAATACGGTCTAATAAAAAATTCACACGAGGTTTGCACTGGCATCCCCATGATTGGCATTTTTCAGTGGAATTGGAATTAAATCTTTAACATTAAAGTGACATTAAAATTCTACAACTTGTGACTCAGAGACAGGCAGATATGAAGGGTTTTCCCACACATATACACATTTTTTTTTACCTGATGCAGAGGGGTATCACCATCCCCTTGACCAATTAAAGTCGTAATACCCTTAAATAGCTACAGGCAGAAAATTCTTCACTCACAAATGTGCACTGATTAAACTCCACCCTGTTAATTGACGTCTGTCTTTAACTGCTGTCAAAATAATTCATGTCAGAACAATGATGTTGTTGTGCTAGTCATTTCATTTTCATTACCTGATGCATAGGAACCTTGACAACTTCACAAATCAAAATAAATGTGGGTGTATATATATATATATATATATATATATATATATATATATATATATATATATATATATATATATATATATATATATATATATATATATATATATATATATATATATATATAGCATGTAGGTTCCATAATGATCCATTGTTCATGTTTTACAGAGCATTTAGCAATGTATAGTGATTAGCATTATCAACCCTAGCATGTCATGCACATGACAGTTACAGCTACATTGTTATGAAGGTAGCATTTACATGTTAAGCATTAGCATGTCCTGTACAGTACATCATTAATTAGTAACATGGTACATACTGTACATTAAATACTAGTACATTTTAAATAGTAGCATGTCATACACGTTGGCTAGTATTAGCATACGGAACAGATGGA
Source organism: Cranoglanis bouderius (assembly GCA_023630585.1). Taxonomy (NCBI): domain Eukaryota; kingdom Metazoa; phylum Chordata; class Actinopteri; order Siluriformes; family Cranoglanididae; genus Cranoglanis; species Cranoglanis bouderius. The sequence goes on along the minus strand of CM042541.1, from coordinate 9,950,484 downwards.
AAAAAGGTACATCAAGGAGCATATTTCAGCAGCGCTATCTATATTATCTATAAGTTTGGCATAACCCTTATAGGTATGCTGTTATTGCTAGACCTGCTGAAGTCCCCACTTTCACTCTGATCTAAATGTACTTTTAAACCTCTGTATGATAAGATCACACATTATAACCTGTTCTCTCTCTTTCTACTTCTTTGCTACTTCTACTTCTCCACTTGCTCTGCCTCTTCATAGTGGATGTAGTAAACAGTACATTAATTTTTCAGACAAACAGGACTTGCTTGCACAACTTATATAATAAAGATGTAAACAAATACTAATGCATAATTCAGAATGAACCGCTAATGTGTTCTAAACTGATACAAATACAGATATAATAGAAGACGGACTATGGGATTTGTTTTGTTTTGTTTGAAAAGCTTGCCAGAATGGTTGAGAATGGAACTGGGATCCAGTGCGTGAGCATACGTATGGGTGCAAGCGAGTGGTCAGATATGAAGCTGCTGGAACAATCAAAGACTCCATTCATTAACATGAACTATTCTGTTATTCGTTGGTGTAAATACATGCTGTTTGTTTATCTTTACAATGTGTGTTATCTTGCATAAGCTTCTATTCACTGATTTGATGAAGCTTGGCGGGACTTGTTACCTTTCCGTGGGGTTTTCCCTTATTAATCCAGTTCTGTGGCTAACCAGCAGACTTGTATTTGTGTTGTAGGTGTGAGCTGCAAATAGAAGAACAACCATATTGTTATGCTTTAAGATCGGGTCTCTTCCTTTTAAATGCACTCAATATACTATTATACTATTATTTTATATATATATATATATATATATATATATATATATATATATATATATATATATATATATATATATATATATATATATATATATATATATATACTTATTGTCGTGGCTGGCTTAAGATGAGCATTGAAGTGTGAACGGCATACAGGTCCATACAATTCCACAAACTTTTTTTTTTTTTTTTTTTTTACAAAAACCTGTGTGCACATCCCTAAACTAATACTTAGTTGAAACACCTTTAGATTTTATCACAGCATTTGTGGGTAAGAGTCAATCAGTTTGGCATGTCTTCTCTTAGCAATTATTATTCCCTCCACCCTGATTAAAGCCCCAGTTCCAGCTGAAGAAAAACAGACCCAAAGTATGATGCTGCCACCACCATGCTTCCCTGTAGGGATGGTGTTCTTTTGATGATGTGCTGTGTTTTTTGTGCCAAACATATCTTTTGGTATTATGGCCAAAAAGTTCAACGTTGGTCTCATCAGACCATGACACATTATTCCACATGGTTTTGGGAGACTGGATGTATTTTTTATGTATTTTGTTTTGTTAAAAAAAGCCTTCCGTCTTACCCCATAGCCCAGAGATGTGAAGAATTCGGAAGATTGTTGTCACATGTAGGGAACATGTTGCTGTAGGCCTCTTGGCAGCCTCCCTGAGCAGTTCTCTCCTGATCTTCTCATCAATTTTAGAGGGACGTCCTGTTCTTAATAGTGTCACTTCCGTGCCATATTTTCTCCACCTGTTGATTATTGTCTTTGCAGTGTTCCATGGTATATCCAATGCCTTGGACATTTTTTGTAACCCTCTCCTGATTGATATTTTTCAACAATGAGATCCTGTATAGTATCGAGTATATATAGAAACACACACACACACACAGACACACACACACACACACACACACACACACACACACACACACACACACACACACACACACACACACACACACACAAGCCTGTCCCACAAAAAGGGAACCAGTTGTCTCTTTTTTATGATGACGAAAAGAATTAGAGGATATTGTGTGGATATTATATTCAAGTGGTTATTGTTATACATAGTGATTACAGGTGATTAGGCTAAACATATTTTTATTGAATAGGTAAGAGAGAGAGAGAGAGAGAGAGAGAGAGAGAGAGAGAGAGAGAGAAGAATTAGAGGAAGTAAAAGAACTTAAATAACAGGACTTATCTCATGCACTTGAGGTTAAATCTTTTTGGAAAACGACTTTCATTTGTAATATGTGTTTCTGAGACTTGATTTAAACCAATACAAATCCTTTTATGGCAATTATTACATTGGAAAGATATTATACTGTACTGTACTGATTATTGTTATTATTATTATTATTATTATTATTAATAATAATAATAATAATAATAATAATAATAATAATAATAATAATAATAATAATATATACTGATTATTAGAGATTATATATAGGAATTATGGATAGTATCTGAGATTAAATCTAAATTCAGACATAAATATTTTAATGTTGAACTCACAATATACTGTAGGTTTGACTGGCTCAGAGTACATTGAAAACAACATCTTGACAACTTTTGAATGAGAGTGAGACACAGAGGGAGATTAATGTGAGAAAAAGAAGAACGTGGTCGAAGTTGTAAATTGAGCTGAGCGGTGTGCGGTATTGTGATTTCAGGGGGCTGCATTCCTCTCCTGGGCCGTACCAGCCTGCAGAGTTAAATAATACCAAACTGTCAGTTACATTCATTCGTGTCTTCATTCTTTCTTTTGTGATGTGCAAACAATGTCATGAGCTTTGTATCCATGAGGGTGTGATGATGGATTGTTATGATTGCACACTGTGATTGACAAAACTGGAATAGCTATATTGTTATTGTTTCTCTATTCAGGTATAGGTGATGCCATTGCCTCGCACTGTCACTGCACAATTTATGTGCATAGATGAACTTTTCGGAGCTCGATCTAGCTCATAATGTCAATAAGCCATGTCAATAAGCTGTGCCCACAGACCTCTGAGCATCTAATATCTTTTGTACACTTTTCAGGCCACAAGCTTCAGTATTTTGATTAGCTCTTTACACTGGACTGTTTGAATTTTAATGAATTCTCTGTGTTACAGAGGTACAAAAATGTAATTGGCCATACCTGTCCAGGGAAAACTCAAGCTCTGAGCTGAAGTTCTTTGTCCTCATCTGTCAATATTTCTTAATCCCAGCGACACAATACCTGAGTGCAACAACTTTTGTGGGAATTACAAGGGAAGAAAAAAACACAATTTACTTCAGTCTAGTCCCTTCTACCATGTGCTTACATGGGTTTTCACCAAAGGTCTGCATTCAAATTCATGATTAAAAACTTTATTTAATTAAAACTGAAGAGTTAATAATGTGCAACAAAGTCATAACTTATATATATACGTAGCTGTTAAACTCGAGAAAAGTCTTTAAAAGTTGCAAATGAGAACAGAAGATTCAATGACAGGCAAATATGACTTGCAGTTGAATCTTATAGCTGTCAATTTAACTGTATAGCTAAGTCAATTAAATGTTTGATATTTTCCTGAATTGTTTTTTAATGTTTTTGGTAGAAATTGTTTAATATGATGTTTAGCACTGAGGTTTGCAATGTCAGTCCTAGTGTTCTAATTTCCTACATTTTATGTATAACACACCTTAATCAGCTCATCAGCTAAACACGCCCTTCGTGAGTCAGAACTGTTAGCATTTATTATTTATTTTGTATTAATAAATAAGAAATGAACACCAGGTAAACATTTCCCCATTAGAGCCTTATACAAATAAAGAAAATCAAATAATCCTGAAATATGAATCTTTGGCCAACGTTTTCAGGTTTGTTGATATTTAAGTTGGCTCTGGAAATGTGAATGCCATTAAGTTAAAGACGGCTTTGTAAGAGTAAGGGAGTTTCAGTGTTTGACATGTTACTTGGTGTGTCTGCTCATTGTTTATAAGGTTATAATAAATAATTTTTTTTTGTGAAATGCAAACACACAACGGTGCCTTGAAGAACTGGTTCATTCTGTTCAGGATGTATGAGTTTCGTATTCGTGAATACCCATATATTGTCCATGACTTAATACCCAGAACCAATTTTTCAAATATCAGTATTCCTTTTTCGTATTGCTTTGTATGCTTTGACCAGATTACCAAATACACTCTGACTGGAATGCTAGCAATGTTAAAAACATCCCAAATGCTAGAAATCTCTACCATCTCACTATCCCTCCATCCATCATCATCTACCTTCTTACCATCCCTCTATCCAACACCATCCAACTAAACTCCTCTATCATCTAAGTATCATTTCATCCAACCTCCACTACTGTCTTTGTATCCCTTCATACAGTCTTACTATCTCTCCATCCTGTTTCCCAGCCCTCCATCCAGCCTCCTCTACCATCTCACTTCCCCTCCATTCAGCTTCCTCTACCAAACCTCCTCTACTATCCCCCCTTCATTCTATTTCTCCATCCATTTTCTTCTAACAGCCTACTCAGTATCCCTCCAGCCAGCATCTTCTTCCTGCCTGTTTAATATCCCTCCATCCATCCTCCCTTTTACTGCTGTTTTTTTCTCTATCTCTGTGTTTGCTAACCGTTTAATAAGATGACTGTCATGTCTGTAAATAATCTGTTCACCTCTGCTCTTTTTTTTTGTTGCATGAATTGGAGGAGTGTTTCCTGAAAAATGTTTCCTTGTTTGGGTTTGTCACTTGGTGCCTACGTGAAGAATGCATGATCAGATAATTCAGGGGAATATGATGGAATTAGTTTAACACATGTTTGTGTCAGGGAGTGTACCCGAAACTTATAAACAGAATAAACAGAAGTTGTTTGTTCAACAATTGCACAATTATGGATTATTAATTATTGAGTAGTTAATTAACATAACATGGATTTAACTACTGTGTATTTGCCAAGATACAAAAACCACAGGAAATTAACATCACAGTTGCGATAGTTAATGAAACCCTTGCTCAATTTCCACACAGGCAGTGGCATGCAAGCTAATTTTCCTCACTGATCCACTATTTCGTGGTGAGAAATGAAGCAGTCTAAACTGACCGTGAAATTTAATTGCGTATCATTATGGAAATGTCACTACACTACACGCTACACACAGATAATGCAATTAATATTATTGCACTTGGTACTCCATTACCATCTTCAGAGAATAACAAGGACTATGGTAGTAATACAGTATATACATTTACATTTTTATGGCTTATTAAAGCCACTAAGACAGGCAAATGAAAAAAAGAACAGGAAAGAAAAGGGGATAAATGGTAAAAAAATAAACTGTAAGAGTTGATGCAAGACTTCAGGTATCTATAATTAAGTAAAAAATGCAACACTGAAAGTTAATTCAAAATTATTATATTAATAATGAAGTACTGTTAAAGTTAATTCAGCACTATGGCTTTCAGTGTGTGCATTTCTTTCTTTCTTTTTTTTAATGAGCCATAGTTATTGGAATGGAGATGAATAAAGGAGGAGCATGGTATGTAACACCTGGTGAAATGAAAATATTTTACATTTTTTGGCAGACGCCCTTATCCAGAGCAACTTACATGTATCTCATTTATACACCTGAGCAGTTGAGGGTTAAGGGCCTTGTTCATGAGCCCCAGAAGTAGCAGCTTGGCAGTGCTGAGATCTGAACTCACACCTTGCTGAGCAGCAGGCCAACGTAATTTAACCACTGAGCTACCACTACTGCTACCCTCTTACAAAATTATCATCGCTATCACCTTATCGCTCACAGTGGCACTGAGCCAAGTGACACACGGTACACCGAGAATCAGTACGTTCTGTTCTTTACAGCACAGCGTGCAATAAGGCAAATTAACACACAGAGTTTGTAATCTCTATTTTTTTTAAAAAAAAGTTAGAAAAAGATACCTGCAATATCTCACACAGTCCCTGATTCTGTACCCTAAATTGCCCCTTTGACTTGGAAACTACAGTTGCCCTATACCTACGAACTGCCCCATGTCTTTGACACTATGCCCTATAAAATGCCCCTATGAATTGGAAACTAGCCCTTTACCCATGAACTGCCTCTATGTCTCTGATGCCCGATAAAATGACCCCTGCACTACGCCCTACAAACTGCCCCTATGAACTATGCCACAGAAAAAGTTGCTAATCACCATGCCACATAAAATGCCTCCATACCTTGCCTGTCTTCTTTAGCACATTTCCTTATTATCAAAGCTCTAGAATCAACACACACACACACACACACACACACACACACACACACACACACACACACACACACACACACACACACACACACACACACTTTCCTTCCTGTACACATACATTAGAGGACTTAAGCAATCAGCATTCATGCAATGTTGGGTATGCAGAGCATTTGAGTCTCCTTGATTTTCTGCCTTTCTTAAATTATACACACTGAAAATATACAAATATTATTTAATTTGTTTACAAATTCACTGTATGTCTGTACTCTGTGAGTTCAACGTGTTATATTATCAGCAAGGGTGGACTATACTGAGTAACTGCACTTTCTTATTATATTCAAATAATATTTTGGTGTATGTACATTTTACTTGAGTATTATTATTTTATTTTACATTTAATTTATTAAATTGAATACTTGTATGCTAACTTAATTGTATTTTTAAGGGGAAAATTTTTTTTTTTTATTTTGCTCCATACATTTTTATTTGCACCGTCAAATTAGTCTTTGCAAATCTCATACTGCAGGTCTCTCATCTTCTCTCATCAAGCCTATAAGACTTAACATGCATCTAATGGGCTCCTGCACATTTAATTGACATTTCAGTTTAAAGAATCAGAAATTCAGATGCCAATGTGTCATCTGTGGTGAACTTCTCATGTTTACACAGTGTAGTTAGTGCTAGAGCCTCCCGTGTGCGTCTGAATATGGATAAGCCACCGGAGTGCAGTGTGGAACTTGAGGATGAACGGCCCTGACCCTACCTCAGTAAAACGTTTCAAAATACTGCAGTAAGCAAAGTTCATCTCCATAGAAGGCATGAACTCATCTAACTTGAAAAACATGTTGAGGAAGGTTTTGCTATTTTTGTAACATTAACTAGCTTAACTAAATTAGCCTGATTTCTTTGCTAATGCCAGGTTAGACTATCAATTCCAGTAACTAATGCAATTGTCTAGTTACTATTCTAGACAATTTCTAGTTAATTGTAAATATTGATTATTTACAGGATGTTTTCTTCGGCTTCTTCAGTTCAGCATTCAACACAATCATCCTACAACAACTGATAACAAAGCTGAGCCTGCTGGTGTCTGAGTGCCTCCCTCTGCAACTGGATCCTTGACGTTCTGGCCGTATCTCCACCTCCAGCACCACCACACTGAACACCGGTGCACCCCAGGGCTGTGTGCTCAGTCCACTGCTGTTCACGCTGCTGGCTCATGACTGTGCTGCAAATTCAGTTCTAATCACATCATCAACTTTGAAAAGATCATGGCTGAAAAACAGCTGAAAAGATCATCGGGGTCTCTCTACCCACCATCGACATCTTATGCGACAAGCCACCAGTATTGTGGATGACCCCTCTCACCCCCCTCTCATGGACTCTTCACCCTCCTGCTATTTGGCAGAAGGTACAGGAGCATCCGTGCCACCACCAGCAGACTCCGCAACAGTTTCTTCACTGAGGCAGTCAGATTACTCAACACCCTGCTGCTAAATGTACAGTACTTGTGCTGCTACTTTACACAATAGTATTGACTTGACTTGACTTGACTTGACTTGACTTGATATTTTACTTCTGATTAATTCATTAGCAGACTATGTCATGTTATGCATTTATCATACATAGTTGCTTTTAACAGTTTTAGATAGGTATCCAAATTTAGTTTTCACATAAACATGACACTACAGTTCAGCAGTTAAAAAAAAAACTTACCTTTTATTTTTTAATACTTCAGTACATTTAAAAGTAGCAATTGTTTACATTCGCTTGAGTACATTTTTTTGTCTTGATACTACTTTTTTTTTGACAGATCTACCTGTCACACAAGTATAACTTCCAAGTACTTCTCCACCCCTGATGATCAGAAATTGTTAAGACCAGTTTTTAGATCTATAGTTACAACTCTGAGGAATGTGCACAAGGATGTAGGGTTTTTACTTCATGATAAAGTCATAAATCACCTGCATACTTTTAACAAATACCAAACAAGGGGAAAACACAAAGTCCAAATTGATACTGCAATGTGTCAGACACATTTATTTTCTTTTAGTCATATGTAATTCAAGACAGTTTATAGCTGCTATAACCTAAATGATAACAGAAACTAATTTAGTTTTAGATGTTCCTCAACATTAAACATAACAGATAAAAGTATGATCTATCAGTCTTTAACAAATAAAAAATTGTTGGCAAATTTCTGTTGTATAAGAGTTGCTGTTATATAAAAATAATCAACTTTGGTGTGGTATCAGTTACTCGGCTTCATCACAGCACCCCATCGCTTATTTAATTCCTTACCATTTTTTATTATTTGTAATAATGATTTAACATCTGAAATAATATTCCCCCCCCAATTTTGCACAAGGATTATGCAAGTGTTTTAAGTTTCCTGGTTTCGTACCTGCGTCACAGTGAAAAACGAAGGAATGATAGACTTCAAGTTCTCATGTAAGACAATGGTATTCTTGAATTATGGGCTTAACAAAACATGCTCCTTTTATTTTCAGACATGACTCTTAACAAAGGCAATCAGGTGTTACAGAAAGGTGGTTTGTCTGGAATTATGCTATGAGACATATTAGGGTGTGGGTTTGTTTTGCTCAGGTGTTATACACTTGTATTTCTATGCAAGATTCTCATCATTGTGATTTGTCACCAGTACTGTTTATTTGTTGTGTTTTTAAAAGTGTATTGGTGTAGTGTAACAGGTCTTATTATATTGCACAATATGTGTGTGTGGGGAAAGAGGTTTTTAAAAAGAAATATGAGCTAAGATTAATTTAAAAAGAGCTTTATTTTCAGGTTTAGAAGATTCAAGATACTGTACAATATATCGTTACTTATTGTAAATACTACAGAAATCAAATAATGTTATAAAAACAATCATCAAAAATTTCACATACTGTATATAGTTATCAGGCTACAATTTTGATACTTTTTTTAATTAAAAAATTAAAAATAGATTATATTTACAACAGTAAAAAACAAAACCGTTCTCATTCAGGAATCTATGTTTACTCCTGCTTCCTTAAAATGAATATAAAATTATTTACAAATTTCTTAACTCTTTTAAGCTTCAACTGTTCTTTTAAGCTTCCTACATCATATTATATCCTGAGGTGTAAAAAAAAAACAGCATTCTAAATCAATTAAACAAAAATTAATTGTCTATACATAAAGATAAAAGAGCTGACTTCTTTCTGTGCAACAGTGCCAGAAATAATTGTTTGTTTGGCACACAAGTGTGTTTTTTACAAATTTGCCAAATTACTAGTCACAGTTTTTCAAGCATGCTATAATAAGGCAGCTTATTCCTGATTTTTTATAATCCTTCAAGAGCAGTTATTAAAAGAAGCTTCATGTGTCCAGCTCAGTTTCTCTAGTGAACACAAAACATCAACATTTTTATTATATTTATTACAGAAATTAAGTTTGGCTCGTTTTGAAACTCTTATTTCTGCTCATCTCTGCCATCACAAGGATCTCAGAATCTAGCACACGAACAATTCATGACATTTAGGAAGTAATACTTCCCTTTGATCCAAAAGTGTTTAAGCAACATCTGATACAATGGACTATCGAGAAGTTAATTATTTTTGTGCATGATTTTTAACCATTTTTTCAGATCTTCCAGACCTTATGTCTACTAAATTAAGCAGTAACCATACATTTGTTATCTATATCCATAGCGAAGCCAAATATGCAAATGTGTTGCTTACTGTGAACATTTATTTTGTCTAACCTCAAACAGTTGAGGTCAGATGAATGCTCTGAAGAGGGATATAGGAAGTTGAGGCAAGTCATGAACTCCCAGTTGGCATGAAATTTCCCACACAGACAAATCTGTAGGAAATTTTAGTACCTCATTAGCCTTATTAGTGTTAAACTAGCATTATTGCTGCCTGCCAGCATCCATTTTGAAAATCATAATCATAGAGAACTTTATTCTTCATTCTTCTCTGGTGATGGCCAGATCAGTGTATTTCTGTCTAAAGTAACTCTAAGCTTTATTAATTCTTAATCAAAAAGACATAGCAATGAGATGGTCTATACAAGCCGGCATACTGCTTTTGGATCTCAGTTTTAATCAGTATTTTTTATATTGATAACCACTGGGATGACAATGAGATTAGCTGGAAATTTTTTAATAGATATTGCTACAAAATCTAAAGAAATGTTTTGGGGGCAAAAGGGCAATCCCTTTTTTTTTTTTCAATTTATTTCAACCTGAGTGCTGACTGGTTTATTAAATATTACAGATTTCAAAATATAGAATCTGAAGTTCTTAGCATATTTTTCCACTCTCAAGTCTAAATGGTGAGTTTGAAAACAGAAGTTTCAGATGCTCTGGGTTAATCTGGACAAGGGATGCGGATGATGATTTCATTTTAATCGATGGGGGACTGACCATTGTTTTCTCTGACATCATACCAGAGTTGATGGCTCCAATCTGGACTGAATCTTTACTGTACCCTGGGGATTTGAAGCCTGGTTGCTCAGGGATCCTCACAGTAGCAGAAGGAACTTGCTTGGTGCACATTTGTTGCACATGAAAACCTCTTTGAGGGGATTTAAGGTGCGAAACATGACTATAAAAAGGAAACCTATCAGGTTCAGGTATTTGCAAGGGCTTCACAGCAAACTGTTTGCTCTCGGGTGCCTGTCTTTCATTGGCACTCTTGCTAGCATTCATGCTGATGTCACCCTTTTTGATGTTTCTCACTTGGTTCTTCAGGCTCAGATCTGCAGGTTGATCAGGGTTAGATTCAGAGGTCATTCTTTCAGGCAATGATGGGGTTTCGTTGGGTTTGGATCTTGTTAGATGATATTGATTAGATGCTGTGTTTGAAAGGAGACCTTCCTTGATCAAATTTTGGAGCAAAGACAATGGGATTTGGATCTCCATTCCAGCATATGGGTCTAATGGAAAAGTGGGGCTTATGGGTCCTGGGTTCAGCTGAGATGTGGTAGAGGAGCCTGATTTGGACACTGGTACTTGTAGACTTTGTTGTGGTGTGTGTTTGGTTTGGAATGTGCTAGGGTAATTTGGCCTATGAGAAGGAGGAGGAGGAGGTGGAGGATGAGGAGGAGAAGGAGTGGAACTTGGAGCCACTTTCCACAAGTTTGGACTGCTGGAGCAAGAAGACGTGAGGTTGATCACATGTGATTCATCCCTGATCGTCTGATTTATGACTGCTTGCGCAGGAGGTGGAGCTTCACAGATTCCTGACTGATTGCCTTGTTGAAGTGGTGGAGCTTCATTTAAAAACTTGGGCTCCTTCTTTTTAGTGGTGGGGAACGTGAAAGATGATGGCATGTTGCTGGATGTCTCCAGTCTGCCCTGTTTCTTGCTGAGGTTCAGAGGCTCCGTCCATCCTGAGGATGATTTGTACTCCTGAGCGAGGTGACGCAGGAACTCCAGTGATTGTTTAACATTTCCCGTCTCCGCTGGTGAAGGAGGGATGTAGGACATCATGGGCTGACTGTGAAGTGGAGAGCTGAGGGATGGGACGGAGGGCAGGGACACGGCCAAGTAGCTTGGTAGAGATATGGGACTGGGTGGGAGGTACTGTAACAAAAACGTGTGAGGAAATAAACAAATGTATGGCTAATTTGTGATTTTTAATCAATAGATATATAAGTAAATAATATTTAGTAAAGTACATGAATGAAGTATGTATTGATAAACTAAAAAACTGCAAAAAGAAACCCCAAAACAAACAAAAAACAAGCAAACAAATAAATCATAATAATTAATCAATAATTAAACCTATAATTAAGCAAAGTACTGAACAGAAAAGTTAGAAAAATAAAGAAAAGTTATGAAATAAAATAGGTAAATAAATAATTAATAAATATATATGTTAATGTTGGGTTTATTAAATTTTAAAGTTTGTTATTGAAATTATTTACAAATAATTTAACAAATAAACAAATAAATATTTAATTAATTGACATATTGATATCACCGCAATAACAAATTAGTTAAATAAATCACTGAATTAACAATCACAATTCAATTGACAGATGAATGAAATAAAGAATAGGTAAATAATAATTTAACAATTACTTAACTAAATTAAATTAATGAATAAAAAAAGTTTGTTCATTTAGTTATATTAATTGTGCATTAATAGTGTATTAATTGTGTATTAATTGTAATAATTGTGTTTTTGTTGTAAATATTTCATATCCTGTGCAAAATGCTGTATGAAATACAAGATGAAAAGGTTTAATGTTTATAGGTAGACAGGTAGATAGTGTGTAGGTAGTTTTATAATTAACAATAATGCTTTTATTTTGTATTTATTTATAAACTCTAATCTAAAGAACTACCACACCCTCCTGGTTTTGAAATAAATTGCAGCCTGCAGTAGGCTATCATTATTCCTTCTCAAACTATTACTAATAAAAAAAAAATTAAAACTTGTGCCATCAGGACCAGAGTTCCCTTGTTCGACCAGACCAGTTTCACAGTGTGACAGTATAGAGAGTGTGTGTACCTGACTATACTGGTGTAACTGTGTGAAGTCTGCACGTTTGCGGCCCTGGTTGTACTCATCATCAGGGTGGACACGTTTGCGCTGTCGAGGCAGTGTGATGGGAACCTGGTCTCCGTATCCGGTTAAGTGATACTCATACGGAAGAAGGAGTCTGGAGACAGGAAGATCAGGTTTGATAAGCAAAGGCATAAAAGAGATGAGTTTTAATCTCTGTAATCTCTCACTGATCTCACTTTTCGTAGTGTCGGCGTGTGCACGTAGCTGCGCTGGTGCTGCGAGGGTTTCCTCCTAGAATGTTGTAGACTTTTTTCCAGAGCTGCTGTGCTGTCACCTGCCAAATCACACACACACACACACACACACACACACACACACACACACACACACACACACACACACACACACACACACACACACACACACGGAGCTGTAAATACTCACAATCATTACACTTATACACCAAGATTATAAGCTTCTAAACCTGAGCAGCATCAAATTCAGTTTAAAGCTGTCAGTGGCAGTGTGTAGTCCAGCTACACAATCTGATTTACTAAAATTTACTAATGTTATGGTTTGCTCCAATAATATTCAAACATAATTTGTGGATATATTGTCTCTGTACAGCTGACTATATTCTAATCTGTCTGATGTTCTGGATAAAGTTATATACTGTATATAAGATATGTCAGAGGTTTTCACATTTTTTGGAGCAAATAAAATTCCAGCAGACCCCTGGTACAGATTCATTTTATTTAAGTTTGTTTAATTTTGTTTAATTAATTTTTTATTTTATTATTGTTATTTTTTTAATATATAATCCAAAAATTTAAATATTTGCTATTTATTGGATCTATGGAGATTTTTATTCCACTCACAGAACACATTTTTATTAAAACTATCATTAGATTTAAGCTATAAATATAACTTTGTTAATAGGGGTTTGTGATTTCCACCAATGTGACAAAAATAAAAATGTTATATCCTTTAAGAATATAACACTGAGATGAACTAGTAGTTTTGCTTTATTATAACGTTCTTGTTGTTGTTGTTTTTTAACATTTAAAGACATTGTTAACTATTAAGTACTATTGGCACAGATCTCCATTACAGATATCCAGTATCGGTATACCAGCAAAAAATGGAAGATCAGATATCGGAGAAAATGTATCGGATATCAGATCCTGTAACAACTTGAAAGATTGGAATCAGATTTGGATTTGGATTTGTTTTTTCTTTTGTTAGGACTGATTTTTATTATATTTATACCTTTTTATATTTATTATATTCACAATGTAAGTGATTTTTGTGTAAACTGTCTTAACTGTGAAGTGCTTCAGTTAAAAAAATATTTTAAATATAAATGTTATAAATGATAATACATAAATGAATGAACATTTTGTTGTTATTTGTAAATGTAGTTAATGAGTTGATGTTCACCTGGTGATATCCTCCCAATTCCATCACCGCTTTAAACATCAGGTACAGATTAACTACAGCAGGAGAGAAAATACACACACACACACACACACACACACACACACACACACACACACACACACACACACACACACACACACACACACAGAATGCATTAAGATCTTTATCACTCTCTCTCCCTTTATTTTCTTTATTTCTTTCACAACTTGATTCTCTCTCTCTCTCTCTCTCTCTCTCTCTCTCTCAGCGTCTCTCACTCACTCTGTTTGAAGCCGAGGTGAGGGATTCTCTCTATCGGCGTGTCTCTCTGCTTCATAAAGAAGTGGAGGTCTTTGAGGAAGCTCTCCTCCGTCATGTTCTCGGGTTTCTCTCCCTTTTTCTCCTTCTGTTCGATCTGCTCCATTGCTCCGGCCTGAAAATATACAAGCGGTATACCAGTTATTCTTTAATGATACAATTTTGATATTTAGTGTTATTATAATGAATACAGATAATATTTATTCTCTTCTGTTCTATTCTATTCTAACATGATTTGTTGTATTTATCTGTCTTTTTTCCATGCTATTCTATTTGTACGCACCTTGGTGTAATCATTGTCTATTATCTTTTTGTTATTGATTTTACTTTAATGCTTATATTTCATATTGTGTTACTGCTGTTATTTTATTATTTTAAATCACATAAAAAACATTTTAATTTGTGTCTGCTTTAGCCGGTTGTTAGGTATTATTTTATTATATTATTCTGTTCTAATCTATTCTATGTCATGAATGTGGCTTTACATGTTGCACAATAAATAAAAAATATGTGATATGTGATAGTGGTTGTTAGTGCTCTGGATTTGATGCAGATTGTTTTAACGAGACACAGATAATATTACAAGCGTATAACAACGCAACGACTCTCAGTGTCGGCTTTCAGGCAGATTTCAGGTCACAGCACAACAGGTTTGGCCGCTTGGGGTGTGTTTGCCGTGTGAATCAGACTTATATTTGATGAAAACGGGACAGACGTCGATCCGAAAGTTCGATCAAACAGCAGAACAAAGCGGGCTTGTAGAAGCGTGATGAGTCGTCACATTTCTGACCTGGTGATCAAACAGCCCTAATCCTTCCGAGACAAGGCCGCAGTGTGGCAGGAAACGAGAAGAATAAACACTGTGTGGATTGAGAACATATTTTGAGAAATTTTTGTGTGTCTGAAAATCAACAACCAAGTGCAGGTCATGGTGTTAGAAGATGCCGCTCGCAGTACATCTCACCACAAACATTACAGAAACGGACATATTCAGTGATCTAAGATAGGATCTAAGATGCATGCTGTATCAAGTGCTTTATCACACACGCACACTGTGTTCCGTGAAGTTAATACCATTTCACAGATACTTTCACGTGATGGTGGTGCACGTTTACACGTACCTCAAACACTGCATCTGATTAGATAAAAACACTCAGCTCTTATGTCAACCTTTAGTCCTGTTTCATATAATTATACTATATTGTGCTCCAACGCACGCATGTCTCTCTGTAGGAGTTGCAGGAGTTCCCTGTTATTACCATTGTGAAATGAAATTAGTTAATACAGGGGTTAAATTAGTCGGAACAGATTGTGACCTCTGTGTTATTCTTCGTATTCTTATAATGCTAAGGTCATGTGATCATTAGCTGCCTAGTAACTTAATAAAAGAAAAAAATAACTGGTGCGTTTTCTTGCTGTACGGCTCTCACCTATAACAGAGTGTCATATTCTCAGAAACATTCTAGGATCATGATGTATTTGTACTAGCATGAAGATGAGGACATTTTTTGCAGATGTTCCACAACATTAACCATCTATAAGTAACTATAAATCGATAAAAAAAAAAGTACTAACATGAGAAGTTTTTGTATGGATTTTTACTACATTAAATAAAACTAAAAATTGACAAAAATGTATGTGTCATGTTTAATAACTAAAATATTGTAATCTTTTACAAATTGCTATGGTATAAATAAAAAAAATTAAAAAACACTTCAGGACGTGCTGTTGTGGGAAAATGATCAACTTCAAGGTGCACAAGGAGATGTTTTATGTGTTTTACTGCATTAAACATAACTATACGTAAATGGATAAAAAAAATACAATGTGTCATTCTTTAATTAATGAAATATTGTAATCTTTAGCAAATTGCTTTTAAGAGGAATAAAACACTTCAGGGCATGCTTTTATGGGAAAATAGTTAACTTCAGGTTTGTATTTGTACTTGTATTTGTATTTAATGTTTTACTACATTAAATGTAACTATAAATGGATAAAAAGTACAATTTGTCATGTTTAATATGCAAAATATTGTAATGTTTGGCAAATTGCTATATATATAAAAAGAATATAACACTTCCGGACATGCTGTTGTGGGAAAATAATAAACTTCAAGGAGCTATTTGTAATAGCACGAGGAAATGTTTTTTGTGGATGTTGTACTACATTAACCATAACTATAAATGGATAAAAAAAATACAGTGTGCCATTCATTAATTAACGAATATTGTCATCTTTAGCAAATTGCTATAGTAAGAGGAATAAAACACTTCAGGATGTGCTGTTGTAGGAAAATAATCAACTTCAGGCTGGTAATGTTTTTCTTTTTGCAACATTAAACATAGCTATAATCGGATAAAAAGTACAACATGTTCTTTAATTAATTAAATATTGTAATTGTGGGAAATTTGCTGTGGTATGAGAGGGTTAAAAGTCTTCCGGATATGCTGTTACAGGAAAATAATAATAATAACTTTTGGGTGGTGACAGTAAGCTGCATCCTTGCTGTGTTTTTCCATCACTAACGTGTCACTGAGTGGAAATATGTGTAAAAAAAATCCCCAAAACAAAACAAAAAAACCCAAACAAACCCAAAAAAAACAAAAAACAAAACCAAAACCAAATTCATTCCCGACAATAGGGAGTTCAAGTGCATTGTTCGCACTCCCAATAACAAAAAGAACAACAAAAGTAATTCATTATTCAACCAAGAGTTTCAGAGATATTATCTTGAGTGTTTGATAACTATCAGGTTAAACACAGTGGTCCACGGATGATAGAAGGGGCGGAGTCAGAGATCAGGAGGTAAAAGTCAGAGTCAAAGGTGTGGCACTTGATTTTTATCATTTAAAGCATTTATGAAATATGTGATTTCCATGTTAACAGAAAGTGGAATTCAGTCCGTTTCTCTCCTGTCTCTCATATCCTAAAGGAACACTTCTGTTACATGTGTTAAGCTTATCATCATGCAAAATGCATCTTTAAATCATCACACACTCGCTTTAAACCTCTGGGGGATAACAATTCAGACAATAAACATGTCTCGGCTTGTGGAAAGCCAGACTAGTCCTTCAATATTAGGGCTTTCTTTCTTTCACATTTAACAGATCCTTTAAAACAAAGATTGTATAATCTGACTAAAGCAAGACTGAAATAAATAACATAATATTTTGAGAAATTGTGGCCCGAGAGTGAAAATATATTGTATTGTATAAGTTTTAAATAATAAATAATACGTAAATATCACTGCCTTTACAGTCTGCACATTATAGCTGTGGCTGTTTCATTCTTCACCACTTCTACATCTCCAGCTTCTTGACATTATAAACATGGTTTAATATCAGTGAAGGTTTTGTGACCAGAACATTGTGAGTTTAAATCCCACTGCTGCCAGAGAGCCAGTGCTGAAACTTTAGTCCTTAAACATCAGGCTTATTAAGTCCTGCTTAATTTGTAATTCAAATTATGATGGTGACTGTGCTAAAATACACACACACACACAGTGTGTGTGTGTGTGTATGTATATAGTGACATTAAGGAATCATTAAAGAATTAATTACAGCATTTATTTTACACACACACACACAAAGTGCTGTGCAAAAGTTTTACACACATGCAAAGAAATGCTGTACAGCAAAGATGCCTTCAAAATAATGAAATAAAATGTTTCTACATTTAAAAAAATACCGTAAAGAGCAATACTTGGCGTGACAAAAAAATAAAAAATAAAAATAAAAATAGTATTCTCTGGTACAATTAGTGCAGTTTTATAAGGAAATGAGCTGGTAAGTTTTATTGAGCATCTTGCAGAACCAGACACAGTTCTTCTGGAGACTTTGACTTTCGCACTTGCTTCTTATTTTTGCAGCAAAACCCAGCAGCCTTCATTGTGTTTTTTGTCTGAAAAGTGTCTCTTACGTAATATGCTGCTTTCTTTAATGACATGCAAATATTTTTCTGTAACATTTAATTTTGTGCTAGGAAACTAATGTTTGGGAATCTAAAATGTTTTTTGTACTGACTTGATAATGTAGAAGTCATAAAATAAAAAATCTATAACAAAGTTTGTACAAAAAAAAATAGGGTACTAAAACTTTTGCACAGTACTGAATATATATATATATATATATATATATATATATATATATATATATATATATATATATATATATATATATATATATATATATATAAATGATATTTAAATCTATTAAATTTGATGCATTTCTGATTATATTCCACTGTGTAAGAAATTCAGGATTATTCACAAAAACAAAAACTTCCCTTAGGTACTGTAGCTAATTCTTATGAAATTTTATTGTTTGTTCGGATTATGCGAGATTGTAATGTAAAAACAAAATCTAAATAGATCATTAAAACTGGGGAAAAGAGACCTGGACAGTCACTGATACATGCAAGCCACGACTAAACTACATAGAATTAAGCTCGTGAAATGTGTGTTAGTGTAATCAGTGTGTACGAAATTGTGTTTCAGGAGAATCGCACTATAAAAATGTGCATACATAGTGAATACGTCATTTTTTAATATAGTTATTTAATATAGTTCATCCTCTTTCATGATTTTTCTGATTAAGTTTAATTAAAAAAAAAAAACAGAGCAAGATGACCATTTAAAAAATGTAAAACAAAAATTTTCATGTTCATGTTCATAAGATGAAGCTTTAGAGGTAAAATATTAATAATTACCCAGTAAAGATCAGTTTAATACTGCATTTGATGTGTTCATGCTTGTGATATGCGGCTAAAATATATGACTTTTACATGGAAATAGTCTGTAATTACTATGTTAATACATGAGCGTTAAATTGTCTTTCAGCACCCTCTTACTATGAAAGTGTGCATTACCTCATCAGGAAAATATATTTATGGAATTTAACTGATTTTATAAAGTTATGTTAATTGATCATATAGTAAATTAAATGTATTATGCTATATAATGCCTATATAAATGCACAACTGATATATTTAATGAATAAAGGCAGCTTTTAGGGTTTTTGTTGTTGTTGTTGTTGTTGTTGTTGTTGTTGTTGTTGTTAGCTGATTCTGTAATTTCTGTATCCATGATTGTTATTGATTATAAAATCTTATTATAAAGTTTCATCAGCATTTCACTATAAATGTTAACGAATATAGTGAACACACATTGTTTATTTTTATTAAGTTTCAATTTATCTTAGATTTATGTGGTTTACATCTTATACTTTGAGATTTTATGCTAATATTACACAGTATTACAAAATATTGTGTTCTTTTTAATTACTTTCCATCAGAAGTGTAAGGTTGGGACATGGAAAGTGTAAAAATGGTCATAAATAATGTGGGTAGTTAATTTGAATTTTGCATTCATTGTGAATTCAATTTTATTTAAGGAATTACTCCATTCCAGAGCATTTGGGTAATTTATTTTTTTTTGCCTGCTCAGATTCGCCTCACTGTGCATGACGGACCTCCAGGCCTTTACTGATCTGACTGAGATTTGTCCAATATTACAAGATTTTAAAGCTCTCATTATATCCCATCACCAAGTCTCAGCTCTTACCTGTGTGTCTTTCTATAAATGTCCTAGCTCCTCAGTAAAGTCTGCACAAATCCACCGTACGTTGCCTTTAATGTCACTGTCTTTCCCTCTTTCTGTCTCACTGTCTGGCTGAGAGTGTGTGTTTCTGGCATGAAGTCACTGTTCTGACTGTCACACACCAAACAGGACCAGCAGCACTTTTACCTGAGTGACATCACAACCTGTTAGTAATAAGACATTGCACCTTATGTGTGTGTGTGTGTGTGTGTGTGTGTGTGTGTGTGTGTGTGTGTGTGTGTGTGTGTGTGTGTGTGTGTGTGTGTGTGTTTAAGTATATGAGGCATGAAAATGCAGAGTCAAACTGGTTTCACCGGTTCTAAAAACGGCTCCAGAACACAATATTGAGAGTAATTAGACTTAACGTTAATATTGCTAATTATGTAATTATATTTTATATGAGGCTTAAAATAACGTTAATTGGTGATAGTGACACCCTGACGTGTGATAGAGGATGAATGAAATGCAGAAGAGAGACTTGCAGACATGGAATTAAAAACAAGAAACAGAAACTAGAAAATATGGTTTTCTTTATTATTGTTGTTGTTGTTACACATGGATATTATATATTATATATGTAATATATAATAGATGTTTCATATTATTAATTTAATGTAATTTTTTTTGTATTTGAAATATTTTAGAACAATTATTACATTAAAATAAATATTATATATATATATATATATATATATATATATATATATATATATATATATATATATATATATATATATATATATATATATATATTATATTATATTATATTATATATATATTTTTTTATATGGAAATAAGTTGGTAAGTTTTATTGAGCATCTTGCAGAACCAGACACAGTTCTTCTGGAGACTTTGACTTTCGCACTTGCTTCTTATTTTTGCAGCAAAACCCAGCAGCCTTCATTGTGTTTTTTGTCTGAAAAGTGTCTCTTACGTAATATGCTGCTTTCTTTAATGACATACAAACATTTTTCTGTAACATTTAATTTTGTGCTAGAAAACTAATGTTTGGGAATCTAAAATGTTTTTTGTACTGACTTGATAATGTAGAAGTAATAACATAAAAAATCTATAACAAAGTTTGTACTAAAAAATAGGATGCCTAAAACTTTTGCACAGTACTGTATTTTTTTTTTCAAATATGCAAATATAATAAAGTATAAACATAATAACAACAAATACTAATAAAAACAAAATAGAAACAATCAACTGTCTTTATATGTAAATATTTCCAGTTACAAAAATCCTTCCCAATCCATCAACTTGTTACAGGATCAGACTGAATTCGTTTTTCCTTCTGATATACGTTCCATTATTTTTTGCTGGTATCGCACAATACCGGTGCTGGGTACCAGTTCGGCGCCATCTCAAATGATCCAATTATGATATTAAATACATTCCTCAGCCCTAAAGAGCTCAACTCTCCCTCATGTCTGCTCTATAAATAAATACCAACACATACCAGTGCAATTATATAAAATTAAAATTTCATTGGTATGTTAATAAGGTTAATGATGATTACACTGTGTACTGCCTGCACCCCCAAACCCACACACATGCACACCAAGAAGTGACATTGCACGTACAGTAGGTATTTGACTACTTGCATTATGTAATGAATAAAATACTGTGTACCATGCTGTTATAAGAAAATAATCAGTGATAGGGGTTAGTGTGATAGAGTTATTTTTCAATAACATCAGGGATTTATTGGGGCATGGTGGCTTAGTGGTTATCACATTTGCCTCACACCTCCAGGGTTGGGGGTTTGATTCCCCCCACCCTGTGTGTGCAGAGTTTGAATGTTCTTCCTGTGCTTTGGGGGTTTCCTCTGGGTACTCCAGTTTCCTCCCCCAGTCCAAAGACATGCATTGTAGGCTGATTGGCATTTCTAAATTGTCCACAGTATGTGAATGGGTGTGTGTGTGTGCGAGTCCACTGGGGGTTGGACTCAGTACCAAGCCCGGATAAAATGGGAGGATTGCGTCAGGAAGGGCACTTTTGCACAGGATGAAGCAATTCCAGTGCAAAGCAAACTGATTACAAATAGAATGATTCCTATTGTACAAAAGTGCATTTTGCTTGAACCCATTTCATAATCTTTACTTATGCTATTACATACATACCTATGTAATTATCCCTGCACATATGAAATATGTAATTATACCAACACTTCCATTTCATTTATAGGCCAATTAACATAATCACCACTTCACAGTTTATGGGTTGTATGTCAGAAGTGTTTTGCAACAGACTATTTTACCTCAGTGTCTGAATAACTATAAAATCATAAACTCTACAAAACCTTTTAATATAAGCGATGTTGATCATTTATTAGCATAATACTGTGCTGCAGTAAAAATGGTAATAGATACATAATTAACACAAATCCCCATGATAAATCTTAAATCTTATAATAAGTCTTTCACTCCTTTCACTCCTCAGTCATATTAACGCTAAGTCACCTGCTGCTTTTTTAGCATTGTTTCAGGAAGTGGGCCAAAAGGCCTCGTCGCCCAAACAACGCAGAAGAAGATGGTATCATGTTTTATCCTTGAAGAACCTGTTTTCTTATTAAAAAAACTGGAAAGTGGAACAATGTGCCAGTTGATTTAGAGCCCACATCCTGCTTTACATCTAATATGTACACAAGAATTGCAAACATTGGTGGACAAATACAGGTCGTTAAATGATTGTGATCAGAAAAACTCATCAGCTGGAATGGTCTTTATTTCAAAGTCATACAAACCCCTATTTTGTAAAACTTTCTCATTTCGACTGTCATTCTGTTTTCATATTGCGTATATAAAACTCTGAGTGGCTATGTACTAGGTAGGTGAATTGTTAGCCTCAATCACTGCTAGCTTATGCTTAGCTCCCATATATTCCAATTGCGTAGCCACATTGTTCTCACAACTATAACTACACCAATCAGCCATAACATTAAAACCACTGACAGGTGAAGTGAATAGCATTGATTATCTCATTACAGTGGTACCTGTAAAGGGGTGGGATATATTATGCAGCAAGTGAACAGTCAGTTCTCAAAGTTGATGTGTTGGAAGCAGGAAACAAAAAGACAGACAAGAGCCAAATTGTGATGGCTAGACGACTGGGTCAGAGCATCTCCAAAACAGCAGGTCTTGTGGGGTGTTCCCATGGAGAGTGAAGGCTAGCCCGTCTGGTCCAATCCCACAGAAGAGCTACTGTATCACAAACTGCTGAAAAGGTTAATGGTATCTATGATAGAAAGGTGTCAGAACATACATACCGGTCAGAGTGCCTGTGCTGACCCCTGTCCACCACCAAAAGCACCTACAATGGGCATGTGAGCATCAGAACTGGACCATGGAGCACTGGAAGAAGGTGGCCTGGTCTGATGAATCATGGTTTTTTTTTTACATCATGTGGGGAAGAGATGGCACCACGATGCACGATGGCAGGGGTGTCCAATCTTATCAGGAACGGACTGGAGTGGGTGCAGGTTTTCATTCTAACCAAGCAGTCTACTAAAAGCCAAGATCAACTGGTTAAACAAGTGGAATTAGGTGTGGCTCCTGCTTGATTGGAATGAAAACCTGCACCCACAGCAGCCCTTTGCGGATAAGATTGGACACCCCTGCACAATGGGAAGCCGGCAGAGGCAGTGCGATGCTCTGGGCAATATTCTGCTGGGAAACCTTGGGTCCTGGCATTCATGTGGATGTTACTTTGACCCGTACCACCTACCTAAACATTGTTTCAGACCAAGTACACCCCTTCATGGCAACGGTTTTCCCTAATGGCAGTGGCCTCCTTCAGCAGGATAATGCGCCCTGACACACTGCAAAAATTGTTCAGGAACGGTTTGAGGAACCTGACAAAGAGTTCAAGGTGTTGACTCAGCCTCCAAATTCCCCAGATCTCAATCTGATCGAGCATCTGTGGGATGTGCTGGACAAACATGTCCGATCCATGGAGGCCCCACATCGCAACCTCCAGGACTTAAAGGATCTGCTGCTAACATCTTGGTGACAGATACCACAGCACACCTTCAGAGGTCTTGTGGAGTCCATACCTCGACACTATTAAAAAAAAACAACACACACACAATTATGCCACACTTTTACATTCAGCTACCAGCTTCAACTGCATTAAACATCGTTTCGTCACAACAAGAATGGCAACTATATGAACATAATACTGATCATTCAGGTTTTCAAGCAGCTAAAGTTTTAAATAATGAATTCTTGAAGTAATTGAGGCTAACTCGGTAAAATATTCCCTAGGTTTTTTTTTTAATAAATCAAAAAAACCTTCTAAACTTTATTTTATTTATGAATTTTTTTTTGCTGTCACTTCCTGAAGGGTAACATGCCACACCGAGGCATACGTGCCACATCATGCCACATGATAGATATGGCAAAATAAAATTCCTGTTCAAAGGTCTAAAGTTATGACTCAGGCCAAGTATTTTCCTTACAAATTGAAAACACACCCCGACACACACACACACACACACACACACACACACACACACACAATGCCATCGCATTCCAAACAGTATTAGACATGTTTTAATAGACTGTAGATATAAAACAAAGGTGCGAGCGAAAGAACATTTTAATGACTAAGTAATTCCAAACACAATCCCATGGTTATTCTTTTAATCTGTCATAGTCTTAACTGAATTATAATCTACCAAAAACGTGATTTTCCACCACATGTTCTATCATGCTCTGACATTCCTGCCAGCACTGACACACGATTCCACTTCAGGAACACAATCCAACCCTAATTGCAATATAAATCTTACAATCTTGGAATTATACCTGTAATTAAAGCCAGTCATTCTGAAACAACTCGTACAAAGTGGTACTATCCAAAGCACTGCTTAGCAACAGTTTCTGTCATTAACTTTCACCACTTTCCCATAGATGTGTTACAATTCAAAACTTCAGATCTGGTCAAATATCATAGCCTGATATCTTAACAACATAAAGGCAAATATATATATATATATATATATATATATATATATATATATATATATATATATATATATATATATATATATATATATATATATATATATATATATATATATATATATATATATATATATATATATATATATATATATATATATATATATATATATATATATATATATATATATATATATATATATATATATATATATATATATATATATATATATTTTTTTATTTTTTTTTTTAAAGGGATGTGGCAGGCCAAAGTGCATCCACCAGCTCTTTATCCACGAGGAGAAAGTGCTTTAGTGTCCTTATATATAATATAAGAGTTTAAAACAGCTGAATGCAGAAACCATAACCAAAGTCACGAAGTCTAATGACCAGGAATTCCACAAAGCTGAAGAAACACCAAGGAACTGGTGAAAATTCACCACAATCACTGAATTTCATGAATTTCAGTTTGGATAACTGACTTCAACAGGTATACATATACAGGTGCATCTCAATAAATTAGAATGTCGTGGAAAAGTTCATTTTTTTCAGTAATTCAACTCAAATTGTGAAACTCGTGTATTAAATAAATTCAATGCACACAGACTGAAGTAGTTTAAGTCTTTGGTTCTTTTAATTGTGATGATTTTGGCTCACATTTAACAAAAACCCACCAATTCACTATCTCAACAAATTAGAATACTTCATAAGACAAACATAAAAACATTTTTAGTGAATTGTTGGCCTTCTGGAAAGTATGTTCATTTACTGTACATGTACTCAATACTTGGTAGGGGCTCCTTTTGCTTTAATTACTGCCTCAATTCGGCGTGGCATGGAGGTGATCAGTTTGTGGCACTGCTGAGGTGGTATGGAAGCCCAGGTTTCTTTGACAGTGGCCTTCAGCTCATCTGCATTTTTTGGTCTCCTGTTTCTCATTTTCCTCTTGACAATACCCCATAGATTCTCTATGGGGTTCAGGTGTGGTGAGTTTGCTGGCCAGTCAAGCACACCAACACCATGGTCATTTAACCAACTTTTGGTGCTTTTGGCAGTGTGGGCAGGTGCCAAATCCTGCTGGAAAATGAAATCAGCATCTTCAAAAAGCTGGTCAGCAGAAGGAAGCATGAAGTGCTCCAAAATTTCTTGGTAAATGGATGCAGTGACTTTGCTTTTCAAAAAACACAATGGACCAACACCAGCAGATGACGTTGCACCCCAAATCATCACAGACTGTGGAAACTTAACACTGGACTTCAAGCAACTTGGGCTATGAGCTTCTCCACCCTTCCTCCAGACTCTAGGACCTTGGTTTCCAAATGAAATACAAAACTTGCTCTCATCTGAAAAGAGGACTTTGGACCACTGGGCAACAGTCCAGTTCTTCTTCTCCTTAGCCCAGGTAAGACGCCTCTGACGTTGTCTGTGGTTCAGGAGTGGCTTAACAAGAGGAATACGACAACTGTAGCCAAATTCCTTGACACGTCTGTGTGTGGTGGCTCTTGATGCCTTGACCCCAGCCTCAGTCCATTCCTTGTGAAGTTCACTCAAATTCTTGAATCGATTTTGCTTGACAATCCTCATAAGGCTGCGGTTCTCTCGGTTGGTTGTGCATCTTTTTCTTCCACACTTTTTCCTTCCACTCAACTTTCTGTTAACATGCTTGGATACAGCACTCTGTGAACAGCCAGCTTCTTTGGCAATGAATGTTTGTGGCTTACCTAGTGAACCAAACTGAGAGACCATTTTGAAGGCTCAGGAAACCTTTGCAAGTGTTTTGAGTTGATTAGCTGATTGGCATGTCACCATATTCTAATTTGTTGAGATAGTGAATTGGTGGGTTTTTGTTAAATGTGAGCCAAAATCATCACAATTAAAAGAACCAAAGACTTAAACTACTTCAGTCTGTGTGCATTGAATTTATTTAATACACGAGTTTCACAATTTGAGTTGAATTACTGAAATAAATGAACTTTTCCACGACATTCTAATTTATTGAGATGCACCTGTATATAGGACATTACAAAAAACTGCATGTTGCCTCGAGGCAAAATTGTACCGTAACGGAATCACATAAGGCCATACCAGGCATACTAGGTTGGAATAACAGTATATTTTATTTGTAAGGAAAAGAGTTAGAATTATCTAAATGTATTTGCATTTTTGCATGATTTTGTTATCCATTTATAAGAATAGTAATTCACATACTATACTGTATCTGCACATATTATGATTTAATGCAGGAGATGAAGCCGCACGTTTTGTATGGTATTTCAAAAAGGTATAAAGCACAGGTAGCACTGCCAGTTGATGAGAGTGAGGATGAGGTGTCATATAGTGATGAGGAAGATGAGGTCATAGTGACAGGAAGAGAGTGAGAGAGTGGGAGCGAAGATGGAGATGAGGATGAAGACGGCATTACCATATTGATAGAAAATCAACCGGTAGAAGTTCAGAGTGAGAATGAGGAATCTGGTGATGGTGAAAATGGAGGTATAGTAGCAGGATTGATTAGAGTAGGATGATTGATAAATTCATTAAAATGCATGTCATTTGCATCCAAAAACCCCTGTAGAACCACAACCATCAATGCTGGTTTGCTTTGATCAGACAGGCCATTGGCCTGTTTGGATTGAAAGAAAATACCCAGGTTGTTCAGGAATTGTAAAAGTGTAGTGCTCAAAATGTGCTACCTACCTGTGTTTTCCTGTTGAGAGAAATTCTGTTGAGAGGAACTTTCACAAGCCATGAGGTACCATTAGTGAGGAAGGAGATTTTGTGTGTATGTGCTTGTGTAGATGCAGGTCCTTGTGTATGTATGTGCATGCTTGTAAGGATAAGGTGCATATTAGGATAAGGCTATGGTGAGTTTTAATGTTTTACCTTGAAACAATACTGATTGTAATGCTTTGAAATGATAAACTGATAATATGATGGTTTGGTAATACTTGTGTTCCACGATGGTACAGTGTTGCCTGAGAGCAACAGCTGGATATGAAATGTTACTTTTTATTAAATATGAAATGTGTAATACATTGAAAACTAGATAAATCTGTTTGTTCAAGTGTTTGGTTAAATAAATTGATGTTTTCAATATTTTTTTTTTTCTGCATGAAAATGTCAAATGTTTCAATTTGTCCGTTGTGGTAAAATGTTGCCTTGAGGCAGCAAACTTTTAATACATAAACACATTTTAAAATAATGAAAATGTTTATTGATATTGTTATAGTGTCCAATTTTAAGCAGGAAAATCATCACAAATAATTTTTTCCTCACGGATATCATATTGCATACCATAGAGGGTTAAGGTTATCTATAAGCTAGTGTGCTCCAAATCAATGACAAAATTCGCATTTAGAAGATATACAGTATCTCACAAAAGTGAGTACACCCTTCACATTTTTGTAAACATTTTATTATATCTTTTCATGGGACAACACTGAAGAAATGACACTTTGCTACAATGTAAAGTAGTGAGTGTACAGCTTGTATAGCAGTGTAAATTTGCTGTCCCCTCAAAATAACTCAACATACAGCCATTAATGTCTAAACCGCTGGCAACAAAAGTGAGTACACCCCTAAGTGAAAATGTCCAAATTGGGCCCAATTAGCCATTTTCCCTCCCCGGTGTCATGTGACTCATTAGTGTTACAAGGTCTCAGGTGTGAATGGGGAGCAGGTGTGTTAAATTTGGTGTTATCGCTCTCACACTCTCTCATACTGGTCACTGGAAGTTCAACATGGCACCTCATGGCAAAGAACTCTCTGAGGATCTGTAAAAAAGAATTGTTGCTCTACATAAAGATGGCCTAGGCTATAAGAAGATTGCCAACACCCTGAAACTGAGCTGCAGAATGGTGGCCATACAGCGGTTTAACAGGACAGGTTCCACTCAGAACAGGCCTCGCCATGGTCGACCAAAGAAGTTGAGTGCACGTGCTCAGCATCATATCCAGAGGTTGGCTTTGCAGAATAGACGTATGAGTTCTGCCAGCATTGCTGCAGAGTTTGAAGGGGTGGGGGGTCAGCCTGTCAGTGCTCAGACCATACGTCGCAAACTGCATCAAATTGGTCTGCATGGCTGTCATCCCAGAAGGAAGCCTCTACTAAAGATGATGCACAAGAAAGCCCACAAACAGTTTGCTGAAGACAAGCAGACTAAGGACATGGATTACTGGAACCATGTCCTGTGGTCTGATGAGACCAAGATAAACTTATTTGGTTCAGATGGTGTCAAGCATGTGTGGCGGCAACCAGGTGAGGAGTACAAAGACAAGTGTGTCTTGCCTACAGTCAAGCATGGTGGTGGGAGTGTCATGGTCTGGGGCTGCATGAGTGCTGCCGGCACTGGGGAGTGTACTGTAACATGTACTGTGACATACTGAAGCAGAGCATGATCCCCTCCCTTCGGAAACTGGGCCGCAGGGCAGTACTCCAACATGATAATGACCCCAAACACAACTCCAAGACGACCACTGCCTTGCTAAAGAAGCTGAGGGTAAAGGTGATGACCTGGCCAAGCATGTCTCCAGACCTAAACCCTATTGAGCATCTGTGGAGCATCCTCAAAGGGAAGGTGGAGGAGCGCAAGGTCTCTATCATCCACCAGCTCTGTGATGTCGTCATGGAGGAGTGGAAGAGGACTCCAGTGGCAACCTGTGAAGCTCTGGTGAACTCCATGTCCAACAGGGTTAAGGCAGTGCTGGAAAATAATGGTGGCCACAAAAAATATTGACACTTTGGGCCCAATATGGACATTTTCACTTAGGGGTGTACTCACTTTTGTTGCCAGCGGTTTAGACATTAATGGCTGTGTGTTGAGTTATTTTGAGGGGACAGCAAATTTACACTGTTATACAAGCTGTACACTCACTATTTTACATTGTAGCAAAGTGTCATTTCATCAGTGTTGTCCCATGAAAAGTTATAATAAAATATTTACAAAAATGTGAGGGGTGTACTCAGTTTTGTGAGATACTGTATGTGTTGAAAATTTACAGTCTCTTTCTACCACCGATACAGATCAACAATTTTGCAATTCTGCACTTCAGCTTCTCATCAGATTTTCTGTCCAATCAAATTCTCTCTAGAATCAGAAGTGTCCCGCCCACAGCATTATAAAAATGCACAGAACTAACTGTCAAGTACACTTTAGCCTGGGCTGTTTAGCCTAGTTCCTGTTTCAGTGGAAATTACGTCAGCACATCGAATAATGGTGTGTGTTTCAAGGCACTTCATGGGGACTTTAACTGTAAGAGGCCTAATCTTAACTAATGCCCTTTAAGAGGAACACTGTGATTAATCTATCTATCTATCTATCTATCTATCTATCTATCTATCTATCTATCTATCTATCTATCTATCTATCTATCTATCTATCTGTTAAGGATAAGGTTTGGTATTAGGTAATGTATAGTATTTATATAGAAAACCAAAGAAGACCATAGCCCTATGTAAATACAAACAAACAAACAAAAACAAAACAACAAAAAATACATGGTATTTTAAAATGAACAAGATTTTATTTATATAAAAGTAAGTACAATAAATGACAATTAATTAATTCATACATTACTTACAATAATAATAATACAACAACAATAATAATAATAATAATAATAATAATAATAATAATAATAATAATAATAATAATAAAGGTTAAAAAACGTACTCTCAGCATTTCCCGACTTTCCTTGCGGCTCCAGTCGTCACGAAGAGAGAAACCCTCTCAGCCAATAGGAGTCGAGAATGACGCTCGGTCTGCCCAATCAGAGCCGTGCCAATGTTAAAGGACTTTAAAAGGGGGATATTTGAAACTAAACAGCTCAGCCTGTTCGCCCTTTGCAGCTTGCTCTCTTCCACTCTCCTGCGTCGATCTGTTAAATAACACTTTTAATAGCAGATAGACATTTTAAACTAATTATATGAGTATATATATATAAGACAACGTTAGATATTGTTTCTGTGACAAATCACTTTTTATATACAAGTTATTTTTTGGTGTTAGCGTTATTGCTAACTTGGCCGGCTAGTCGGTTAAGCTAGCAAGACAGCGTTTAAGCGCAACGGTCTCCTTCTGAACTGCTGAAGAAGATTTTAGACGCTGTAAGTTTTTTATATGATGTAAATTATTTGTGGATAATAACATATTGCTTGTATTTAAGTACATGTTCTATTTATTCGCTACTATTGACGCGCTGGCTGTATGTGAAAATCGCTCCGTGTTTAACATAAAGAGCACTATGTAGGATGTATAAGCCATTCATTTATGTTGTATCTATGTAGGGAATATTCATTGGTTTGTTATTCACCCACTATAACGCGCCGTTAATATTCAATTTTAGATAAGTAGCCAATTTACACGGCACTAGCAAGTCAGCTAACTAGCTAAAGAACAATTACTGAAAAGTGTTTTCAGTAATAAATGCCTAGAACTATAAAACTTTATAAATAATGTGACCCTGAATGTAAGTAATGTGTCGATTTCACTAATAATAAATGATGTTTACTAATATCATACTAAATGGAGTTCCTAAATACAGTGCTTTAGATATAAATGATGAAAATGTTAAGCATTTGTGATGAAGCATGTTATATCACAGCGCTTATGACTTCTCCATTATGTTTGGTCAAAAGTAGTTCCGGCCGCAAGGAGAATCACAGGGTTGTATTCATGCACTCTGTTGTTTCTATAGTAACAGCTCCTGGATGGAAACAGGTCCACATTAGCTATGTTTCCATCCATGTATTTTTATGTGAATTTTGCAAGGTTGTGAAAAAACAAAAGCTGGATGGAGACACCAGATGTGAATAAAAATCGTATGCGCTCAATTGAGGCGGATCATTATTTATTTTATTTATTGGATAAGAAGACATGCGTGTAAACTATCAGGCATGCACAGGCATCTGCGCGCTCTGAGGCGCAAATCATTTATTCTATTTGGGGGGAAATTTTCTCTTTGTGTGCCAATAATGTGAAGAAAAATTGTGTTGTGAGTTGACTTGTGTTGATCGTTCAGCATTGCATTTCCTCACAGTGTGCTCCCCTGCCTCTGTTTAGGATATGGATCCTGCTGCTAGGATCAGATCATCCAAGGACCTGGTGATTCAGAAAGCAGACAGTGAAAAGGTAAAAATAAATAAATAATTTCATATCTCAGATGGAGCTCGTATAAATCGTAATGAGCTTTCAGTGTTGCGGCTCAGTGTGCTTGCTTGTGTTTTAATGAAGGTGACCCATGATGAAATATCAGCATCATATGATGTGAAATACTCCTTCCTGTTTCTCACACACACACACACACACACACACACTCACTCTTCAGGTGCAAATGCTACTGTGTTTGTGTGCAGTGTGGTGCTAATTTAGTCTCAATATCAATACACCTGGCAGCACAGATACAACTATGCAACTATGTATGCAGATACATAATGCTGTCCTTAATGCTCTTTGCTTTTGTCTTAATCTCTGTAGCGCATCTGCATTTGTTCATCAGATAAAATGAAGTTTTAGTCCTCCAGTCAGTTTTTCTAAGGAATTGGAGTCAGTTAGAAACATAATTTACCCAGGTGGTGTTGTCCTCGAATTCCACCTGTTCGTGACAGCTGGGTAAATATTTGTGCACTGCAGGTGGCCATTCGTAAATTGTAGCTTGGACCCCAGCCTCTACACTCCATCTGTTTGTGACAACATTCGTTAATTTTTTTTTTTTTTTTTTTAATATATTTTTTTAACTTTCCCTTCCTTCCAGGTTTTAAGCAACGGGCCGAAGAGGGTTCCCGTGACGCAGGGCTGCCACAAACCGGCCCCGACTCCGAGCCACACGTCTGTCCTCTGCGTCTCTCAGGGCCCGCAGCGTGTCCAGAGGCCTCGGAGTGAACAGAAAAGCCCGTGCAGTGGAGAACAGAACATTAACCCTGCTCAGACTCAACCCAAACCCCAACCACAACCAGCACAGAGTCAGCCCAAACCTGCTCACACTGCCACTGAGTGTGTTAAACCCACAGAGCCCAAGCAGGACAAGCCTAACCGTAAACACTTTAACTTTATTTCTGCTTATTGTAAGACGCTCTGTGTTTTTGAAATGCCTTGACTCTGTTTGTTCTTTCTTCAGCTAAACCTGCCAATGGGGCAACCAACGCATCCAACACTGAGAAGTAAGTCATACATCCCAAAAATTCACACACTGGGCTTCAATCATTCGTACGAGGGTTTACCCAAGAAATCAGGCTTTCGTGAAAATCCTGTAGATTCGGAAAAACTTGCGTATCCTACTCGTGCTCCTGTATGTGTGTGTAAATTTACGCATCAGAACACTAAACACTAATGAATGTACAGAGCAACTTCATCATATAATCTGCATGGATTACATAAGGAATAGGAATTACGCACACCCCGATGTGGTAATGTGAGGTTACGCCTCGGGTGTGCATTATTTTCTACTAACTCAACAGACCGGAGTCAATTATTCCGCTTATACCACAGTTACCATACCTCAAGACATTGTTCAGACGTTTAATTTCAAGACATTTGTCAGGTTTTTGTCCTTAAAATGTTCTTGTGTGTGGAACTAATTTATTATGCATCCCATCTCAAGCTTCCGTTGCTAATTCCAAACTGCCATTTTAGAGCTAGTAACGGAGGCCCGAGCCACTGATATGAACATTTAAGCCAATTGCAAACAAACCAGCTGTTTAACACAAAAACATGGACTTCGTGCCCTCAGAGCATCTGGATTTGACCATCCTCTTCTCCCTGTGCTTCAGGAAGCCATGGAGTCTGGAGAACTTCGACATCGGCAGGGCTCTCGGGAAGGGCAAATTTGGAAGCGTGTACTTGGCCAGAGAGCGACAGACCAAGTTCATCCTGGCCCTGAAGGTGCTTTTTAAAAAGCAGCTGGAGAAAGCCGGCGTGGAGCACCAGCTGAGGAGAGAGGTGGAGATCCAGTCACATCTCAGGTGTGTGAACGTGTGTTCTTTGCAACACAATCTGCTGACCGAGTGCGTGAGCTGCAGTTCTTTTCTCTCCCCCATGACCTCACAGGCATCCCAACATCCTGCGCCTGTACGGCTACTTCCACGACTCCGCGCGTGTCTACCTCATCCTGGAGTTTGCTCCGAAAGGCGAGCTGTACGGCGAACTGCAGCGCTGCCGGATGTTCGATGATCAGCGCAGCGCCACGGTGAGAACATGCATCATGTTCAGTCTGTAAATGACCTGATTTGCCTTTTTTTTGTTTGTTTTTTTGTTTAATGCAGGAATGTTTATTTAAACCGGTTTTTCAGTTTAATGTGGAAAATCCTACAGTATCGCTGCAAAACGTGAAACGGAAACGCGACCGTTTTCTTTTCAAAAAGCGAGTGATGTCTGAGGGAAAGGGCGTATCTAAGTGGACGGGGCTTCTGTTTTATAATTTTCATAGGCTTTTGTGGAAAAGTGTGCATTCCAAACTAAACCATGGAATCAAATCAAGGCGCTATAAGGAGGCCGTCCCACCTGAGGCCAAAGTCTGTGCGATCATCTTTCAAAAAACAAATTATTTAATTTTGTCTTACTAAAATATTGAGTGATGGGCTGGTGTGATGAAGCAGAGTTACTGTTACCTCTGCAACATTGATTATTTTCCCATCACAGCGCATAACTGTTTTATTCCTCTTATACCGTAGCCGTTTGCCTTCAATTTACAGTTTTAACTTATTAAAAACACTGCACACTTTTTAATCCATACATAGTTACATTTAATGTTATATGACATCTGTGAAACAAGTTCCTGTTCTAGCATCTATCAACAGACGTTCCTTCACCAGCCTCGAGACAAAACAAATGCAGTTTATCGTGTTCCTGATTAACCACATAGCATAACCTCATCTGCCCCGAAGATGTCAGAAAAATTTAAAGATATAGCTTTACCTCTGACTGGCCCAGAAGTCTGGAGACTTCTTCCATAAACGTTGGAATGAATTACACAAAAGGTTGCCATATGAACGGTTACACTCATAATTTTAAAAAAATCAATTTGTGTCATCAGGGTCCTGTGAACGAGCCGTTTTTATCAATATAGATAACAATAACGTATTAGAAAGCGCACGTTCTTGTGACTAATCAGAATCCTGAATTCAGCAGGTGTAAAGGTGCGATAGTGGCCAGGACTAGATTAAAATAAAAGGGATTTCACGTAACTGACAGCACACAGTATTGTGTAAAGTTGCGTGACAGTATGTTTGTGCTACGTGTTAATTACAATCCAAGCAGTAATACCCATAGACTACATTTATTTCAAACATGTAATGCAAGTTCTTTCAAAGCAAAACTATTTGAAATCTACAATGAAATGAACGCTTGCATTGACAGCATGCGCTGTGATTTTATTTTCCCACTGCATGGTTTTGTGACAGCATATCATTTACCGGCTTTCAATCAAAAGTACAACATAGATGGGCGTCACCCAAATGAATAGCGAGCAATTTTCCATTTTACAATTCAGTCTGCTGAACAAAAAGCGGACATGCAGGTTTTTATATAATCGGCTGGTGCAGTGTGATGGATATAATGCTGTAACCTGATGAGGAAACTAATCAGAGAATATTTTATTTATTATGATTTGTATTTCCAAGTTCTAATCAGTTGTAGTTTTCACACTGCCCCTGCACTCTTTGGAATTTAATGTCCTTATTTGAACCTGTTTGAACTTGTACAGTGTAAAGATTTGCACTTCCCAAAAACCAATGCCCAGGTTTCAGCCTTGCTTCGGTATACTTTCCACACGTATACGGATATTTTTTAAAATGTGCCATTTTATTTTTCTCGTCCACATGAAGATTAAACGAAGCTTTCTGACAACGACTTTTAAAACGGTGTTCATCCGTTCTCTTGTGGATAATGGGGGGACAAAAACCCCGCACGTTTTGCAAGTCGCACACTACCGATCAGGTTGTTACTTTATTACACCTTCATGTGGAGGAGACAGAACATGATCAGCGTTACGATCCGCACTGAAAACGCAGATTTTTGATAAGACCTGGGCGAGCACTTGGTATTAAAGCGTAACCTGAAAGCAGTAGTTCCACCTAGCGCTAGGCGATATGACAAAAATATCATATCACAATACCGGAGGACATTTATTCGATACACGATGCGTATAACAATATAATTTGGCTAACAAACTGTCCGCAAAACAGCAGTAAAATAAGTAAAATGTTAAGCTGAGTTTGACGATACTTTTCTTTAATGCCTACAAAGACAGAAGATGAAGTAAAAAAAAAAACTAATAAATTACGTCAAATCAATGGCTTCCATTCAGTACCATTTAATTTGTAATGATTAAAATCTTTTAAAAATGCATCATCATACCAATGATATCTCAAAGTGTATCGCGTAAACATTTATCATGATCTCGATATATCACCCAGCCCTGGCTCCACCTCCACTCTTTTTTTGCTCTCATGCAGAACATCCTGTAAACACACTCGATACTCTTTGTCTTTACTCTTCTGTATACCAGTCTACTGTAACTATTTATAATCCCATTATCCAGTGTTACTCAGAAATCTGTTTCCTCTTTGATGTTGTCTGAGTTTTTTTGCCACTGGCATGTTCTTTATTGATCTTAAATCTACATCCGGATATCTGTAAAGCTGCTTTATGCAATGTCTTATTGTTTAAAGCACTATACAAATTAAACTGAATTGAAAAGGACTTTTGGTTTCTTTTAATAGTTGTTTGTAATTGTAAACACTTTGGCACTTTAGTTGCAAGTACTGATTTCAAACTGAAGTTAGGGAGGGACAAAACAACAAAACATGGCTCACGGTCCTGTTATTTGAGCTAAAACTATTACATGTTCTCATTATTCTTTGAGAAATTTGGTTATAGTGTGGTGGTTTTATGTGTTGTGTGGTTTTTTTTGCAGTATATAATGGAGCTAGCTGATGCTCTGTACTACTGCCATTCAAAGAAAGTCATCCACAGAGACATTAAACCTGAGAATCTGTTATTGGGGGCAAACGGAGAGCTGAAAATCGCAGATTTCGGGTGGTCCGTCCACACACCGTCCTCAAGGTATGATATTTATTTATTTGAGAGATCATGGCATGTGCTGGCAGTCTCTCCAGTGCTCATGTTGCACTTTAACATTTCCTTCATTTCAGGTCAAATCTTTGCTGGTTTATAACATGGTAATGCATTAAAGGTGAGACGTTTAATAATTCTATGGGTTTTATCTTTTTGTTTTTTGATCGACAGGAGATCTACGCTATGTGGCACACTGGACTACCTTCCTCCAGAGATGATTGAGGGCAAAACCCACGACGAGAAAGTGGACCTCTGGAGTCTGGGCGTTCTCTGTTATGAGTTTCTGGTCGGGAATCCTCCTTTCGAGACGAAGAGCCACGAAGAAACGTACCGCAAAATCTCCAGGGTAAGCGTGAGGAGAGCTTCTCCTTGCAAAATCAGTTGGAACAAAATCGTGACCAGGCTGCTAAATGATGTTCTGAGTGCTGTTGATGACACCTGTTTGTGTACAAATGGTTAAGAATGTAAAATTCCAATAACATTGTGCATATATAGCATTATAGTATCCAAGGAATTCAAGCAGATGTGTAAAATGACAAGACAGTCAGTGACACAGCTGTTTAAGTCCTCCTCTGTTCAGAAATTGTTGATATGGTGAAGTTTTCTGTAAGGAGACGTTTGTTGAATATTTGAGTCTCCAGTGTCAGCGCTTTGTAACAGTCAGAGGTAAAGCTGTTACTTTAAGTTTTCCAGCATCTTCAGGACAGAGGGGTTTTACGCTTCTTTGCGGTTTCTCAGTAACATGAAATTTTTTTTTGTCGTCTTAACTTCGAGAGAGAATAAAGAGAGACTGGTGAGGGAACGTCTGTTCATAGCTGCTATAATGTAAGTGGGAACAGGAACTAACTTGTTTTGCAGATGTTTCACCAAATTAAATGCAGCTATGAAAGTATGACGCGTCCTTCTTTAGTAAATAAATTGTAATTCTTGGCAAATATCCGTTGTTTAAAAGAAATAAAACATGCGTTTTTAGGAAAATAATCCACTTTGGTGTGGTCACAGGAACTCCATTCTGTTGTTTTATTCCTTACTTCACGTTTCAGCTGGTTGCTTATAAATCCAAATATTCCTGCAGTTAAATATAAGTTTAATACGTGTCATAGTTTGTAATGTTCCCCCCCCCCCCCCCCCTCACCCTTCTGACTGTTCACTCGCCTGATTTTGTCCATTTTTGCAGGTCGAGTTCACTTATCCGTCCCATGTGAGCGAGGGTGCTAGAGATCTGATCAACAGGCTATTGAAACACAACCCGATGCACCGACTTCCCATCCAAGGAGTCCTGACTCATTACTGGGTCATGGAAAACTCCATCAAGAAGCCGACTAGTTTCACTCGAGCTGCCAAAGAGTCTCAGTGAGGACACTGTGCTGCTCAAACACAAACTATGGATTAGAGATGCTGAGAAACGGCAGTAATTCATGAGCCTGACACCCCCCCACACCCCCTGTCTTCATTCTCCTACCTTCCTTCCTGTAAATATTTAACTGTTCAGAATTATGAAAATGTACCTGTTTTACTTGAAACAATAAATCTGTTTTTAAATGTTGAAAGTGTTGCTTACAAGAATGGAGGTTCATGGAGCTTTTAAAAGTACAGTGATTGATTTTAGCTTTTTTTTGGGGGGGGGCGGAACAGTTTTTCCAGACAAGATAGGAAGTCAAACTAATTCTGTAATTATGATGAATGTGTGGCCAGTTTGCAGCCCTTCAGAAATAATCAGTGTTCATTCATTTCTCCAGAAAAGTGCAATATGTGAATGGGATCTGCTTCTGCTCGGGTTAAAGTGCTATTGCTGGAGGATTTGTGGGTTTATGTGTTGAGCGTTTTGTATTTTTTTAAAAATTTCATGTCACCACTATTTAAAAAGCTACACTGAAGCAACCTTTATATGCTTGTTTATTGCAAAAATAAATAATGTTGAATATTCTCGTCATGCTCCGACTCCATGGTAATTATCAGTGTGTTTGTGTGTGAAATATTTGGAAAGAATGTATGACTGGTGTAAAGAACAATTAAAGGTCGAAATATTTCAAAGTTTGTCCGGTAAAGAGAAAAATTATAGCAATGAGCCATTTGGGAGTCGAAAAATCTGAATTTGTCTGAAAAGACTCGTAATTCTCGTTATTAGTGACGTTCGCAAGCGAGTTTTTGAAACGAGTATTTTTGGTGATCCTTGGGAGCTCACTCCCGAAGCAGTAGAGCTGTTTTTATCACTATTTTTTTATTGTTAATTTTATTTATTTATCTTAAAGATTTGGACAACATAGAGTAGATCTCGTGATGGTTTAGCTGAAAAATAAGCAGTATTCCATTTTCACTATTTGGTATCGCTTCATACAGTGAATCATCTGAATTGGAGTCGTTTGGCACAGTATAACCATTTAGAGCCTCATAATGCGAATTTGATAACGAGGCGGTAGAAAATTATTTAATTGAACAATCTGAAACATTGCTGGGCGTAAACCAACAGCTTTGGTTGTTTTATATATTAAAAAAATAGCAATGAGTTATTTGGGAGTCGAAAGAATCGGCTCTTATTGGTGAGCTGAGCCAACTGGAGCTATTCATTGAAAATAGTAGATAGACGGAGGTCAAAAATGTACTTTTAGTGTGAATGGAAAGGCAAAAGGGGTTAGAAAAGATGTATTTTCAAATATACCCGTGTTAGTGTGGATTAGGCCTAAGTTTCGACAGGTTATTTGCATCCAAGTTGAAGTATCACTGAAAGACGAATCCTTCTGGTGTTTCTTTTTCTGCACTCAGGATTTCTGACCTGTTCTGGGGAAAAAGAAATTGAAGACGTCAATCAGACAATGATGACAAAATCTGGGAAGATGCTGTTAAAGAAGAAAATTAGTTTCTAACAGTATACATTCCATAACAAAGCCACTAAGGCTCTCTCTCTCTCTCTCTCTCTCTCTCTCTCTCTCTCTCTTTACGAAGGGGGTCATTTATGTAACAGGCGAGGATAGCAAGAGAAATTTTTCCCCTCTTAGTATTACACCATCAGAAAAAAAACTTTTAGATGTTTGTTATATCAATGCCAAGTCTGAATTTTGTATTCCAATGTGTCATTTTGGAGAAACGTTTTAAACAAAATCTCCATTGACGACAGCTGTATACTGTCCCCTAGTGGCTATAGGCTGAATAATCTTTCTCTCACTGTATATCCTCTTTCTCGCTTTTTATTTCGCTTTTACTGCATAAATAGATTCATCTTAACATTTTAAATAAATACATCACATTAAACCATATGGATAGAATATAAAACTACACTATTAAAGCACTATTAAGGGGACTGTGCTTTCGCGCAGCAGAGTGGCGCAGCGGAAGCGTGCTGGGCCCATAACCCAGAGGTCGATGGATCGAAACCATCCTCTGCTAAGCATTTTCCGTTTTTATTCATGTTATTTTTTTTTTCTTCTAGCGAACGTTCTTCAAATGTAACAACTAAATGATTATATTATCAGTGACGACTAATGAATTGTAAAAGCAATTATGTAATCTCATATTAAAATAAAACCCATTGAGCGTTCAGTGCACTTTACTGTACAGTTCAATTCACTTTAGTTCCGTGTTGAATTGAATTTTACAGAGTTGAATGCTGTTGCTGTAGGCTGAACCCAGTCAGATTTGATATTAATTAATTAATTGCTTGTTTATTGCAAAACAAATCATGATGAATATTCTCCTGCTCTGGGTCCATGGTAATTTGTGTGTTTGTGTGTTGGATAGTTGGAAAGAATGTGTGATTTGTGTAAAGAAGACGAATCACTGGTCAAAATATTGCAAACTTTGTCTGGTTAAGAGGGGGGGAAAAGTAGCAGTGAGCCATTTCTGAGTAAAAAGACTCATTTTGAATTTCTGAAAAGTTCAAGTGGCTTTACTGTCATTTCAGCCATATACATCTGGTACAGTACACAGTGAAAATAAAACAACACTCCTCCAGGAGCTACATAAAACAACACAGAACTAAATAAGACTGCAAAGACATACCGTCCCCTCTGAAACTATTGGAACAGCAAGGCCAATTCACTTGTTTGTGCTGTACACCAAAGATATTTGAGTTTTAGATCAAAAGATGGATATGAGACGAGAGTTCAGGATTTCAGCTTTTATTTCCTGGTATTTACATCTAGATGTGCTAAATGCCATAAAACTTACCTTTTTTACCAGGCCACCCAATTTTAGGCAAGCAAAAGTATAGGAACAGAAAAGTCTTGAAGTAAATTAAAGTAAATAACACTTAATGTTTGGTTGCATATCCCTTGCTTGCAATAACTGCATCAAGTCTGTGACTCACTGACATCACCAAATTGTTGGTTTCTTCTTTTGTGTTGCTTTTCCAGGTTTGTACTGCATCATCGTTCAGTTGTTGTTTGTTTCAGGGGGTTTCTCCCTTCAGTCTCCTCTTCAGGAGGTGAAATGCTGCTCAGCTGGGTTAAGATCTGGTGATTGACTCGGGGGGACTGCGGGTTGGTGTCAGTCCAGTCTCTGGGTATTGAGGACTCTGATGACAGGACAGCAGGAGGGTGAGGAGTTTGTGTGAGGGTCTCATCCACAATGCTGGTGGCTTTGCAGATGCAGTGTGTGGTATAAATGTCTTTGATGGAGGGAAGATACAGCGATGCAATTTCCAAACCAGGCAGTGATACAACTGCTCAGGATACTCTCCATAGTCCCTCTGTAGAATGTAGTGAAGATAGACAGTATGACAAAATGAATAGAATAGATCCTGTGATGGTTTTGCTGCGGTTTGACCTCGTTCAGCAGAGTGGCGCAGCGGAAGCGTGCTGGGCCCATAACCCAGAGGTCGATGGATCGAAACCATCCTCTGCTAAATATTTTCCGTTTTTATTCATGTTATTTTTTTTTTCTTCTAGCGAACGTTCTTCAAATGTAACAACTAAATGATTATATTATCAGTGACGACTAATGAATTGTAAAAGCAATTATGTAATCTCATATTAAAATAAAACCCATTGAGCGTTCAGTGCACTTTACTGTACAGTTCAATTCACTTTAGTTCCGTGTTGAATTGAATTTTACAGAGTTGAATGCTGTTGCTGTAGGCTGAACCCAGTCAGATTTGATATTAATTAATTAATTGCTTGTTTATTGCAAAACAAATCATGATGAATATTCTTCTGCTCTGGGTCCATGGTAATTTGTGTGTTTGTGTGTTGGATAGTTGGAAAGAATGTGTGATTTGTGTAAAGAAGACGAATCACTGGTCAAAATATTGCAAACTTTGTCTGGTTAAGAGGGGGGGAAAAGTAGCAGTGAGCCATTTCTGAGTAAAAAGACTCATTTTGAATTTCTGAAAAGTTCAAGTGGCTTTACTGTCATTTCAGCCATATACATCTGGTACAGTACACAGTGAAAATAAAACAACACTCCTCCAGGAGCTACATAAAACAACACAGAACTAAATAAGACTGCAAAGACATACCGTCCCCTCTGAAACTATTGGAACAGCAAGGCCAATTCACTTGTTTGTGCTGTACACCAAAGATATTTGAGTTTTAGATCAAAAGATGGATATGAGACGAGAGTTCAGGATTTCAGCTTTTATTTCCTGGTATTTACATCTAGATGTGCTAAATGCCATAAAACTTACCTTTTTTACCAGGCCACCCAATTTT
The DNA here is from genome assembly GCA_023630585.1 of Cranoglanis bouderius. Classification (NCBI taxonomy): domain Eukaryota; kingdom Metazoa; phylum Chordata; class Actinopteri; order Siluriformes; family Cranoglanididae; genus Cranoglanis; species Cranoglanis bouderius. Next base: position 9,907,934 of record CM042541.1, on the reverse strand, counting down.
AGGCAAGCAAAAGTATAGGAACAGAAAAGTCTTGAAGTAAATTAAAGTAAATAACACTTAATGTTTGGTTGCATATCCCTTGCTTGCAATAACTGCATCAAGTCTGTGACTCACTGACATCACCAAATTGTTGGTTTCTTCTTTTGTGTTGCTTTTCCAGGTTTGTACTGCATCATCGTTCAGTTGTTGTTTGTTTCAGGGGGTTTCTCCCTTCAGTCTCCTCTTCAGGAGGTGAAATGCTGCTCAGCTGGGTTAAGATCTGGTGATTGACTCGGGGGGACTGCGGGTTGGTGTCAGTCCAGTCTCTGGGTATTGAGGACTCTGATGACAGGACAGCAGGAGGGTGAGGAGTTTGTGTGAGGGTCTCATCCACAATGCTGGTGGCTTTGCAGATGCAGTGTGTGGTATAAATGTCTTTGATGGAGGGAAGATACAGCGATGCAATTTCCAAACCAGGCAGTGATACAACTGCTCAGGATACTCTCCATAGTCCCTCTGTAGAATGTAGTGAAGATAGACAGTATGACAAAATGAATAGAATAGATCCTGTGATGGTTTTGCTGCGGTTTGACCTCGTTCAGCAGAGTGGCGCAGCGGAAGCGTGCTGGGCCCATAACCCAGAGGTCGATGGATCGAAACCATCCTCTGCTAAGCATTTTCCGTTTTTATTCATGTTATTTTTTTTTCTTCTAGCGAACGTTCTTCAAATGTAACAACTAAATGATTATATTATCAGTGACGACTAATGAATTGTAAAAGCAATTATGTAATCTCATATTAAAATAAAACCCATTGAGCGTTCAGTGCACTTTACTGTACAGTTCAATTCACTTTAGTTCCGTGTTGAATTGAATTTTACAGAGTTGAATGCTGTTGCTGTAGGCTGAACCCAGTCAGATTTGATATTAATTAATTAATTGCTTGTTTATTGCAAAACAAATCATGATGAATATTCTTCTGCTCTGGGTCCATGGTAATTTGTGTGTTTGTGTGTTAGATAGTTGGAAAGAATGTGTGATTTGTGTAAAGAAGACGAATCACTGGTCAAAATATTGCAAACTTTGTCTGGTTAAGAGGGGGGGAAAAGTAGCAGTGAGCCATTTCTGAGTAAAAAGACTCATTTTGAATTTCTGAAAAGTTCAAGTGGCTTTACTGTCATTTCAGCCATATACATCTGGTACAGTACACAGTGAAAATAAAACAACACTCCTCCAGGAGCTACATGAAACAACACAGAACTAAATAAGACTGCAAAGACATACCGTCCCCTTTGAAACTATTGGAACAGCAAGGCCAATTCACTTGTTTGTGCTGTACACCAAAGATATTTGAGTTTTAGATCAAAAGATGGATATGAGACGAGAGTTCAGGATTTCAGCTTTTATTTCCTGGTATTTACATCTAGATGTGCTAAATGCCATAAAACTTACCTTTTTTACCAGGCCACCCAATTTTAGGCAAGCAAAAGTATAGGAACAGAAAAGTCTTGAAGTAAATTAAAGTAAATAACACTTAATGTTTGGTTGCATATCCCTTGCTTGCAATAACTGCATCAAGTCTGTGACTCACTGACATCACCAAATTGTTGGTTTCTTCTTTTGTGTTGCTTTTCCAGGTTTGTACTGCATCATCGTTCAGTTGTTGTTTGTTTCAGGGGGTTTCTCCCTTCAGTCTCCTCTTCAGGAGGTGAAATGCTGCTCAGCTGGGTTAAGATCTGGTGATTGACTCGGGGGACTGCGGGTTGGTGTCAGTCCAGTCTCTGGGTATTGAGGACTCTGATGACAGGACAGCAGGAGGGTGAGGAGTTTGTGTGAGGGTCTCATCCACAATGCTGGTGGCTTTGCAGATGCAGTGTGTGGTATAAATGTCTTTGATGGAGGGAAGATACAGCGATGCAATTTCCAAACCAGGCAGTGATACAACTGCTCAGGATACTCTCCATAGTCCCTCTGTAGAATGTAGTGAAGATAGACAGTATGACAAAATGAATAGAATAGATCCTGTGATGGTTTTGCTGCGGTTTGACCTCGTTCAGCAGAGTGGCGCAGCGGAAGCGTGCTGGGCCCATAACCCAGAGGTCGATGGATCGAAACCATCCTCTGCTAAATATTTTCTTTGTTTCTTTTTTTTTTTTTTTTTAAATGTATTTTCCTTTTAACGAACGTTCTTCAAATGTAATAATTACATGATTAAATTATCAGTGACGACTAATGAATTATAAAAGCAATTATTTAAGCAGATAAAACTGCCCCATCCAGAGTTCAGTGCACTTCAATGTACAGTTCAATTCAGTTCACTTTAATTCCGTGTTGACTTGAATCTTACAGATTAGAATGCTGGAGCTGTAGGCTGAACCCAGTCAGATTTGATATTAACTGGTTATTAATATTTTTATTGACGTCGTATGGAATATATGGCTTGTGTTTACAATGTCAACAGTAACAGCAAAATCAGTCATGCTTTAACTTGTAGAAGCGTTATAACGAAATAGAAATGCAGCTTACAAGCAGCCAATCAGGGCAGAACTTTGGCTCTGACGCCAAAACCGCGTCTGCGTGTTGACGTCATCTCCAGGCGACGCCGGTTACCACATTGCTGCTGAACAACGGTTAGGTTGTTAGCGGTTGTAAACTTACAAAACTGACATTTACTGAAGCGTTTTCGGTTTTGTGTCAAATTAACAAACATTGACATGCACTTGTACTTTAATATTTAATGTTTATTATTTATCGTCTGCCGTTTTTTGAGGACAAGAAGCCAAAATTAATTGAGTTGGTCTAACCGGAGTCGCTGCCTGTTTGATTTGCACAAATATTTCACCACTAGAAATCTTTTATCTCGACCTCCGGAATGAAGTGTCATTACGAGGTGCTGGGTGTGAAAAGGGACGTTGGAGATGATGAGCTGAAGAAGGTCTATCGCAAATTAGCTCTCAAATGGCACCCAGGTGGGTCAAAGTGCTCCTGTGTGTCCTCATTCATATTAATGCGCTCATTCTTATACATAATCTATCTCATGTTCTATATTAACAGCTCATTCCTCATTCACAGGACTTGTACTGTGGTCACTGCACATAAACAGATTTTTAAAAAAAAACATGTATGATTGTTGATATTGTGAATTTTTCTGTGAGGAGACCTTAAAGTTTATTTAACATTTATGGAAGGAGTCTCCAGTGTCAGCGCTTTGTAACGGTCAGATGTAAAGCTGTAACTTTTTTGGATGTCCTCAGGACAGAGGAGTTTATACTTTGCGGTTTCTCGGTAACATGGCAAGCTGTGTTTTTTTTTTTCTTATTAACTTTAAAGTGAGAGAAAAAAAAGAGAGACTGCTGAGGAAACGACTGTTTATAGCTACTATAACTTTAATTAGAACAGGGAATAGCTTGTATTGTATTGTGGACATTCCACACAATTAAATGCAACTATAAATGGATAAAAAGTGACATGTTGTTTCATCACCACCCTGTGTCACTCAGTATTTTACTATAACAGCAACACACATCACCTCCTTATGTCACATTGAAAAGGGAAATGAAATCTTTTGAACTGATATAATTTCTTTTTTCACTTTTAATATTGTAACATGCACCATTTGACCATTTTTGTTGCTTAGTAAAATGAAGGAACATTTGTGAAGCCCAACACACACACATTTCCCTTTTCATTTTGTTCAAAGGGTGTGCAAACTTTTACACTTGCTCATGTAAGAGGTCATGGTGTGCTTTTATGAGCGCAATGACATGATTTGCTGATTTCAGATAAGAACCTGGAGAACACAGAGGAGGCAGCGGAGCAGTTTAAACTGATCCAGGCAGCGTACGATGTTCTCAGTGACCCACAGGAAAGAGCCTGGTGAGTACCGCTTTAATGTCATGCTTCATAACACACATTAAGATACAAACACGTAATAATGTGCTGGTGCACCTCAGCGGCGGGGAAAAAGATCAGAAAGGAGAGTTGCTAGGGCTGAAGTTGTAAAATTGGTGCTAGAATTGGCATAAATAAATAAAATGGAACCTTGATTCAAGAATGCAATTTAAATTTTATTTCAACCTTACACTTTTGTAGCTTAATTTACATTTTTCACGCATTTCTTTGTAAAAATGTACATTTTTACAATTTATAATTTCACACATCTGTATTTTTTGTAAATGTTATAAGCCAAAAATCCAGTAGTGCACCTTTAACATGTAACAAACCATAAATGTTTAATATAGTGTTAACCGAAAATCCCTTAGTGCTCCTTTAATGTAATACAAACCCAAAATCCCACAGTTCACCTTTAATATAAAATAAACCAGAAAATTCTATAGGACACCTTTAATGAAACAGAACCTCAAAAGCCCAAAGCAGACCTGAAAACACAAAAAAGAAGCTAAAATAAATTTTATTACGTTTTCCACTGAAAACTTTAACGTCAGGACGTGCCAGTCTTATCTCTTATAATACAAATTAATTTCTCATATCTAGAGTTTGAACATGAAAGCAGTGTGTAGAGGATTATTGTTGTTAAGTCCAAGTATTATTTTCTTTCCTAACAGACCACCATCATGATCAGCTCTTTCCTCTTTCTGGTTACAGGTACGATAACCACCGGGAGGCGCTGTTGAAGGGCGGAGTCAGTGGAGACTACCAGGATGACAGCATCGATCTCCTGCAGTACTTCACTGTAACCTGTTACTCGGGTTATGGCGATGACGAGCAGGTGAGTGAGCCAATCAGAAGGAAGAGGTAATGAGGAAACCGTGCAGAGAGGCAAAAAAAAACAGTACTGCAGTACCACTGTCAGCAAAAGCATGTAATTACCCTGCAGCTGGTCTTCAGTCAGTGCTGCTGTGATGTTTTTTTTTAATTTTGAAATTCACATTAGTGTCATAACAGAACAGAAAGTTTAGATTAAATTGAAAATTTGTTTTTACTTTTGTCTGCTTTTGTTAATTCCTTCTTGCAAAAGTACACAAATAGAGAAATACCTTGATATAAAACAATAAATTCATGGCTTTTTACTCAACTTTTGCCTTTTTTCTCCACTTCATAATTTTTTTCTCCAAGTCAAATTTCTCACTATTGAATCTCACTTAGCCAGTGAAACCCGTTCCGATGTCCTGGCTTCTCCTTCTCCCCTGCAGGGCTTCTACACGGTGTACAGGAACCTGTTTGAGTCCATCGCAAAGGAGGAACTGGAGCACAGTAAAGAGGAAGATGATGAGTGTGATGATTTTCCCACATTCGGAGACTCTCAGAGTGACTACGATACGGTAACCAATTGCACTAAGCAACTTTTTTTTCTTTTTTTTTTTTTTTTTGCCCACCAGCAGCTACTGCAAATTTAATGGAGTCATATATTATCATTTTAATCAGTCTAATTGTAACATTGCCATTTTTAGTGTTCATGGTGGTGTTTAAAACCATTTTTTACCCCTATACACCTCATGTAGTTACTCTATGGCTGCTCATACATATATTTACGGTAATTATATTAGTGTGTATACATTGTCAAGAAAGCTTGTTTTACATTGATTTTAATCTTAAAACCCGACCCTACGTCTTTGTTTGTTTTAGCGCTGCTCATTTAAATTATGTTGTTTGAGGAGTTGTCGTGGCGACAGCAGCACTGGTGTGACACTGGTTAATAAAAATGAAAAATTTCATAAATATCAACTGGTGAACTTTTACATAGTCAGCATTCAAACAGGTGCAGATGGATGTGATTTAAATACATAATTAAATACATTTAAATGCATGTAAATACAATGTACCTTTAATGTAATACATAAACAAAATCCCGTACTGCACCTTTAGTCTAATACCTATTAAAAAAACATAAATGCACTTTTAATGTAATAAAAATCTAAAAGTTCATAGTGCACCTGTAAGGTGATACAAACACAAAATTACATATTGTATCTTTTTTACCTATTGTAATACAAGTAATGGCCTACAGTGTGTTTAGTTGCTCAAAATAAGCATCACATTCATGAAAGCAGTTGATTTGTCTTAATTAAATAACGAAGTAAAATAAAAACATATTGGTATATTTTTTTTCGGTGCAGGTGGTGCACTTGTTCTACGGCTGCTGGCAGAGTTTCTGCACACGGAAAAACTTTGCGTGGAAGGAGGAATACGACATTCGGCAGGCCTCGAACCGCTGGGAGAAAAGAGCCATGGAGAAAGAGAACAAAAAGACGCGTGACAAAGCAAGGAAGGAACGCAGTGAGCTTGTGCGCCAATTAGTGGCCTTCGTGCGGAAACGTGACAAACGAGTGCAGGCTCATAGGAAACTGGTGGAGGAGCAGAATGCAGAAAAAGCCAAGAAAGTGGAGGAGCTGAGAAAGAAGCAGAAACTGGAGCAGGCTAAGTGAGCATCTCTCTTGTTACACTACAACAGAGCAACTAGTCCTCTTTAAGCACACTTATATGCCTCCGTCTCTCTTAAATCTCTCCATATCTCAGGCTGGCGGAGGAATATAAGGAGCAGAAATGGTCTGCGATGGCTGGACTGGAACAGGAGCTGCAGCAGATGGAGCTTCAGTATGGAAGAGAGTTTGGAGACACAGAGGAAGAGCTCGAGGAGGAAAGAGCAGAGACAGGTACACGCTAGAGCTGGACAAATACTGTTCCAACTTTATAATCTTATACATGTATAAAACAAACTCAGAAAGTTTACTTTATGCATTAGAGGCCTAGAATCCTTTAGCGCACCTTTAACATGCTATAAATCACTTTTAATAAACTCAAAATTCCATAGTGAAACTTAAATATGACAGAAACCTAACATCCAATAATGCACCTTTAATATGATATATACCTAAAATTGCATAGTTAAACTTTAATATGACATAAACCTAATTCACTCAGCGCCCCATTAATGATACAACCCATAAAATCCCATAATGCACCTTTAATGTAATATAAATCCAAATTTTCATACTTTACAAAGTTTATTAAGGGTCAGACATGTTTGGGTGTGAGTGTGTGATGAATAACCAGCTTTTGGTGATTTTCTTTTCCTTTATGTGTCTGTACCAGATGCTGTGGATGGCTCTGACGAGTTGGACGACCTTTATGATGATCTTTACTGCCCTGCCTGTGACAAATCTTTCAAAACTGACAAAGCGTTAGTAACTGTCCAAGCACACAGACACACACACACACACACACAGACACACACACACATACGCACACACACACACACACACACACACACACACACACACACACACACACACACACAGACAGACACACACGCACACAGACAAAAATGAAACAATAAATCTAGTTGTATTTCTTAGGTTTCTCATTCATGTGGAAATTGTAATTTTTTCTCCTGACTCAGGATGAAGAACCACGAGAAGTCCAAAAAGCACAGAGAGATGGTGGCTCTGCTCCGGCAGCAGCTTCAAGAGGAGGAAGAGTCACTGAGTCTAAACTCGGGAGAGAGAGACGGCGAGGAAGAGGAGGATGAAGAACAGGAAGATGAAGACGAGGAGAGGGAGGATGCACCCAGAAAGAAGTGAGTCACAAATCATAGAATTAATAACACCTGTGTCCTGTTTCCTACTGAATCCACTATGATGTGTCTAATTGTCTGGGTCATCAATATTTAAAATTCTATTAAAAATTATAAACCTAAAATCACATGGTGCACCTTTAATATGACAAAAACCTAAAATCACATAGTGCACCTTTTATATGAAATAAACCTAAAATCACATAGTGCATCATTAATATGAAATAAACCTAAAATCACATAGTGCACCTTTAAAGGGGTCATATCATGATTTTTAATGTTTTCCCTTTGTTTGGGTGTGTAATGTATCTGTTTGTACATGTGTAGGGCTAAAATATCTAAAGGGTTAATTACTCAGCCCACTGCTCTCCTATAACCAACGACGGAAATAGGTGCAGCGAAGGTTAATGCGTGTTTTAATTCATGATTTAAATATCTGACTCCATTTAATTAATTATCTGACTCCAATAGAATCTTCTAGTTAGTGCTAGAAGATTTAAAACTCAGTGTTCTAATAACATTGACTCTTAAGCAGCTTCAAGCAAAGCCTTCATTAAAAAGACGTTCCTACCTCAGAGACTTTTATTTAGCTTCCTTATTGAACCATTATTTTGTTAGCTCAGAGGTTTCTATCAACGTGCAAGCCTAGGCGATTCCTATATTACTTTCAAGTTTAAACAGAACCTCTAACAAGTATTAGCCTTTACGTTTAGCTTGTCAGAGGTTGACTTTAAATTGTCTAACGTACTATACCCTTTTAGCTTAAGAAAATATTCCTAGTAATCATACAAAACATAAACACAGAGTATTTAGAAATAGAATAACAAATGAATTTAATACACGAAATCACAAATCAAGTTATACATAAACCAGTGTTGGTCAGCGTCACAGACATAGGATGCATGATGGAAAAAGCATCCTGTATTTTACCAAGCATATCCTTTTATACCCCTGAGCCTCTTTGAAATGTATAGTGACCAGGATACCAAATGGAGATGAAACAATGTGTTTTATGGCAGGGTTATCTCACTTTAAGGAACTGTATGTGAATTAAGTTCCTGAGAATGAGTTCATGCAAACCAGGGTGTGTGTGTGTGTGTGTGTGTGTGTGTGTGTGTGTGTGTGTGTGTGTGGAAAGAGCACATATTGCAACATATATTGTAAATGTTATTTCCTAAACTATATGATATTTATGATATCACCACATCATCCCCCATGAAATATGGATACAAATGATACCTAAATATGCACTTAGTACTGTTGTAGTCAAGCATAATTTCTGTCCTTAAACTGATCACTGCCACAGTTACTAGTTTTTACTACACATGTATAAACTCTGCAAAGTCCCAAAGCTTATAGTCTCCCCCAAAGGGATTTATTGTGTCTAACAGAGAGCACTGCTCCAGACCTGCCCTAAACGCGTCGTTCGAAGTCCAGATTTACTTCCGTAATTTCTCTACGTCACAAAGTGCACCATCAGCATAATCCCGCCCAAAGGCAGGCACGAAGAAAGAAGGCGAGGCTTCAGTGAATTCAGGCACCATGTCATGGAGACGCTGTGTGTTTCGGTGCGAAAGCAAAACCTATTTGTTTAGCCTTCTGAAAACGAAATCAGTGATTTCTGTTTATTTATAACGCTGTTCCTGAACAGTACAACCCGAACGCTTGCTTGTGCACAGCGCATTTTACGCAGGATAACTTCCTAGACCTGGGAGAGTACAAGGCAGGCTACACACAATCGTATCTGGAAGGTAAGTGAGTTATAAAATAAAAACTTACCGCTGTGAAACCTACTGCTCAAGTCATGCTTGCAAACTTGCTTGATCATCCGCATTTTCTGAATCTGACTCGGGCTCGAACTGATATGGTAAAACCGACATGTTACTTAGGAGCTTAAAATTGCTTTAGCTTTGGAGGCTAACACAAGGAGCGTTACATTTCTGACACAATCGTGAGGCTTTCGGCCAATCACAACGCGACGGGTCAGCTGGCCAATCAGAGCACTCAGACCACACAGAGAGCACCACCTGCTGGCCTCACTAATACCACTTCCAGCAGCAACCTTAGTTTTCCCCAGGAGGTCTCCCATCCAGGTACTGGCCGGGCTCAACCCTGCTTAGATTCAGTGGGAACCCAGGCGAGAATTGCAGGGTGATATGGCTCTGGCTCTGAAATAAACCTAAAGTCACGTAGTGCACCTTTAATGTGACAGAAACCTAAAGTCACGTAGTGCACCTTTAATGTGACAGAAACCTAAAGTCACGTAGTGCACCTTTAATGTGACAGAAACCTAAAGTCACGTAGTGCACCTTTAATGTGACAGAAACCTAAAATCACGTAGTGCACCTTTAATGTGACAGAAACCTAAAGTCACGTAGTGCACCTTTAATGTGACAGAAACCTAAAGTCACGTAGTGCACCTTTAATGTGACAGAAACCTAAAGTCACGTAGTGCTAAAGTCACGTAGTGCACCTTTAATGTGACAGAAACCTAAAGTCACGTAGTGCTAAAGTCACGTAGTGCACCTTTAATGTGACAGAAACCTAAAATCACCTTTAATATGATATAAATCCAAATCCCTATAGTTTCCAAAATTAATTAATTAATCAACAGCACTTTTATTTTGTTCATTACCCGACCTGGGTGTTTATTTCTCCGATTAATTTAACACACAAAAAATATCTGACTGCAGGTTGTCAAAGAAACAGAAGAAGAAGAAGCGACAGCAGAAAAACATGAATGTAAGTATGTTCACAATCAGATTTGTGGCTGAACCAACTGTTGTATAAATATCTATAAAAACTCTAACCGCAGATTTTAATATCGATGGGTGTTGTTTAAAGTAGAAATGAGAAACACGTTTAAACATCCACACACACCGATTTTATTCCCCCACAGAACTTTCCAGAGGAGCCAGCGGCTGAGAGTCCAGCTCCAGACTCCATAGATGACATCATCACTCCTCCTAACCAATCAGGAGATAATGAGGAGGACCCGACCGGCTCCGAAGAGGCTGCAGAGGAAGTGAAGAAAGACGGATCTGAACCCAATAAAACGTGTGTGACACTGAGTGAATAGTTTTGGGATCCAGCATTTATTTTATTGATTTGTTTTGTACGTCGGTCCAAATCTGTAGTTTCAAAAAAAATCAGTTTTCAAAAAAAACACTGCAACCCAAAACACACACCATGTTTGAATCACTTCCTGTAAAAAATGAGTTGATTCAGAGTCGAATCACTTTCTAACTGGAGTTAACCTGGAAAGTGGACCGAGACCGCATCGCTCAGATGCTCTCGGACCCGAGTGTGTTCTCCTCTGACTAAAGAACCACACCAAGGAGGAGAACACATCATGGTTCTGGTTCTGTTCATGTGGAATAAACACTGCAGATGCGAAAGAACCCTGACTTTAACTCCTAAATTGTTGTTGCTGTTTTTTAGCCCTGGAAAGACGAAAGGCAAAAAAGCTGGAAAAGACTGCAAAAAGAGCAACAAAGCCCATGGAGATGGAGACGTCAACCAAGAGGTGTGTGTGCGTGTGTGTGTGTGTGTGTGTGTGTGTATGTAGGCACACTGTAGTACCATGTTTTTACATTAAAATCCAACATTTCTCAACTTTCTCTCTCTTTCTCTTCCTCCTCTCTGTCTCTCTCACTTCCTCCCTCCCTTTCTTTCCTTTTCTCATCTGTCTCTCTCTCTCTCTCCTCCTCTTGGTCACTCTCCCTCTCTCTCTTTTCCCTTTCCTCCCTCCCTTTCTTTCCTTTTCTCATCTGTCTCTCTTCCTTCTCTCTTCCTCTCTTTCTCCCCCTTCCTCCCTCCCTTTCTTTCCTTTTCTCATCTCTCTCTCTCTCAGCAGAAGGAAGTGAACCTGCGCTGTGTGATCTGCCATTTTGAATTCACCACCAGGAACAAACTGTTCGATCACCTGAAGACGACAGGTCACGCTACCGCGCTGCCATCCAATGCTGCCATGAACACCAAGAGCAAGAAGGAGAAGAGGAAGAACAGATGACCAGAGCATCATTATTATTATTACTATTATTATTATTATTATTATTATTATTATTAAGACTGAAGCAGCTTCTCAGTGGAAAAGGTTTTATAGAAAATACATCAGTCATTGGACGTGTGTGTGTGTGTGTGTACATTCTCCTCCAGCATATTCATCCTACAAGCTGTTTTTTTTTCAGGAATTGCCAAATATATGCAGATAAAGAACAGCACGCAGGACTGTAAGTCGAGCGCACACTTCACAGCGCACACATTTTCTCTCCGTGAGAGAAAGTAGAAGTAAGAGAAAAATCATTTTTGCTGCTACTGTTCATAAATACTGTGATTATAAAATGTGATCGTGAGCGAATCCATTAATGCACCCCATAAACAATAACGTTTCTACTGTAACAAAATGAAAATCTGTTTTTGCATTTATCTTGTGGTAATGTGGTTGGGTTTTTTTTTTTTTTTGGATCTGATCTCTTTTTCACGCTCATTAAAAGTGTCCTTAAGTCAAAAATGTCAGCGGTTCTGTGTTTTTATTCTTCACTGAGAGGCTTCGAAAGGGTCCTAACTTCTTAGATAAACATTAACGTGTGATGTGGATAATTCTGTTTTTTTAACAGATGCTCTGAGACCAGGAATCATTTATTAAAGACGTATACAACAGCTCTGAATGCAGATGTACAATTAGGGCTGAAAACATACAAAAACATATATCACGACTCTCTGAGGTATTTGTATGATAGACGACATGTATCACGGTATTTAATTCTGCTCACAAACTGCCAGTATTTTTTAAAAACTGTTCAATGGTGCTTTATATTATGTCTACAAAAAGAGATTTTTCTGTTTATTATATTAAGAAAAATATATTTTTTATTTATAATAAAGTAATATTTAACTTTTATTTTGTACAGTTTTAAAGATACAAAATTCTTACCACCACACCAGCTGCTTCCAGCCAGTTTTTAATAAAATTAATTTTAATTTTTCTAATTATAAAAAGATATCACAATATTTCACAAAACCATATTGAGTGTTAGAAAGGTGCAATATATAAAAGCATTATTATTTTTATTATTATTATTATTATTATTATTATTATTATTACTACTGCAAAGACAAGGACAATCAGCACTATGTGTAAACATTTCATACACTATTATCTATTTTAAATTGGTTATAAACTGTTTATTACTGTATTATAAACTAGATTGTGTTATAAAGCTATTATAATTAATCTATTACACAATTTACAGATAATAACTCATTAAACATGTATTAAACTATTACAGCATGAATAATAACACACACACACTGCTGGGGATAAATTTAACTGGCTTGCGGTAAGCCGATACACCTGCCACTGTACACACACACACACACACACACACACAGACACAGATGTGGAGTTAGGTGAGTGTATTACATTTGGCTGTAAAATCAACACATGCATAAGGCCTCAATGTTTTGTGGGTGCATAAACAACACACACACGCAAGCACACACACAAAAACACACACACACACACACACACACACACACACACATACTGCAGACAAGTAACTATTCTACCTTTATTAATTTTGGCAACAAAATATACGTGCACACACACACACACACACACACACACACAAATCTACCACTGTTGCATTACAGAGCCATTCATTTGTGTGTGTGTGTGTGTGTGTGTGTGTGTGTATGTGTGTGTGTGTGTGTTTATTCACTCCAAAAATTGAAGCCTTATGCATGTATTTATTTTATAGCCAAATGTAATACACTCAGCACTATTTTTACACACACACACACACACACACACACACACACACCAGCCATGTACTGCGGACACATGCAGTGTGAGAACTCCCATACTGTGTGTGTGTGTGTGTGTGTGTGTGTGTGTGTGTGAGACAAGGCAGTAGAGAAGTGAAACAGGAACACATTTATCAGTAGCAGTTATCAGTGTGTGTACTGGCTAATAAACATCTGCTTTATTTTAAACTCAACACTAAATTTAATCTGAGGTTAAAACTTAAAGACCCTTAGATCCGTACTCACTTAAAACGATCACTTTAGTTTGTTTAGAACATGGGTTTACAGAAAATATGTGCAGTATTACATTTATTACACCACACTCATTTACATTTTACATATGCTGTGAGCTTAATTCAAATATTAATTTTAGATTTAAAGAGCATAACAAGCATAACAAAGCAGAGCAGGAAGTTTTATTAGATTTATTCCATATTAAATGTGATTTTTTTTAAACCTATATGTAAATATCAATACATTACCTCAAATTAATTTTACGTAATATATTAATTTTATATAATAATAAAATTTTCTTATACAATAAAATGTGTTTTATCACAGCTATGCTTTGCGTGTGAAAAGGCCAAAAGTTCTATCGACCTCCAACCTTCACACTTGTTCATGTTTAACACTCTGTGTATGAGTGTGTGTGTGTGTGTGTGTGTGTGTGTGTGTTTAGAGAGCATTATACTGCGACATCACCCAGCAACTGTTCTATTCAAACCCAAACACACACACACACAGATAGGAACATTTGAATGAGTGTGTTGCGCTAAAAAGCTCACCTGTTCTTGTCAAACACAATGTCATACCAGCAGCATATAAATGATAAATTATAGCATGCACACACCACTCACACACACACACACACACACACACACACACACACACTGATGTAATAGTTTAGGTTTTTCATAGCCTGTCATCCATCTACACAGCAACAATACAGCAGTGAGGAGTTACAATCACCACAGTGCTGCTGGATTATGGATTCTGATTGGTCAGAAAAGTTGTGTGAGCGAGAGGTGTTTTTTTTTTTTTTACTTTCATGTGGATGGTCAGATATGAAGTCATTCAGTGTGTTCATGTGCAGCGTTCATTCATTCATCCTTAGTAACTGCCTGGTCAGAGTCACAGTGGTTTAAATTTGGCAAAAATATCATGGGCAGTTACAGACAAAAATAATAACCATGTGTATTTGTGTGTGTGTGTGTGTGTGTGTGTGTGTGTGTGTGTGTGTGTGTGTGTGTGTGTGTGTGTGTGTGCGTGTGTATATATACATTATACAGTATATTTGCCAGATGGAACCTGGAATTATTCTATTTAAAGTACACTATGCCAGACTATATGCGTGTGTGTGAGAGAGACATTTTAAAGTACCATTTAATGTCAAACACAGTAGAGCTCTCATACACTTACACTTCTATATTTCACACTTAAACTCACACTTGTGTACTTTAATAAGCCTCTTCACTGGAGCTGATAAAGCCTCTGGTCTTACTCACACTTCAACTATACGTTAGTCCGGCTCCGTTATTCACCTGCTCCGAGTCTGTGTGCGGTGCTGCTAGAGGAAAACAACAACTTCAACAACATGGTGTGAAGAAGCAGAGCTACTGTTACCACTACAAAGTTGATTATTTTCCTATAACAGCACAACAGTTTTTTATTCCTCTCATACCACAACAATTTTCCAACAATAATTCTGACTTATGTAAAATGACGTTTTTATAGTTACATGTAATGTTGTGGAAAGCCACTGAATCAAGTTAGTTCTTCTTCCCACTTACGTTATAGCAGCTATAAACAGTCGTTCCCTCGCCAGCTTCACTTTTTACCATGTTACTGAAAAACCGCAGAGCGTAAACTCCTCTGTCCTGAAGCCTTACAAACATGTTACAGCTTTACAAAGCGCCGACACTGGAGACTCCTTCCATAAATGTTAAATAAATATCTCCTTACAGAAAACTTCAGCATATCAGCGATTACAGACAGTTTTTAAATTAGTTTATGGAGCGTCCGTCATACACGTCCCTGTGAATGAGCTGTTGCTAAAGAAACGATACAAAACGAGCGCATTAATGATAAATAATCCTGTGATATGCAGCTGCGCTACCGTCAGAGCTGCTGTTATAGAAAACTAATCAACACCTTCTGACCGATCAGAATATTTCCTGCTCTCACACACCAGACTCAAGTGTGATCCTGGAGACTTGATATTTCATCACAGGGATGATGGTAAAAGCAAAACAAGTCTTGTGGATAGATGCCCATGGATGTTTCCCAATCCTGATTGAGAGTGAAAGTGGGGCAAATATAGCCAAGTGGTGTTAAGTGCCCTGGCTCGGCACATGTCCACGCTATCAGGTAACTCATTTTGTACTTACGGGGGCAAAAAGGGATAAAAATAAGCCCCAAACCCCCGACATCCCCTGGCTATAGATGAACATACTGTGAGTCTCTGTGCTCAGTTTAATCACCAATTCGGATGTGAAAAAGGTATGTAATAGCTGTGTGACAGAGACAAACACTGTAGTGTGTGTGTGTGTGTGTGTGTGTGTGTGTGTGTGTGTCCAAACTATTTGTACTTGTCAGATTTTATGGCTTAGACGTGTGATGTGGTCGTAAAAGTTAACAGTGAATTGTTAGCGATGAATTATTTACATACCATTTATTGTGTTGTATAGAGAGACTATACTATACTATAATTGTAATTATAAAATTAAACATGTAACAATGTCTATATAACTTTTACACCAGGTGTGTTAAAAGCTCATGTGTTTGTGTTTATTTAAATAATGATATATAATAATAATTTACACAAGGATATTTCTATTAGTGTTAGAAATCTGTAAAGTTATTTTTAGTTTGAAAGTTTGGTCCTTTTTACTGAGGCACATTACTGAATGTTGTTAATGCTTGCTCATATCACATAAAATTCCCTTTTGTGTGTGTTTATGCTGCAGTGTTACGTCTCGCTCTCACTACAGGTGGAGCGCGAGTGTGGAAATGAACAAATCTTCAGTATATATTCTATAGTATGAATGTATCTTTACAAATGGAACATGGACAACAGTATTAAAGCCTGCCAGTGCAGCTGGGTAAAGCAAACACGCACACACACACTAATGTGGCAGTGCTAATGAATTTGCTACTAAATTCATTGATCATATAGTAACATGTTGTAATATGCATCGTGTATAATTCATTATTATACATTTTCCTACATGAAGAATGAAAGAGCATTACTGCATTTAAGGCTAATTCATATTCTGTATTTTCTGAACTATAACATGCATTTTATTACCCATTTGCTGGTGCTGAAATGTATACACTAAAGCTTCATATTTGTTCAATATTTCACTATTTGAATATTCAATTACAGTAAGATTATGAGAAGCTGCACTACCAATAACATACCAATAAAATTAGCATTTTTACATAGAAGTAGTATCATTTATGGCAAATGAACTATTAAGGACAACTATACCCCTATAGTTAATGAAATAAGTAGCATTTCTATGGGATTAGATTTGTGCCAAATGTATTGAACGTAACTTTTCAACAAACAAACAAACAAAACAAGAAAAACACTCTGAAACTGAAAACAGTGAAAATGTAACATGGTCTTCAGATGTTACTAACTGTTACTGAAGTATAATCACAAGCATTTCATAAGTGTCAATGGCTTTTATTGACAATTACATGAAGTTTATGCAAAGAGTCAATATTTGCAGTGTTGACCCTTCTTTTTCAAGACCTCTGCAATTCGCCCTGGCATGCTGTCAATCAGCTTCTGGGCCACATCCTGACTGATGGCAGCCCATTCTTGCATAATCAATGCTTGGAGTTTGTCAGAGTTTGTGGGTTTTTGTTTTTCCACCCGCCTCTTGAGGACTGACCACAAATTCTCAATGGGATTAAGGTCTGGGGAGTTTCCTGGCCATGGACCCAAAATGTCGATGTTTTGTTCCCCGAGCCACTTCATTATCACTTTTGCCTTGTGGCAAGGTGCCCCATCCTGCTGGAAAAGGCATTGTTCATCACCAAACTGTTCTTGGATGGTTGGGAGAAGTTGCTCTCTGAGGATGTTTTTGTACCATTCTTTATTCATGGCTGTGTTCTTAGGCAAAATTGTGCGTGAGCCCACTCCCTTGGCTGAGAAGCAACTCCACACATGAGTGGTCTCAGGATGCTTTACTGTTGGCATGACACAGGACTGATGGTAGCGCTCACCTTTTCTTCTCCGGACAAGCTTTTTTCCAAATGCCCCAAACAATCGGAAAGGGGATTCATCAGAGAAAATGACATTACCCCAGTCCTCAGCAGTCCAATCCCTGTACTTTTTTGTCTGTCCCTGATGTTTTTCCTGGAGAGAAGTGGCTTCTTTGCTGCCCTTCTTGACACCAGGCCATCCTCCAAAAGTCTTCGCCTTACTGTGCGTGCAGACGCACTCACACCTGCCTGCTGCCATTCCTGAGCAAGCTCTGCACTGGTGGTGCCCTGATCCCACAGCTGAATCAACTTTAGGAGACGGTCCTGGCGCTTGCTGGACTTTCTTGGGCGCCCTGAAGCCTTCTTCACAACAGTTGAACCTCTCTCCTTGAAGGTCTTGATGATCTGATAAATGGTTGATTTAGGTCCAATCTTACTAGCAGCAATATCCTTGCCTGTGAATCCCTTTTTGTGCAAAGCAGTGATGGCTGCACATGTTTCCTTGCAGGTAACCATAGTTAACAGAGGAAGAACAATAATTTCAAGCACCACCCTCCTTTTAAAGCTTCCAGTCTGTTATTCTAACTCAATCAGCATGACAGAGTGATCTCCAGCCTTGTCCTCGTTAACATTCTCACCTGTGTTAACGAGAGAATCACTGACATGATGTCAGCTGGTCCTTTTGTGGAAGGGCTGAAATGCAGTGGACATTTTTTTTTGGGATTAAGTTCATTTTCATGGCAAAGAGGGACTTTGAAATTAATTGCAATTCATCTGATCACTCTTCATAACATTCTGGAGTATATGCAAATTGCCATCATAAAAACTGAAGCAGCAGACTTTGTAAAAATTAATATTTGTGTCATTCTCAAAACTTTTGGCCATGGCTGTACTGACTAAGTAATTTCCACTACAAAGTACAACCACTATAAAACTATACAGAGAACTGCAACCAGAACACTCTCCAAAATTCACGACACTGAAGTCTCTACTTCCTGGTCTAATTCCTGGTCTCTACTTCCTGGTCTACTTCCTGGTCTCTACCATCCGAATCCCACTAGCCAATGAAAGTAAACAGCTGCTAAGCCCCACCCACACGTGAGATTTGTGCCGGCATGGTGAACATAAACTTGTGGAGCGTAAACGAAAACTTTGAAAACACAAATGAAAACTCTGGCAGTGCATTCATAAACCATGATTAGCGAAAACGAAGCTTAGAAAACTGTTAACAAAGAATGCTGTTTATTTGAAGACCGTGTTAATTTTTTGCAATTAAGTTTTTCTTTCTCATTGTAGATTTTTGTTCGTTTCTTGAAAAGTTACGTTCAATACTTTTCGCACAAATCTAATCCCATACAATTTGCAGGGGTATCCATAATATCTAACGTATCTATCATACGGGTTCTGAAATACATGACTTTGTAGTGTACACAATTCTTACCCAAAAATTGGTGAATCAGAAGTAGTTTGTTTACAGCAGATACACTAGTTTTAAAGTTAAGTTTTAAATTATAACCTAAGGCTACTTCAAAACAATGCTACTTGTTTCAACTGATTTTTTGTAATATTCCTTAAACTTGACCATTTAGTGACCATTTTTGTTCAGACTAAGCCGGATCCATGACTGTAACAATTGTGCTTTGTCTTAGTCTTATCTAATCTGGAGTTTTTATTTGTATTTTCTCTGTCTTCCATTAACCCATGTCACACCTCCCTCTAGCTTTCTCTTCAGGAAAATAAAGATAGAATCATTTGTGGATTTAAAAAAAATAAACCTTACAATTGGATTGCTATAAAATATAATGAGATGTCCTAGGACAATAAATCATTGCTAAGGCTTGACATTTACTTTAATTTGATACATATCTAATCTGATGTTTTTTTTGTATTCTCACCTATTTCTGTTCTTCTTAGGAGATGAATACACAGAGAGGATTAGCAAGGAAATGACAATGGTTCAGGCTGACTCGTTTGCTGACTTTGCTAAAAATAAAAAAAACATTTCTGATACTTCAACAGCAACGTTCATTCAAAGAGCAGAAACCGTTTTCAGAAATTGTTCAAGAGGAAACTTAGAAACGTTTAGATCAGGCTTGCGTCCAGACTCCTGTTCAGCATCTTTTTCCACAGAGGAACATATTTAGCAGAGAAGACGTAGCCGGATTTGGGATTGCTGGTGGCACCATTTTGAGCCAGAAGATTGTGAGAAAGGAAGACATCAAGGCAAGGTTACTGTCTAAAACTGACTTGGTAATAAGAGCATGTCAAAAGGAATAGATGGTAATGAAGGCATTGTGGAACTGCCTGAGAATGTGACATCTCAGGATGTTGAAGTTGGTGGAAATAAATCTAACACCCTCCCAAAAGGTCATAAGAATGCCAATGTTAATCCAAATGACCATATGACATCAAGGAAACAAGAGAATGAGAATAGGCAGGGCCAAAAGGGTGGAAAAACAGAACCTACAAATACACAATCCCAGAATGAGTCACCATCGCTGGACCCCAACAGTGAGACCACCACAATAGATGACATACCAAACGTTGAATTTCATCCTCCCTGGATTAGCAGGACTGTTTATAACACTGACACACATAGACATTACTTCATGGATGAAGCTGTCCAACACGTTGACCCTCAAATAAAGGGTATAGCTGGAAAGACTATCGCAGTTTCGCAAGAACACATCTATCATATTGGTTCTGAAATTCATGACTTTATAGTGAAGACAGATGTCAATTCTGACTCCGAAATTGGTGCTATTTTAGAAAACACTATCCAAAGCACTGATTCAGAAATTGGTGGTGTTTTAGAGGACACTGTCCAAAGCAATGTCTCAAAAATAGGTGGTGTTTTAGAGAACACTGTGCAAAGCAATGTCTCAAAAATTGGTGGTGTTTTAGAAGACAATGTCCAGAGCATTAACTCAGAATTTGGTGGTATTTTAGGTGATGCTTCAGGTCTACTACAGCAACCCTTCTCACTCTATTCAGCAGAACATAGTAATAATAACACCCTGGAGGCCAGTGACAACAATGCAATGTCAGACATTTTGACTGACTCAGCTGTTAATTTGGTGGAGAATGACGTGACCCAGATGTCCAAGTCTCTTACTGTAAATGCAAAAACAGACATGGAATCAGCATCTTGTAATTTACAAGACCTTGTTCCAGACATGACAGTGGACCACACGACTGAAAATAACTCTGACATACGCCTGCTAATCTCCGGCTTCCCTCACACGCCAATCATAATCCCATCTAAGACTGAGGAAGGTGAGACACACCAGATCACTTTCACACACTTTCTTCTGTCCAGGATTGAATTGTTTAGTTATAAATAATTATCTTCAAATTAGCTTTTTTAATATTACAGAAAAAATATATGGTCTATGATCGAATATATGAAAGATACATTTGATTCAGTACAGTACAATTTTGTACAATATTGGATTCACTTTCTAAGTAATTTTATTTTAAATGCTACATTCAAACATAGAGGTGTGTTCACTATTTTTACAAGAAGATTGACACGAACAGCCCACTCTTGTTGCATTCCTGACAACTGAAATAAAAACTTCCTAAGAGCTTTTAATTTCCGAGTTCCAATGCAGAACTGAAACGGGAATTTCAGTCATACTGTGTGAAATCTTTTGTTAGGAATTTACCAACACATTTGAGAAAAATGTTGATATTCCTGCCTGTTTCATCTCATTTCTGCTCTCACACCACCTTTGCATTGTACTTTACATTATATGGATAATAGATATATGAGCTATGTGCTAGCTTGCTAGCATATTTCTCAGTTGCCTAGTATGTACTGTAGGTTGATGTGTGTTTTTTTTAAAAAACATATTAAATACAAGTAACATTTGGGGAAATTCCATAGTAAAATGTTGTCTGTAAAAAAGCTAAGAATATTTACAGCTTTAGAGAAGCACTTCATTTGAGTTGCAATTTTCATTTTCTTCTAGGGATTGACGTAGATCACTCAGAGGTGACACAAATGATGTACAGAGGTGACATGTCTAACGAGTTGTGGGTTGATGCTTTGGACGATTGGGGACATCTTCCAGCCTCCTGTCCCACTCCGGTGTCTTCAGATAACACAAAAACCTCAAAAATGGGAGCTAAGATTGATTCCTTGGAATTGCCTACTATTGAGAGGTGGTCATCTTCTGACAGCTGGGCCAGTGCTTTATCAGACTGGATCCAGTCTGTTAGTGTCCTTCCAGAAGATTATCCCAGAATGAGAACTCCTGAGTCTCGGCATCAGTTTTCCATGGCCACCCAGGACATGACCAAGGAGAAGGCCATGGGCCCGGAAAGCTTCTTAGAAGTAGATGGAGGAGATGGGGATTCTGAGGGTACAATGCTGATAAAAAACTCCACTACTCCTCCAATAGAACTGTCTTTCCTACACAAGGAGGAGAGAGAAAATAGACTTTACACTAATTTAGATATGACCAGGACTCAGGATTTACAGGAGGACATGGAAGGAGAGACACAGTCAGTTTTACGGGAAAAGGCAGAAGAGTCTCGGAATGATTGCACAGAAGGAAGACTGGAAAACAAGTGTGCCTGTGTGTCTAAGGTAAGTTAATTTCACTCTATAGGATTTATTATACAGCTCTGGTTTGAATCACTAAGTAAAAATTGCTATTTCTGTTTACTCTTAAAGTATAAGTTTGTCATTTTTAGCACCATCTGCTGTCTGTGAGGAAAATTGAAATTGCGGTGAAAATATTAACAACCCCATGCATACTCTGTTTTGGCTGAGGGTAGAGATCATTTCTGGGCCAGAAAAAAAAAAAAAACACATGAAGAAGATAGTATATAGTATAGTATTTGGCAGTGGTCACCAACAATGTTCCTGGAGATCTACCTTCCTGAAGACTTTAGCTCCAACCATAATAGTGCCAACCTGACCATCTAACCATCGCCTTAAGAAGTTCTTGATCAACTAAAACAGGTGTGTTAGATTTCGATTGGAGATGAAACCTGCAGGAAGGTAGATCTCAAGGAAGAGGGTTGGTGACCACTGGTATATATTATAGTATATACTAACAGCTCATTGTAGGCAGACGTTGCACGTAAAATAATTAGAAAACGTGTGCTTGTTAATATGGAGATATTTTCTGCAAGGAGACAATTATTTAACATTTGTGGAAGGAGTCTCCAGTTTCAGTGCTTTGTAACATTAAGATGTAAATCTGTACCATTAAGTTTTCCAACATCTTTTGTTTTATTTACTTAGAGTGAGAGATAAACAGAGGGGCTGGTGAGGGAATGACTGTTTATATCTGCTATAAAATAAGTGCCTAAAAATGGAACTTGTTTCGCAGACGTTCCACAACATTTAATGTAACTGTAAACAGATAAAAAGGACAATTTCGTACTTTAATAAATAAAAAAAGTCATGTTTTGTAAATGCTGTGCTATATGAAGAATAAACACATTGGGATGTGCTGTTATAGGAAAATAATCAACTTTGAGGTGGTAACAGTAACTCTGTTTAATCAACACACATTCACACACTTTTACTCCCCTGCAGTTGGTACACATAAATATACACACTATAGTGACAGCGAATGCTGAGAGTAAGAGAAAAGGTTAAAAACAGATAAACACAAATAGGGTCTAATTACAGAGGGCACTAGATAAGTGCGTATACACACACACACACACACACACACACACACACACACACACACACACACACACACACACACACACACACACACACGCACACACACACACACTGACACATACACACACATATATACACAGTAAAGCAGAAGAAGAGAATGGAGAAGAGATGGCTGAGAGGGCAGTCAGGGGTGTGTCAGAGGAAACTGAGCGACAGAGAACAGCTGTAAACTGAAACACGACCCCAAGGAAAAGTCAGGAGTGAATCAGAGTTCTGCCATTGGCTCAACCCAGAATGTTGCGTAGCTCCTCAGGTCCCCATAATAGTAATCAACCCTGCCTTGGACAACTGTATGTGCCTTGCTGGAGTGAACGAAAATGCAGGAAGGACAGAAAGGAGAGGGATGAAGTGAAGTTAAGTGAGGTATGAAGCAAATGGTTAAAAAGAGAACTAAAGAGAGCGTTTTAAATTGAGCATGAAGAAGAGACAGGATCAGATGCAAAGATCTATCATTCTATAATCTTCTGTCTATTTCTATCTCTCCAAGAGTCTTCATTCTTTTCCATTTACGACCAACCTTTTAGGGCTTCCTTAGGGCTGACCTTTTACAGAACATTCTTTTCCTATAGCAGGAGAGCAATGCACTCTGGGAAGTAGTTGAAGACACAGTCTTCGAGGAGGAAGGTGAAAGCAATCATGGTGCCTTGAGCTTCTCGTGTTACCCCATCACGCCGGAGTCGGAGGTTCATCTCCTCAACAGCTATGAAGCAGAGCACCTGCTACACATGCGAGGAGTGAACAGGCGTGACGCGACACACGTTAAGGACAACGGGTCATGTGCGTTTCCTGACACAGGAGAGGTGGATTTTATTATGCCGCTTACTCCGATCACTATTGGAACGTCATTCCTCCACTTGAAAGAGGATCCAGATGAATCAAGGACATCCTTAAAGTCGTCCCTTGCAGGGATCAATGATGAAATTAGACCAGATCTGACACCAAGAACCAGCGGAAAATCCACAAACGAGTCATTGGACAAAAAGTTTTGTGACATCTCGAAGAAAACTGGTGATCAGGGTCCATCTTTGTCGGCTTGTGAAGACCCAAAGTACAAAACAGGGGCCGGTGACGTCAGCTCGGAACTTCAGAGGCTGGTCTTACCCACAGGGGAGCAGTTAATGATCTGTGAGGAAAAGCACGTAGCATACGTGACTTTAGACGTGGATGACATTCTGAGCTTTAAGAGCCACCCTGAGGTTCGGTCAGCTATAAAACAAGTAAACTGCGAAGCGAAACAAAGCTGTGAAAGAGACACCGAGATGCCTCATAAAACTCAAAAAACATCATCTGAGAACAAGACACGCTCCAATAAACACAAGGACAAAGCGAGCAACAACCAACAGCTTGGCTGTCAAACCAAGAAACGAGAGAACGCGAGACCAGAATCACATGCTGAAGAGTCTGGAGGCTCAGAGGAAAGCACAGTGACCATGATCGAGACTATTGTAATAACAGAGAAGGTCACATCCAGATCTCAGGGGAAGAAAAAAAAGAAGCATGGAGTACCAAAGGTTGAAAACGAGCCGCTGCTCGAAGTGGAAAATGGAACAAAACAGCCAAAAAGCACGAAGCCTAAAAACGAAACAGCAGCAACGCAACCGAGCAAGGTGAGAGAGAGGCTCGCAAAATACGAGGGGAAGGAGTCGAATGAAAATGATAAAGCAACTGAAGGAAAAACAAAACCGGGTACAGAAACATCAAGCACATGTCTGCCTGGTGCACTGGACGATGACATCATCAAACGCAGACGCATATCTGGGGACAAACCTGGATCCATATTGATTAGGACGAGGCCACAGCTTCCTGCTATCTTCCAGCAGAAGAAAAAGGAAGATGTGGTGAAACAGAAGATTCAGACACCTAAAGAAGGTACCGGGAATATTTCACAATTTTAGATGTTCGTAGATTTGTAGTATGTATATTCATATTTTCGAGAACGTTTCAGCAAAAAAATAAAAGTTTTTTACTAAAGAACTGTGCAATGTGCAAACCGACTGGCTCAGCAATTATCAATTAAAATATCGCACACATCAAATGCGAACTTTATCGCCCAAATCACCAAACATCAAACCGCGTCCTGTAGAAAAGAACTTGATGTAGCCACGGCAGCTTTAACTCTGAGAGATTCTTTTGTCTGTGTTTATAGACGACAGCGTGTACTACAGAGTCAAAAAGCAGATGAGAAAGTCTGACTGAGACACTGAACAACTTCACAAAGCTGTTTAAAGAGACACCAGTGTGATTATTTAAACATTTACAGCATTTGAGCAGATGCCCTTATCCAGAGCGACTTACATTACATCTCATTTATACAACCGAGCAGTTGAGGGTTAGGGGCCCAGCAGTGGTGGCTTAGCAGTGCTGGGATTTGAACTCACAACCTTCCGAACAGTAGTCCAAACTAAGTAGTAAACACTGAGCTACCGCTACCTCGCATGCAGTTTAGACGGCTGTGTAGAACACTGAGTGCATTTCTATCTTTCGTTAAACTGTTGCTTTAATGAAATATGAGTTTAATGTGCATGTTACAGTGAAATGTGCTAAATATGAGTGAACTGAGGCAGGTATGGTTGTGTCTCTGACATTAAACACCTCTTATGTGTGTGTGTGTGTGTGTGTGTGTGTGTGTGTGTGTGTGTGTGTGTGTGTGTGTTGTGTAGTCTCACGTGTCATATCTGAGATTGAAGCGGCTCCGGTCGTTGATGATCCTCAGGGCATTTCGCTGTGGTGCCGCTTCAGTCCCATCATGGCCGATTCCTCCATCATGTGGGTGAAAGAAGGAGCAACGCTTTGTGAGGAAAAGAGGAAGTAAGAGCTTTTCATTTTATTTTTTAATTAAACAGTCGTTCACTCACCAGCCGTTCTTTTCTCCCTGTTGAAGTTAATAAGACATAATACGCAGCTTGTCACATTTCCGCAAAGAAGAAACCGCAAAGAAGCATAAACTCCTGTCTTGAAGATGTCGGAAAACGTAACGTTACAGCTTTACCTCTGACTGATACAAAGCGCTGACACTGGAGACTCCTTCCCTAAACGTTAAATAAACATCTCCTTATTTTAAGAAAACTTCACCATATCAGTGATTACATGTTTATAATCCATTTATGTGGAATGCCTGTCCCTGTGACATGAGCTGTTACTATGGAAACAATAAATTAATCAACACTTTCTGACCAATCACAATGAAGAATTTAGCACTGTGGTCTAAAATAAACAGGAATCTCTTTTGGTTTTAGGGTTATGCGCACTATCCATAAACATATAAAATATATTGTACACTGTATTTATCTCACTGTCTCTGTGTCTCTTTCACTTCAGAGTGGGAGATGATGGTCGGGTCTCTCTGTCGGTGGTGAAAGCCTGCAGTAAGGATTTGGGTTTTTATCGCTGTTCTCTGATCAGTGCTCTCGGTTCTGTGTCCACCTCAGACTATCACCTCACATCGGAAGGTGAGAGGCTTTTCAGTCAGAGCTTAAAGTTCTGTTCCAATCCTGATATTAAACATTTGAAAAGTTTACTACAAGTGAAACGATGCCAAAGATGATTTTTACGACACTTTATGTTTACGAGCTGATATTAGATGAACACGCTGCTAAATATGTCTTCGGTTTAATTCAGGCACTAATTCAGTGTTGTCTAATGGTTTGTCCTTGCTCTTCTCTTCTCAGTGCTCATGGAACTCGTCATCCCGGACCATGACACACCAGGTGAGCCGTCATTTCACCTCTCTGTCCTCTAGATCCTAAAAATAGAGCGGAAACTCATAGGAGAACTACGACTCTTTGACCATAATCTCATACGACCTTTAAAATGACTTACATGACACTTGGTTAGTTGTTTATTCCCTGTAGACAGAGATGAATTTCATAATTGCAGACAAACATGTGTGTCATGATGCATCAGTGAGAGACTGTCCATAAACAAACATCTCTCGACTTTCAGCTTTGTAAAAGGGATATTTCTCTTTTATCGTTTTCAACCTCTTTCTGAGACGTTCCTGTAGTTGTAAATGTATTTTAAGCGTCAACTATTGATGAAGCACTACACACACACATTATTCTCTCCCATTCTCTTCCCATTCTCTTCCCTTCTCTCTTTTTGTTCCTCTCTCAGCTGAGCGTAAAGCGATAGACGGGGAGGAAGAGGATGTGTCTTGCAGTCCTCTCCTCTTTAAGGACAACATCCTGACTGATCAGTATTTTGGAGAGCAGCAGCACACGAGCATCGTGACTGAGAAGGCTCACTTTGGGGAGGGAATGCACCGGAAAGCATTCAGGACAATGGTGCGCACCGGCATGACGCCTTTGTTCGACCTCGGACACACCTGCGTGCTCAAAGTGCACAGCTCCATCAGCTATGGCACCCAGAACAACGACGAGGTCGCCCAGAAGAACTACAACCTCGCTGTGGAGGTGAGAGCAATGAACACTGCGAAACATCGGACTTTTGACAGAACAAACAAAAAAGCTTGCAAAATGTTCTGCAAATCGAATTGAACCAAAAACCAAAACCATTGAAGAATCCCTTGAAGAACGCTTTTCTATGAGTGTAGCTAGGGACTAACATCCTGGTTGTAATTTTCCTCAGGAGTGTTATGTGCAGAACACCGCCAGAGAATACATCAAAGCCTACACCAATGTGGCCAAATCTGCGGAGTCCTTTGGAGAAGTTCCTGAGTGAGTACCAAAACATTTTGGCACTTATAAACCTTTCAAAAAAGTAATGTGCTAAGTAATCTGTAAGTAATCTATAAATGATATGTAAGCAATTTACAAGGCATAAAGTAATCTTTGAGTAATTAGTAAGTTATTTGTGCGTGATCTCTAGGTGATCTATTTTTCACTCAGATGTTTAACTTTAAAATAAAAAAATGCCTTTCATTAAAATTAGAATAAATTCTGTAGAGTTGCCCCTTTATGATGTAGTGAATAGGAAGTGAGACGTGTAATGATGACTGCTGTGTATATTTTTCAGAATCATCCCCATTTTTCTAGTGCACCGGCCATCTAATGCCATCCCGTATGCTACGCTGGAGGAGGAACTGATCGGGGATTTTGTTAAATACTCTGTGAAGGATGGGAAAGAGATCAACTTGATGAAGAGAGACTCAGAGGCGGGACAGAAATGCTGTGCTTTCCAGCACTGGGTTTACACGCAGACTGATGGAAACCTGCTGGTTACTGATATGCAGGGTGAGATTATCACTTATATGTTCTTTTATGATCATTTTAGGATCACTTGTAGATTACCCACAGAATGAGGTGTTGTAAAGGCAAGGGAGGTGCAAACAATTCCAAGAGCCTTTTACATCCCTTCATATCCTTTAAATTCCTTCGATATCCCGTACAAATCACTTATAGATTATTTACAGATCACTCATAGATTACTAACATATCACATATAGATCAATTTCAGATGTGTCCAGATCTCTGCCAGATCACCAACAGATCATTTTTAGATTACTTAGAGTTCACTTATAGATCACTTGCAGATTACTTACAGATCACTTATACAGTATGTCACTTAGGGAATGTCTTTATTTATGTTCAGGTGTAGGTATGAAGCTGACAGATGTTGGAATTGCCACCTGCAAAAAAGGGTAAGTTAAAAAAGGGATAATTTTGCATTGTTGCTAATTTGATCAATAATGTATACATAAATGATTTATACATAACATATGCATTAATAACTAAAACATAAAATGTATACATATTAACAATGGGCCAGTTGGTACAGTATCTGACGCTGGTCATTCAAAGTTTCTGTAAGGTTTTAAGTTTGGGTGTTTGTGTTTGTGTGCAGTTATAAGGGCTTTAAAGGAAACTGTTCCACATCGTTCATCGACCAGTTTAAAGCTCTTCATCAGTGTAACCGCTTCTGCGAGCTGCTTGGCCTCACGTCACTGCAGCCCAAAGCCAAACGGGCCACCCCCCCCAAACCCAAAGCACAACCCGCCGCCAGGAAAAAGCCTTTTGGCCCCACTCTCAAGGGCAAATCCTGATTGGACGCCAGTAATCCATAAATCCAACGAGCTGTACATTATCATTCTAACATTCAGGAACAATTTAGCCAAAAAAAAAAAAAAAAATTACAGTAAAACAGTTTTATATTGGGTGCTTTGGATTTTTGGCTGAACTGTTCATTTAATCTCATTCAGGAAGTTATAATGAACATTATAATAAACATATTCTGGAAGTAAGTGTTAAATTGCATGAGGGAAACACTTAATGTACCTGAATCACGTTAGTCAAAATGTGACATTTGTAATTTGGTTAATATTTATATTTATTTTGTTATACATAGTTTATATTCACTATTTAATATAAGGGTGTATATATTTTTCTAACGGCAACTCATTGAACTACAAAGTACCTTTTGTACAATCATTTTTTGTGAGTGAGGTAGCTTGAGGAAAGTGGCATGGTGGTGGTGAATGGTGATAAAAACATCTCCTGCTCCTGAGCGATAAAGCCAGCTGTCCTCCTGCCTCAGAAAGAATGTGAACCTCGGCCAGGTTTCCAGAGACGCCTGATGTTCTGAAATGTTATACACACGTGTAGCAGGTCATACTGATTTATTTGCCATTGGCGAAAGAAGTATTTATTTACAATTTCCGCAAGTTTCATGACAAATCTGGTCGAGGAGAAAACATGTTTTTGTGCTGAATTGAATTGCATTCTTTTGAATAATTCTCACATTAAATCTTGGGATTTTTCCTGTTTATAAATGTTTTATTTAAACTCATTGTAACATTACAGCTCAAGACATTCATCTATGCAAAGCAAGAACAAAACTTTAATAATAAATGAGACATCACGGCTGGGTACAAATGTTTTGAACAATGATCAGACAAACACATTAAATATCTTCTTTCTCATTTCACCCTAAGGGTGTGCAAAAGTTTCGCATTTCACTGCACGTTAAGATGATGGAGGTTTTTTTAAGGACCCACAGGAACATTTGAGCTCAGGAGGCACATTTCTCACATGAAGCCTGCATGAAAAAAAAATTTGGCTTAGAAGACCAAAAAAGTTAAAAGCTGGGAGTAAAATGTCATATTACACAATCACACCCACTGTGTGGAGAAAAACATGATTGACCTGCAAGTATTTTTATTTTTTTAATGCAAAGCTGAGACTTAGGGGAATGTCGGTGACTTAAAACAAATTCCTGGTCTGTTTTCTGTAGATTGAGTTACAGGTTCACAGATATGCCAAAGCTAAATGGAACAAGAGTCAAGTTGCAGTGTGAACAGGGTAATAGGTCAAAATCATGATCATTCATGCAAATTATGGTTTAGTACTGATTTTGAATGTTGTATATTTAATAGCACTTATTCTACTGTACTAAGTTCCTGGTATTTCATAGATAATGTAGTAATTAGAAGTAATGTCAGGTATGTATTTTGCATGTTGAATATTGAAATACATATTTATGTATTAAATAACAACAGATTTTTTAAAAGTCTATTTATAATTAGTCTTAGATTATGTGGAGATTACGTGGAGCGTGCAGCTACACTACTGTCAGAGCTGCTGCTATAGAAAAATAATCACCTTCTGACCAATCACAATCCAGGATTCAACAGCGATGTGGCTATATTTAGGCTATAGGCTCGTATAACTGGAATATCAGTTACCTGCTATGTCAAGATATTCCACATGCACAATTATAGCATTGTGTATTCATTAAAACTATAATTGGACAGATATTATATTATCGTCACATGCTGTATACACACACAGCGATCTATTTTTACCTTTCTATTAGAGAGATAACCATGATGTCAACACGGCTCACTGAAATGTTCATGAGTGTAAAGGTTAGATGACACATACACATACATGATACACTGATGAATCACTCATCCTCGGTGACTGTTAGTCTTCGTCCTGCTGATGAAATGTGTGTGTGTGTGTGTGTGTTCTGATGGTCACGCCGTAGTTATTTAGTGTGATAATGGCGTTTGATTGGACATGACACAAACACCATTGTCACACTCCATAGCTGCGGAGAGAGAGAGAGACAGAGGAGACACAAACACACATGGCCTAGACAGAGAGACAGAGAGAGAGAGAGAGAGAGAGAGAGAGTTAAACTGACAGTTCAATTAGACATCCAATATACAATAAACAATTATTTGTATTTAAATTTATGCTGTTGGATTCTGGATTGTGATTGGTCAGAAGGTATTGATTAATTATCTATAACAGCAGCTCTGACAGTAGTACAGCTGCAAATCACAGGTTTATATTAATGCTCTCATTCTAATACATTATCATTTCTATTAAATAGCTCATTGATATGCTAAAGTTTTCTGTAAGGCAATGTTTATTTAACATTTATGGAAGGAGACTCCAGTGTCAGAAGTAAAGCTGTAACTTTCAGTTTTCTGACATCTTCAGGACAGAGGAGTTTACGCTTTGTGCGGTTTCTCAGTCACATGACAAGCTGCGTTTTTGAGAGAGGCAGCTGAGGGAACGACTGTTTATAGCTGCTATAACATAAGTGACAACAGGAACTTGTTTTGCAGACTTTCCACAACATTAAATGCGTAGAACATTGGTTTAATGTTCTTTGTTATATTCCAATCGCATTTGTATCTAACGAGTAGCCCGGATGTATACGGAAGTAGGCACATGTAATAAGCTACATGCTGCTACACAGTTCTCCAGTAAAGGATTACGATCTTCGAAGTTATGTGTCCATCATTCAACAAAATGTAACTATAAACGTGTAAAAAGTATCATGTTTGATTCTTTAATAAATAAAAATTGCAGTTGTTGGTAAATTGCTGTAAAGAGGAATAAAACACTTGAAGATATGTTGTTATAGGAAAATAATCAACCTCAGGGTGGGAACAGTAGCTCTGCTTCATCACACTTCACCGTCACTGATTATTTTACTATAACAGCACCACACACAGTGTTTTATTCATTACTTAACTGACTGTGTGACTGAGCTCTACAGGTCACTAAATGTTTTTTTATTCGTTTATCATTTACTGTAAATTTGTCTTTTAATATGAAGATGTACATTTAAATTTCTTAACACTCCAGATTATATTAGCCTGAAAAAAGTAGCTGTAGGAAAACAATGTGAATTAGAACTTAAATTAGACTCGTGCATTGCTTTTTAAATATTTGGACTTTTATGACATTTTGAACATGAAACATAAAATTTTGAAAATCAATGCAATATGGACTGAACATTGTAAAACTAAACTAAATCCACATTTTTCTCAATTATATTGTAACAGCCTTCCTATTTTTTGGGAAAACAAATTTGCAAAAATAACTTCCAAGATATTTATTTATTTATTTTCCAAAATCTTGTAAATGTTAACATAATTCCATAACTCATATCAAGTCACGACGAGGTTTCTCTCCTACAGAGAAATGTACTAAATATCACTAAGAGATTCATAAGTTAATAAAATATCGATGATCAAATTGAGAATTTCCACCCACCTCTGGATCCGATTACAAAGATGGCTGTCATCAAGCTTCCAGGTCTCCACAGCATATGTGTGATCACTAAATAACAAAAATAACACTGCCATATTGTAAGAAAAAAACCAAAAATAAAAAGGCCATGACTTTGTGTACCATTTACAAATTCCAGCACACTTTCCTATCGTCTCTACACCAGCGATCTTTCAGCAGCAGTTCATTTTGATGATATGAGCTAAGTTCAGGTCGGTCCGCTCCCTTTTGCTCCTCTTTATGTGGCCTCCGAGGCTTTTAGTCAAACAGTAAATGGAAGTGGGAGATAAGCTCTGCGCGCTATTGATCAGCTCACAACGTGGAGTGCAGGTCACTCACCCAAAAAAAAAAAACAACAACAAAAAAAAAAAACCCAATCGCCAGGAAGAAAAAAAAAAAAAAAAAAAGAGAGAGAGAGAGGACCTTCTGATAGTCACTAACTGCACATTACTCAAGTCTACTACAACCACCATTCACTACTAGCATACCAGCTAATGCTAACTGACTAGCATTCAGTACACAAACCCGGCCCTAAAATACTAACATGTACTACTTACATATCCTAACTGACTAATACGTATCATCTAGTGATATGTTAACATCTATCACTAGCATAAAATGCTAACACTGACTATTCAAATACTAACCAGCCCCAAATTATTACACATCCACTGGAAACAGAAACTTAGTAAAGTCCACTACTAAATTCTGAACCATATTAACCTGCACAACTAACATCCTAACAAACCCTAGCTTGCTAATAACCTCAAGCAATACACTCACTTCCATTACTAGCATATTAATCAGCTCTAACATACTAACATCCACTAGTAATACATACTACCATACTATACTATAGCCCTAAACAATGTCAACTACTAAGACAAACTACTAACTTACAAATGACTACTACTAACACACAAATCAGCCATAATTTACTAATATCCATACTTTGAAAATAAAGTTTTCTTTTTATCTTTTTAAAATGGAGGTGATAGAGAAGCTTCATTTTTGTTAACTGTCTTTTGTGCAATGAATAAATGAGACCAAATTGTTAACATTTCTTTATTATGTATATTAGCAGAAGAGGTGACATCAGTCATGCATGTAGCTTCAATGTGAGTAGCTTGAAGATTAGCCACACTACAAGCTAATGTTACTGAGCTGCAGGTTTGTAAAACAGTTTAGGATGTGCTGTTACAGGAAAATAATCAACGCCGGGGTGGTGTGATGAAGCCGAGTTACCACCCTGGTGGTGATTATTTTCCTCCAAAAGCGCATCCCAAAGTGATTTATTCCTCTTATAACACAGCAATACGATGAGTAAAATTTGTATTAATTAAAGCATGATACATAATTGTAGATTCATTCAGTGCAACTATAATGTGACTAATGATGGCATAAACAAGCGCACATTAAATTGTAGACCTTGACTAACAGACCTCCTTTAGCTAAAGTCTGAGTTTGTGTTTTTGCTGGACTAAAGTTCGTAGTGGAAAATTACAAATTAAATGAATTTTGCACTGTAATTTCACAGAAGTGTGACCCGTGCACCCTGACCAACCCATCAGCCACGTTACTACGTTTGGGCCTCTTTTTCCCTGAATTTTTCCTGAAGTTTGATTCAGAGCTTTTGAGAGAGTTGGCACTGGAAATGTTTGAGCGTCTGATAAAATGTCCCGAGCAGCTTTTATTTGCTCGTCCTTGAAACTGATAACCGACTGAGTGTCTGTGTGAACGAACTGAGTTCCCTTCACCTCTCAACACACACACACACACACACACACACACACACACACACACACAAATATATGTATATAGAATACATAGTGTGCCCTCCATTAATATTGGCACCCATGGTAAATATGAGCAAAGAAGACTGAGAAAAATTCTTTATTGTTTAACATTTTGATCTTTTGTTCAAACAGTTCACAAAAATACTCTGCTCTCATAGATATCAAACAATTGCAAACACAACACAGGTTTATTAAAAAAAACTTTGTTAAATATAGGTGTGCAACAATTATTCACACCCTTTAGTCAATACTTTTTTTTGCTACCTCCCTCTGCCAAGATAACAGCTCTGAGTCTTCTCCTATAATGCCTGATGAGGTTGGAGAATACATGGCAAGGGATCTGAGACCATTCCTCCATACAGAATCTCTCCAGATCCTTCACATTTCGAGGTTCACGCTGATGGACTCTCCTCTTCAGTTCACCTCACAGGTTTTCTATGGGTTTCAAGTCGGGGGACTGAGATGACCATGGCAGGACCTTGATTTTGTGGTCAGTAAACCATTTTTGTGTTGATTTTGATGTATGTTTTGGATCATTGTCCTGCTGGAAGATCCAACCATTTGAAGCTTTCTGGCAGAGGCAGTCAGGTTTTCATTTAATATCTGTTGATATTCGATAGAGTCCATGATGCCATGTATCCTAACAAAATATCCAGGTCCTATGGCAGAAAAACAGTCCCAAAACATTAAAGAGCCACCACCATATTTAGCCGTGGGCATGAGGTACTTTCCCATATGGCTACCTCTCTGTGTGCCAAACCCACCTCTGGTGTTTATTGCCAAAAAGCTCTATTTTGGTTTCATCTGACCATAGAACCCGATCCCATTTGAAGTTCCAGTAGTGTCTGGCAAACTGAAGATGCTTGAGTTTGTTTTTGGATGAGAGTAGAGGCTTTTTTCTTGAAACCCTTCCAAACAACTTGTGGTGATGTAGGTGACTTCGGATCATAGACTTTCTGACTATTTTTGAAAGCATTCTTACTTCACAGCATTTTTTCACACCTGCCTAAAACTAAATAAGTAAGTAAGTAAATAAATAAAGTATAAAAGAAAGAAAGTATAGAGAGTACACACTCCTTTGGGTGTCATTTTAAGGGATTTAATTTAACTTAAATGCAAGGGATGAAAGAATGAATGAGTGCTCTGACAGGTTACACACACAAACACTTACCTTAACCTCACATTAAAAAAAAAAAAAAAAAAAAAAAAAAGCCCAAAAATCTCCACAAGGCCAAAACTGTCATGCCATTATCATACACCCACGCGACTGACGTGACCTCTGACCTGCTCGGGCTGATCTGTCGAATGTGGGGTAAGAGCACAACTCAACCTGACATGACCGGACCTAAACTACATTTACACTATCAGTTAAAGCTTACATTTCATTTGTGTTATGCTGATATTACGCTTAAAAAACCTGTACGTAAAGTAAAAGACAAAGTTTCCTTCAGAACAACAGACGTGCACGTTTCAGATAAATCCCATACCACATTAATAAAACCTACAACATCTACAGCACTCAGAAAACAGCATTTGTTGGAGTATAACTCCATTTTACCTTCAAATATTATAATTAAAATACATCAGAATTCTTATTATTTCTGCATTAGTGTGTGAATCTGTTTGAAATCTTGACCTGAAATAATCACCTGAAATTATTATACACCTGAAATTTCCATTATAGTTTATGAAAAATGTACATTTTAGTGACCCTGTTACCTGAACACATTCACCTCTATGAAATATTTGGAAAATTCCACAATTCAACAGCAGGTTGCATCATCTGAATGTCCTGAAGATCATGAGAAGAAGGAAAGTTAAGTTCTCTCTTTAAGTTCTTTTTCCTTTTTCTTTGATATTGTGATGTTGACTGACGAAGTCACTTTGAACACGCAACCCTGTTACCCAAGTAAATGATCAATTTATAAAAATGTTTTAAAATATTACAGAAATTATTAGAATGTCCTTCATGCTCTTAGCACGGATGCTAGTCAACCACATTTGGAGTTGAATTTTATTTGCTAATTCTATGTTAAAAAAGTCAACCATTACATAAAGAAATGAGATTATTACGCTATATCAGTGGTTGAGCATATTTCTAATGGTTAAATGCGTGTCGTCTTAGACTCAATCCTGGAAAATAAGTTATTTTTAAAAGAGCTAAATGGCAAAATTTTGATCTATTATATCTATTACTAAAAATTCCCAACTGGTCAAATTGCAAAATTATTTCCAAAATAAAACAAAGGTAAAAATGTTAATCTAAGTTTAATCTAAGATCCATTTCATTGAATTCAATACAATTTCATTGCGTCTGCGTGTGTGTGTGTGTATAAAGCAGGACAGACTGTTTAACATGGAAATCAAACATTACTTAGTAGTTTAAAAAAAAAAAAAAATAGCCAAGCTGTCCCAAAGTATTTGATGAGAAGTGTTTACTGTAGCCAGAGTTTCTGATACAGAATCGATTATGAAAAGGAATTACACCACTATATCAAACTTATTTCTGCCAAACGTGCTAGAAATCTGGACACACTTAAATCAATAATACGGATTGGAGTTTGCTCCGGTGAAGTTTTCTGTGAAAGAAATTTTTATTTATTTAACGTTTATGGAAGGAGTCTCCAGTGTTTTCCGATATCGTCAGACAGGGGAGTTTACATTTGACACATTGCACACGGACTAATTATACTCAGAAATGATTCATCTACAAAGTGGATGCGCATGTTATACAGTAAATGGAAAAAAAAAATCCAGACAGGAAGATAAGAGGTTCATTCCTCAGTTTTAATTTGAACCAAGTTATACGAATCGCAAGGGTGAACATTCCCCATCGATACAAAAACAACAGGCTCTACAAAAGAGAGAGAGAGAAAAGAAAGAAAGATAACAATAACATCAGAGTAGATCAGAAATCGGCTGAGCCACGTTGTGACCGGCAGAAAAGAGAAAGCACTGAAACCAAGTAAGAGAAATAAAAGGCTCAGATGAAGTGATTCAGAGAATCTAATTCTGAGAAATTGATTCAAAGAATCTGATTCTGAAAAATTGATTCCGAGAATCTGATTTTGAGAAACTGATTCAGACAATCTGGTTCAGAGAACCTGCTTCAAAGAAAATGATCCAGAACCACACTAAACCTGATCCACGTCATTACGACTCTGGGGGGTGAAACTGACCCCGGATCAGGCGTTTGCGAGGCCGGGGTGAGCGTCCGACAGAAAGCAGACGAGAGTATTGCACCGTGTCGTTTGAGTGCTCGAAACAGAAAAGATATCATAGATGTTATAGCAAAGTCACATTCAAGTTAATATTAATAAAAGAGAAAAAAATGTCGACCCACGAGGCTCGCGAGTGACTGATAAAGTGCCCTTAGAGCTTTTAGTGATGTTAGAATGAACATAAATAATAAAAGGGGGTGGGGTGGGGAGGAAATAAAAAGAAACGTGACAGAACGAGGAGTTTAAGTACTAAAAATCTGCAGCAGTCAGAACGTTCACATCTTCATTCATGCTGTTAATACTTACAGAAGCTTTAATACATACAGTGACTCAGTTAAACGTTTGTTTGCTTGTTTTTTTCTTCCTCAATCCTCAAAAGAAAATGTACAAACAGCATAATAATTGTAATAATATTAATATTAATAATACACTTGTGAAGAAAAGCGTCGTTTACACGGCGTCTCGGTTTTCCCTGGCAGTTCCAGGGGAGCAGGAAAACAGCGTTAATTACTACGTAATCATATCCATAACACGACATACACGCATGTTCATGCCAGTTTTCTCAGCACTAAAACACACTGATCAGGGAGTCAGCCGTAATCCCATTACAGCCCGGCCAGCTCACCATGCAGTATTCATTCATCTCTTTATTTGTTTTTTTTAAACCTAAAATTGTAAACCACGTACATTATTGATACAAACGCCAACGTGGTAAGATCATCCGGATAATAACTGATAAAAATCTAAAAATGATGATTACTGTTTCTTCTGTGTTTTGAAAAAAAGAAAAAAGAAAAGAAAGATTAAAAAAAAAAATCCCCAGCATGGAAGAAGAGAAGAGAGAAGGAGGTGTGAGGAAGAAGAGGAGGATGAAGAGGAGGGGCTCTTCATCACTCTTCGTCGTCTAAGGTAATCTGGTGTTTATAAGACCTGATATGGGTTTACCGATTACTGCACCTTCACTACCCATAATCCTTTGTGAATAGGTGTGGAAGAAGAAAGTGAGAGAGAGAGAGAGAGAGAGAGAGAGAGAGAGAATAGGAAAAAAATCAATTGTCTGAGAGCAGGAAAGATGGAGGGATTAAAAAAATGACAGGAGAGTTAAAGATAAATAAAGACCGGAAAGAGAGATGAGCAAAAGCACCCCAGAGAGAAGGAGTGAGAGAGCGAGGGAACGAGATGGAGAGAGAGAGAGAGAGAGAGAGTTAAAGGACTGTGCTGTAGTGTAGCGTAAAGTCTCAGTTCAGTCTCAATGCACACACACACAAAACTGATAAAAGGCTCCAGGCCTCAGATTGGACTGTGTGTGTGTTGATCAAACAGGTTGAATATTTGCACACATATAATGTGTGTGTGTCTAGTCGACTCCCTCGAAGCCCTGCGCGTTCTCCACAGCCATCAGCAGCTTCTCCCTCAGATCATCGAACGTCTCGTACGCCGGCAGATCCAAACGGTTAAAGCTGCAAACAAGACACAATATTTAATAATAATAATAATAATAATAATAATAATAAAAATAATAATAATACCAAATTAAACGTAATAGCTAAATAAATAACTGCTATGAGAACCACACTGAACCACTTCACTGACGCATTCGATCATATTTATAGACCAAAAACAGCACCATGTTTAACATAAAGATGCCCGTGTACGCTGCGTTCATTTGTTTTTCGTTTTTAATATGAGAAAAAAAAGTATATATATACAGTCCCCTCCGAAACTATTGGAACAGCAAGGCCAATACATTTGTTTGTGCTATTCACCAAAGAGATTTGGGTTTGAGATCAAAAGATGGAGATGAGACATGAGTTCAGGATTTCAGCTCTTATTTCCTGGTATTTGCATCTAGAGGTGTTATAAACGACATAAAACCTAGGACCTTTTGTATCGGACCACCCAATTTTTAGGCGAGCAAAAGTATAGGAACAGATAAGTCTTGAAGTAAATGAACATAAATAACAGTTAATATTTGGTTGCATATCCGTTGCTTGCAATAACTGCATCAAGCCTGTGACTCATCAACAGATTCTGTTTCTGTAAACTTCTGAA
Organism: Cranoglanis bouderius; assembly: GCA_023630585.1. Lineage (NCBI taxonomy): Eukaryota > Metazoa > Chordata > Actinopteri > Siluriformes > Cranoglanididae > Cranoglanis > Cranoglanis bouderius. The sequence goes on along the minus strand of CM042541.1, from coordinate 9,868,135 downwards.
TTCATTCTGCTGCTACCATCATGAGTTCTGTCATCAATAAAGATTAACGAGCCTGTTCCAGAAGCAGCTATGCAAGCCCAAGCCATGACACTACCTCCACCATGTTTCACACATGAGCTTGTACGTTTTGGATCATGAGCAGATCCTTTCTTTCTCCACACTTTCCATCACTCTGGTAGAGGTTAATCTTGGTTCCAGAACTTTTGTGTCTCATCTTTGTATTTCTTTGTGAATTCCAATCTGGCTGTCACTGACTGTTATTTTTTGGTTTTTTCTTCACAGCTCTCACAATGTTTCTGTCATCAGCTGTTGTTTTCCTTGGCCGACCTGTTCATGTTTGGTTGCTCAGTATTCCAAATTGTTGTATTGGATGTACCCAATGTTTGTGCAATGCCCATGATATATTTTCCCTCTTTTCTCAGCTTCAAAATGGCTCGCTTTTCTCCCATAGACAGCTCTCTGGTCTTCATGTTGGTTTATCCTTTTTAACAGGTGAATCCTAGGGCTCAAACCAAGAGCAGACATTCAGAGCTATTAATTCTTTAAACAATCAGTTTAACAGGGCACACCTGGGCAGCAGGTAACAAATATCAGTCACATGTTCAATATTTTTGAGCACTTGAAAAATAGGTGTGTTCAACAAAAGGTGCCACGTTTTAAGTTGTTCAACACATCAAAATGTAAATATGAGGAAATGAAAGCTCAAATTCAGATGTGTCATCTCATATTCATCTTTTGATCTCAAATGTCTTCAATGTGTAGCGAAAATAATAGAATTGGCCTTGCTGTTCCAATACTTTCAGAGGGGACTATATATACACTCTCGTTTTTCTTCTTTAGGTTCATTAAACAACCCACAATTACTCTGTAGCTTGTAGCAAGGAGGAGATGTTATAGATTAGCGTTAGTGCCTGATCCACTGCTAATACGGATTTAACAGTAGCAAGGGTGTGATTTTAAAGATGGCGACTGTGGTTGAATAACGTTTCATTTAAGAATATTTTAATCCCCCAAAATTTACTTCTAAAATTTTACTGTGCATATCTTGATCCCGTACCCCCCCCGTCATGGTAAATTCCAGCCTGTATATTAGGGAGAGTGGACCGTACCATGTGTGTGCACGGGGGAGTTTGTCTGGGGTCCCCCACTGCTCGATGGTAAACAACTGCGGCCCGTTCGAACCTGCAACACACACACACACACACACACACACCATGGCTCAGCATAAAAACACACATACAGTCGTGGCCAAAAGTTTTGAGAATGACACAAATATTAATTTTTACAAAGTCTGCTGCCTCAGTTTTTATGATGGCAATTTGCATATACTCCAGAATGTTATGAAGAGTGATCAGATGAATTGCAATTAATTTCAAAGTCCCTCTTTGCCATGAAAATGAACTTAATCCCAAAAAAACATGTCCACTGCATTTCAGCCCTTCCACAAAAAGACCAGCTGACATCATGTCAGTGATTCTCTCGTTAACACAGGTGAGAGTGTTAATGAGGACAAGTCTGGAGATCACTCTGTCATGCTGATTGAGTTAGAATAACAGACTGGAAGCTTTAAAAGGAGTGTGGTGCTTGAAATCATTGTTCTTTCTCTGTTAACTATGGAAATACATGCAGCCATCATTGCTTTGCACAAAAAGGGATTCACAGGCAAGGATATTGCTGCTAGTAAGATTGCACCTAAATCAACCATTTATCGGATCATCAAGACCTTCAAGGAGAGAGGTTCAACTGTTGTGAAGAAGGCTTCAGGGCACCCAAGAAAGTCCAGCAAGCGCCAAGACCGTCTCCTAAAGTTGATTCAGCTGCGGGATCGGGGCACCACCAGTGCAGAGCTTGCTCAGGAATGGCAGCAGGCAGCTGTGAGTGCGTCTGCACGCACAGTAAGGCGAAGACTTTTGGAGGATGGCTTGGTGTCAAGAAGGGCAGCAAAGAAGCCACTTCTCTCCAGGAAAAACATCAGCGACAGACTGCTATTCTGCAAAAAGTACAGGGATTGGACTGCTGAGGACTGGGGTAATGTCATTTTCTCTGATGAATCCCCTTTCCGATTGTTTGGGGCATCTGGAAAAAAGCTTGTCCGGAGAAGAAAAGGTGAGCGCTACCATCAGTTCTGTGTCATGCCAACAGTAAAGCATCCTGAGACCACTCATGTGTGGGGTTGCTTCTCAGCCAAGGGAGTGGGCTCACTCACAATTTTGCCTAAGAACACAGCCATGAATAAAGAATGGTACAAAAACATCCTCAGAGAGCAACTTCTCCCAACCATCCAAGAACAGTTTGGTGATGAACAATGCCTTTTCCAGCATGATGGGGCACCTTGCCACAAGGCAAAAGTGATAACGAAGTGGCTCGGGGAACAAAACATCGACATTTTGGGTCCATGGCCAGGAAACTCCCCAGACCTTAATCCCATTGACAATTTGTGGTAAATCCTAAAGAGGCGGGTGGACAAACAAAAACCCACAAACTCTGACAAACTCCAAGCATTGATTATGCAAGAATGGGCTGCCATCAGTCAGGATGTGGCCCAGAAGTTGATTGACAGCATGCCAGGGCGAATTGCAGAGGTCTTGAAAAAGAAGGGTCAACACTGCAAATATTGACTCTTTGCATAAACTTCATGTAATTGTCAATAAAAGCCATTGACACTTATGAAATGCTTGTGATTATACTTCAGTAACAGTTAGTAACATCTGACAAAAAGATCTAAAAACACTGAAGCAGTAGACTTTGTGAAAATTAATATTTGTGTCATTCTCAAAACTTTTGGCCACGGGTGTACACAGCATGAGATATTAAATTTTTTTTTACCTTTTATATTTTTTGCACTCTAAATTAAATCAAAACATTAAATGAACATTTTCTTCATTTTGCCCTTTTTCCCTGCACTTCAAGCAAAACACAGATACTGTTAAGTTAATATTTGTCCCTCATGCTCCCATTTCTCAGTGTTTGATCTGAGGTTATCTGGGGTTTTGGACTGTACCAATAGTCAAACAGAGTTAATATGATAGAACACAGTGACTCCGAAAGTTCAAAGTTTTTTGAGGATCATAAACTTTAAATCATTTAAATAACGTTTTAAGGAAAAGGTATCTTAAGGTACCTGTGAACTGTGAGTACTGCATGGCACTGCAGTATATTTTATAGAACATTATATTTATTTCCTTGTCACCCCCCCAAACCCTACACAGGTGGTGCAGTCCAAGAAGGTACAGGAGACCAAAGCTCAAAGAAGTATTAATTATTTCTAACTAGTTTTAAGTCTTTTTTGTTGTTGTTGTTTTACTTTGCGAGAGAAAAGACCAAGTGACTGAAATTACTAATTTTTTGTAGCGTTTATTCTTATATTTAGATTTTTGTATTAATAATTGAATAATCTTTCATTTTAATACAAGAAATACTGACATACAGTGTTCCTTGCATTCTACATCATTTAACTGGCAAATAATTCTGTTTTTGAATCATAGCAGGGTTTGATGTGCACGTGTATGTGTATGTGTACGTGTGTGTGTGTGTGTGTGTGTGTGTGTGTGTGTGTGTGTGTGAGATCTCACCATAGAGCTCGGCGAAGCCATTCATAGGAACTCTAGACGTTCCTGTGACGAACTGCAGCAGCCGAATCCTCTTCTCAGCATCCATCAACAACACGGCCTTCAAACACACACACACACATTTTATATATATATATATATATATATATATATATATATATATATATATATATATATATATATATATATATATATATATATATACACACACACACACACACGCATGTGACTGTTTCTGCCGTTTAAGTTGGAGAAATTGATAATTACATCAGTAATTGTTAGTAATTGACAGTAAATCAGTAATTTTAGTAATAATCAGTAATAATACCATCACTATAGATGTTTTAATCTGAAAAAATATTACTAATATTTAAAACCATAGTGTGTAGCTCGTGAAAGCATGATTATTGAGTCCAAAAAAAGAGAGAGAGAGAAAGAAAAAATACTTTATAATAAGTCAGAGATTTAGTCATGAAAGAAGTCTGATTACACTGCGACTGGCAGCCAATCAGTACAGAGAGAGAGGACGTGAGACTGTGACAGAGTCAATCTAATCTAATAAATCAGGAACATGGATTCAGGAATGATGGAGTTTCATTTCTTTTTTGCTAATTTGGTGGAAAGCTCTGTAATCTATGTCTTTACCCAGATAATGGTAGCTGGAGAGTGAGTGGAAACCTAGTTCTGTTTGGTTTGTGTGTGTGTGTGTGTTTGTGTGTGTGTGTGTGTGTGCGTGTGCACTGATAAGGAGGTTCTGATGTGGTTCTTTCAACAGAGCAAACACATGACATGAACATCACATCAAAAAGACTTTGATCATCAGAGAAACACACACACACACACACACTCACACACATGCGCACACATACATACTCAAAACCTACCTTCCAGAACCACTGGATGACGGGGTGATTTGGACAGTAGCCGTTTTTGTACACGGTATGTTGTCTCCAGTCATTAACATCCACATCACCCAGACCACACATCAGCAACTACACAACAACAACACAACACCGTTAATATATTACACACGTGTATGTTTGTGTGTATGTGTGTGTGTATGTGTGCACGCATCTCATTACCTCCAATTCGTTCTCATCGAAGATCTTAATTAAGTCGATGAGAATCAGTTCTGTGAATCCCTGCAAGATAAAAAAAAACATCTCACAATCAGTGCTCGTTTATTCCTGCGTCCTCGTACGCTTCCTTTTTCCTGTTACTTCCTCTCCTCTGTTTCTTTTTTCTTTTATTCCCTTTCTCTGTGTGCTTCTTTCCCTGTCCATTTTTCTTTTCCTTACGTCTTTTCTTTCCTCTCCTTCTTTGTCTATTTTTCTTTTATTTCTTTCTTCACTCTCTGCGTATATTTTATTTTTTTGTTTTCTTTCCTCCCACCTTTTTTTTTTTTTTTTTAAATATTTCTTTCTTTTTCATTTGCTTTTATTTATTCTTTATTTATTTCCATTCTTCCTTCATTCAAACTCCTACCCTGGGAGGGAAAGTGTTCGAGGGGTGGCTTTGAAACAGACTTGAAGCACAGGGCAGTCCCTCCAGGATTTCAAAAACAAAAACAAAAATGAACAAAATCAAGGAAACACTGCGATATTTGGAGGAGCGTGCAATTTTTCAAGATTACCTCAGGTTTTCTGCAGATTTGAGCCGAAACACATCATGTGACATCATCACAACGCACAATCAGCCAAAGCTCTCTTCGATTCACGTGCATCGGACATGAGTAGAGCTAAAAGGTCTCATTTACCAACAAACATCACTGTGAGAGATCGTGCAAAACAATTTCATGCTACTGCGATTTCACCGATTCAAGTAGTTTTACGCAAAAAAAAAAAAAAAAAAAAAAAAAAAAAAAAAAAAAAAAAAAGCACAAAAAAAAAAAAAAAAACGTCACAATTAAAAAAAAAAAAGCCGCAGCAAAATCAATCAATTTTGGCCACAACGATCACAAAAACTCAATGAAATCCTGTATGGACTGCCAGGGCAGGATTATTAAACACACACTGACACCTAGTGGTGAGATTTGGTGGTGCAGAGAGCAGTACCTCCATAAAGGCGTTCATCTGTTTCTGTACCCTGTTCACAAACCGCCACTGTATCACCAAACTGAGAGAGAGAGAGAGAGAGAAAGAGAGAGATTGAAGTTTATGTAGTAAGATTACCTAGAAGTACAAAATGTAAGTAGCTTTGTACATGAGGGGTTTGTTACATTTAAACACAAATATTTTATTCAAAATGAAAACTGCACATTCACTGGAACGTAAAAATGTCTGATGTCATCATAATCCCATCCTCATTATCACACCTCAGACACAGACACGGCCATATTTTTATTCAGCTTTCCTCGTGCACAGAATTAAACTTTAGAATCGGCTCTGAGACCGGACACGACTTACTCGATATACTCCTTCTTGTTGTCATTGGTGACGACCATATCAGACCCGCTCGGCTTCAGGTCCACTTGGTATGTCTGGGGGAAAAAAGTCCAATCCAGCAATCAATCACATGACCAGGTTTATAGATCTCACCAATTTATTTTTGTTTATTTCAGTGTCTTCATACGACATTTTTAAAGTCACAGTAAACGTTATAAAATGTCCGTATTTTTAAGGTTAAGATTTTTCAAGTGTGAAAATGAAGACGGAAAAGGTTTTAAAAAACAGTAAGCTTCAAATCTTAGCCGAGTTTGTTGTTCTGTCATGTTTTACACGTGACAGTCAAGAGTTATTGTGTCATCAAATATAACAGCCAATCAGGCACCAATATGCAAATCAATATAATGGGTATCAATATAACAGACTTCTTAATGCTTCTCTTCTTTTTGTTTCTTACCCTGTGATAGAGGGATTAGAGAGTGAACAGTACGAGTATAGTGTACTATAGTGTGAGGTATGAGCACGCCCGGTGTTGGATGTTCATCAGGAAAGTGACGGGGTTTGATGGGGAAGAAATTATTAAAAAATTTTTAAAAAACAAGGTGAAGGTTTGGTGAGGGTTTGGTACCTGCCCGAAGTTGTCCTCATCGATACAGAAGCGCAGGTCGAGCTCCATCGGGTCGTTCTCCAAAATCCACTTCAGTGAGTTGTAGTATTCACTGTCCTAAACACACACACACACACACACACACACACACTAAACACTAACAGCCAGGAACAAAATCTGCTTTGATTTCATCAAATACAGTACGATGTAAATGTTCTGCCCAGTTTTATTCTTAATGCAAATTACAAACAGAAGCAAGTCTCCAGAAGATCTGCAGGAAAAGTGGTGATTTTCTTATAAAACCGCAGGAACCTGAAAGAACTGATTTATCTATCCCTTCCTTCCTTCCTTATTTATTTCCTTCCTTCCTTATTTCAGTCCTTCCTTATTTATTTCCTTCCTTCCTTATTGATTTCCTTCCGTCCTTCCTTACTTCTTTCCTTCGTTCCGTATTTCTTTCCTTCGTTCCTTATTTCTTTCCTTCCTTCCTCTTTGACTGGGCTTAGTAGATTCTACTCCTTTCTAGAGCTTTAAAATTGTAAAACTGATGACAGATTGACATAAAACGAATCTTTTAATTTTAGATATATATGGAATTTATTGAACAATTTCTGTTGGTACCACAGAGAACAAAAAAGCTAGTATGTGGAAGAATCTTTGCGGTGAAAAATTATTCTGTTTACTGTGGAATATTAGCATCACTCTTGTGATATATATATATATCATATAATCTTGTGTATCTTTACTTTTTAAAGGTAAATACATTTTATATCAGGATACAAAAATGAGATAATGTGTGATATTTGGTAAGATTAGATGTTTACAATATACTCCGTCTTGGAAAAGCACTGCCATTGTTTATTCCTGTTTTACTTCGTTTTTTCCCCCCTCACAGAAGAATTATCTGGCTGTGGGTAGAGTAAACAGGCATTGGGGCGTGTCGATAAAATGACTGATACGAGGCCTGTGCAAACACATGCAAACGAGCATTCTGGACCATAAGCCAGTTTTCCAAATGGGTTTCCTCAGCCACATACTACACTCGTTAAGGCCACTTCTTAAATCATGATTTCTTTATCGTGTTACACATTTTTTCAGGTTATTTGTACTAGTGTATTACTATTGCACCTTTAAAGAGCAAAAATGGTTGAACGGAGAGAGGTTGAGAGGAGGAACGTACCACTGACTCCATGTCGTTCAGTGTGATGGGTTTTCCCAGCATCATCTTATAAAAAGGTCGGATGAAGAAACCTGTGAGAAGAAACACACCAACAGCAAAATTAGCGTTCCAAACACAATACCTGAAGGTAGATTATAAGATGGTATTGTGTATCAATAATGTTATAAACATCTCTGATTTTTTTTTCACGCTAAATCGCTAACGTACCGTCCAGCAGCTTGCCGTGATACACCGCCATGCCCGCTACTCGCCCGATGAACTTGAAGTACGAGAGATGATCCTCGTTACACAACCCTGAGTTTGAATTAATCTGGAGTGTGTAGTTATCTCTGCACAGAAACAACACAAACACAACATGGTTAAACAGGTCACAGTAGCAAAAAACACACTTTAAAACGGCAGTCCACAAAACTTACTGTCAAGTATTTCTCGATCTTAAACAGCGATATAATTTAAGGATTCCTCAGAAAGTCTAAGAATCATGGCAAAATATTTCTATGCACTGGATCTTGCTAGCTGTTTCATGTCAGGCTTATGTTAAGATCTATTTTTCTGGCCCTGAAATTAGCTCTGCCACCAGCTGGAACAAAACCAAGAGGGTGTGAGGTTATCAGCGTTTTCACCTCAATTTTCATTATAATTCAAATTACTGCCACTAAGTGGAGACATTACATACCGCTGCTTTAATTCAATACAGAAATGCCTCAAAACATTGCGAAACATTTTAAATCTATAAGGTGCTTTATAAATACATGTATTTCTATTTTATTATTAATACTAATAGGCAGCTCATTTTATTTGTCTTAAATAAACTGTGCTTCTGATTATTATGTATTATTCTTTATTATTACTTCCTTCCTGTTTTATTCCTCCCTTGACTAATTGATGAAATTTCAACACACACACACACACACACACGCACACACACACACACGCACACACACACACACGCACACACACACACGTATAATTATAGCACAGAGGAGACTGGGATATTCTGCAGCTGCTTCAGTATCATAAGGAATAAAAATAGCACGAGACGAATGAATGAACGTGTTAATGAATGAATTTGACACTCACGTGGCTGAGTACTCAAACAGCCCATAATAAGGGTTGAACATCTCCTTAGAGATAAGGAAGAACCACTCCCTGGCCACGCCCCCATAGTCCAGCCCTTTCTCTGACTCGAATTCGATCCAGAGGCGGGACTTCAGAACGTCCGGCCTCTTCAGAGACATGATCCGCCTGTAGGACTCCTCGAATATACTGCCTCTGTGAAGCTTCATCTCAAAACGATTAGGAATGTCCGCCTGGGGGAGAAAAAAAAATTCACGCGCACACACACACACACACACACACACAGTGTTGCAATGTTTAGTTTTCTGAATAAACATCTTATTAAAAATTCTATCTAAATTTGATAAAACTTTAGAATTAAATATTTTTAATTATATAATTTGAGAATTTGTGTTACATCTTACCGGCTTCTTTAACTTCTTCCTGAAGTAATCATACTTCTGTTTAAACTCTCGCGAGTATGGCACAGCCTGAGGAGGACACACGGACACGGACACGGACACGGACACACACACACACACACACACACACACACACACACACACACACACACACACACACACACACACACACACTCAGTGAGACAGAGAGAGACAGAGAGAGAGAAAAATACCTGGAAAAATTCCCTAAGCTCTTACTGCAGTTTTCCAACCTACCAGAAACAAAACGAATGCGGGCGCTACTGGGGGCGGAGTCACGCACCTGCTGCAGCAAAATTCATCTCTGAGCTGCACATGCTTAGAAACCAACTACTGCTCTGATCACATCTCACCGCACAATCGTACACACTCATACTGCTTATTTACTTCTTTCTAATTTACCTCACTGTGTTTTATTTTATTGCATTAATGTACATCATTATTGTGACTTTTTCTTTATTCTATTTCTTAAAAAACTATGATTCCTATTTATTCTATCATTATTATTGTTGCTTTTAATTCTCCTTTCTTATCTATATTGATGCTTTGGCAATACTGTATGTAAACAATCATGCCAATAAAGTACTTTAAAATTGAGAGAGAGAGAGAGTATAAAGATAGAGAGAGAAAAACAGCGAGAGAAACAGAGAGATAGGAAAATACAGAGAAAGACAGACAGAGAGACCAAGAGAGAGACAGACAGAAAGAAAGAAAGGGATACACAGAGATAGAGAGAAAAATAAAATGAGAGACCAATAGAGACACAGACAGAAAGAGACAGACAGAAAGCAAGGGAGACTATATAAAGATAGAGACAGAGAGAAAAACAGAGACAGACAGAATGACACAGAGAGAGAGAGAGAGAGAGAGAGAGAGAGAGAGAGAGAGAGAGACTGACCGGTCCTGTAATAGCGGGACTTTGTAGTCGAGGGTCTTCCCACTGTGTGTTCTTCGTGTCTAACAGAAAAACAGAGAGACGCTCTTTAAAATCATGTTAAAAGTACCACAGGTTCCAGTTGCAGCATTTTTGGCACAAAAAGTAAGTAAGTAAGTAAATAAATAAATAAAGGTTCTCTTAAAGGTTTCTCCACCAGAAAATGTTCCATACTAGAACCCTTCTAAGGACGCTAAGGACACTTAACTACCCAGAGAACCCCTTGAAGAACAAACCTCTAGGCCTGTCTCAATAACTACTTTTGTTGGATGACACATTGTCCCAGAAATAATTGCGATAAACGATATTATTGTAATTTTAAAACCATTTTATGCCACTGATATAATGATAATACAGCATATATAATGATAAAACAGCATAATAATGCAAGTACACTCTTTCAAAGAGTGATGAACTTTTCATTCTTAAGATTATTCAGAATTAGAATGTCAAAAAAATTTAATATTCGAAATAAATGAAACATAAATAAAATAAAACCACAAAGCCAAAACAATAAATAAAATGGACTGTAATTCAATACTGTGAATTCTTTATGCTTTAATTCTTCTTTGTGCGTGTTTTAGTGCGTTGTTACCTGACTTAACATTCTACCTAGCACCTTAAGTGCTTAAGTTCACTCATGCGTTCGCGTCATTTTGTGCAGAAGCGAGTTGTAATATTAGGTTTATGTTATGTAAATGTCTGATTAATCTCATATGTGTATAGGATGCGTTTAGGGGAGTTCATTAACCCGCTAGTACAGCGCTTCAGTTTACCGCTGTTCATTCACTGTTCAGCTTCTGCTCATGCAGCTTAAGTGGCTCATTATTGGCTACGACTGGATTATTTGAAAAGCTAGAACTATTCTTTCTATTTCTTTCATTTGTTACTTCAATAAACATTGTTAGTGCATTGTTAATACCTTGTGTATCATTTTTTCAACGGTATGTTTTAATTAAAACTGGTGCTAGTGCTCACTACACATCTGAAAATCCCAATGCACGGTTTTTACATTCGAATGTGCGCCTTTATCTTAAATTCGACAAATATTCGAAGTTAGAATGTTAATTTGACAGCACTAGAGCAGACGAGAGGACAGAAGCAGGGCGAATGGCTAAAATGTTGGCGACATTCATTCTAATGCAAATAAACACGCATGTAAACACAACGGGTGATACTGAGGTCAGCAAAAATGATCCGGGTCATGTCCATGTATCTATAAGTCAACAACGTAATTATTGTGACAGGCCTACAAAGGGTAGCAAGGGATATTATAGTGGCATAGTGCCCCCTATTTAGTGCACTATATACTGTAAACATTATTTGGGACTGAACCACAGGGAAAAGCGTGGAGTTAAGGTAGAGCTGAATGTAAAAACTGAATTTCTGTCTTCATGTATTTACTCGAGTAGGAAAAAAATGCAAAAAAAAAAAAAAAAACTGTAATACAGTATGAGGAGTGCCATTATTTTGTTTTGTTGCTGCTTCCGTTTAAAAAAAACGGATATAAAAACCTGTCAGATTTGTTGGAGATGTTTGTGCCGTTTAAAGCAACACTGAGTGTCTAATTTCTTTGAAATATTTACATTCAATTTCTCCAAAAAAAAAAGTGTCCGATTTATTATTTTTTTTACGGTTCTTGGTTTTGAGTTAAAAAAACAACAACTACAAATTCTGATCCCCAGTGATGATCTAATTTTATAATGAACTTCATTTAAAGATGGCTTAATAAATTACACAATCACCAAAGACAAAACAAAATGACAAAATGATTATTAAATAATACACAGCACAGTATGTTCTACATCACGCACACATTAACACGTAAACATCACTATATTATTGTTTTATACCTGAGGAAATAATAACAGATCTTAATGATGTACCTGTTAATCCCTACAGAGGTAGGGGGGTGGGTGGGTGTGTGTGTGTGTGTGTGTGTGTGTGTACACAGGTGACACTGCACTGTTGCGGAACAAACAGGTGTAAAGTGACCTGAAGGATCAGATAACACACTGCTGCTGATCAGAGAGTGTGGAGCGAGAAGAGAGCTGCAGGTACAGAGCGCTGAGAAACCCATTTTTCCCCTAAAATGAAACGATGACTAAAATAATAATAATAAACGCTTTTACCCAATATAAATGAAATGCTATTTTCCTCAGCGAATAAAAACGAGACAAAAAATGCGATAAAACGTTTAAAATGCTATTCTACAAAGGGATTAATTAGGATGCGTTGAGCGCTACACACTCAGCTGACGTTAAAGCGACTCTTGTTTGTTATCATTAGCAGCCTTTTGGACTTCAGCGGCTTTATTTTGTGATTAATAAGGAATAAACCAATGTGCATGGTGCTGTTACAGGAAAACTAATCAACAATGGGGTGGTGTGATGAAGCGGCGTCACTGTTAACACCCTGAAGTCGATTATTTTCCATCCTAAAGTGTTTTATACCACAGCAATTTGGCAATGATTAACATTTTTAAAAAATGTACTTAAAAACATCACGTCGTACTTTTTATCCCTTTATAGTTTTACGTTTTCCGAGAATCTTCAGGACAGAGTTCACGCTCTGCGGTTTCTTGGTAAGTTGCTTTTTTTTGTCATTAACTTTAAGAGAAAGAAAAGTTTACAGCTGAGAACATGAATTAATTAAATGTAACTACAAATGGATAAAAAGTATCATCTGTTGTTCTTTAATAAATTACAAATTGTAATCGTGGAAATCAACTTCAGGGTGGAAACAGGAACACCGCTTCATCACGCCACCCGGTTCTTGATTATTTTGTCAATTATGTTTTGAAAGTTATTATTGTCTCAGTGTGTAGGGAGCAGTCATCTTACTGTGGTCGATGTAAAACGTTCTCCCGTCTGCATGGACTCGCTCCTCCCATCCCGGCTGCAGAGAGAGAGAGAGAGAGAGCGAGAGAGCGAGAGAGCGAGAGAGAGAGAGAGAGAGAGGGTTAGAGAGAGGAATAGGTGAGCATACACACATCTCTATATAGAAAATGACTCTTGTATCTTGGTATTAAATCATTCTTTAGTTTTTTTTGCAGGCAGACAGACAGAATAAACAAGATGAGCAATAAGTGAGACAGGCAAGTTAATGTCTGAGTGAGCAGTAGTGCACTGTGGGTAATGTAGGTCACTGGTTGTCTTTTTGGACTCACAGGAAGTGGGCCGAGGTCGCCGGGGTCCAGCGCTCCTTTAGCCCTCATGTGAACGGGGTACTTTAAACGTGGATCCTCCTGAGGGGGGTGTGGGGTAGGAGTAGAGAGAGAGAGAGAGAAGCAGAGAGAGAGAGCGAGAGAGAGAAGTAGAGCGAGAGAGCGAGAGACAGAAGTAGAGAGAGAGAGAGAGAGAGAGAGAGAGAGAGAGAGAGAGAGAGAGATGAGCTCAGTCAATCCTTTTACTCTCATTAAACAGAAGAGACTATTCACTCTTGGTTCCCCATAATGCACTGCTTCTCCCCTGAACAGAGGAATGCTTGTGTGTGTGTGTGTGTGTGTGTGTTTATAGTGCAGAGTGCAATAATGCAGCCTTACACACTGTACAATAGTGGCACAAAATGCAGCAAATATTAATTAAAAAAAAGAGCAGGCAGGCACACACACACACACACACGCACACACGAGGTGGCGCACTGACTCTGTCTTCAACCCATCTGCCTCAAGTGGGTGTGTGTGTGTGTGTGTGTGTGTGTGTGAAGTCGTGAAACAAGTAGGCTCCTCCATCTGTAGAATAACAGGCAAGTGAGAGATGTCATAAGGCCTTACGTCATCAGTATCCTGACTGCAGCTCAAAACACACACACACACACACACACACACACGCTCGCACAAACACACACACACACGTGCACACACACGTCATACTATGATTCAAAACAAACAATGACTAGGCAAATCAGTATGAAGACACACCAACCAGCATTTAGATTTTATCTGGTTTTAATTCCGTCATCACAAAATGAACACATTATTAAAGTCGGTTATGTTGGTGTTCACGGTGTGTTGGTATTTGCTGGATGTCGGTTTAACCAGCGTGTTTGTGTTTGTTTGGGGTGTTGTGTTAGTGTGTGTGTTTTGGTTTTTGTTGGGTCGTGTTGTGTTAGTGTGTGTGTTTTGTTGATGTGTGTGTGATTTCATGGGAGAGTGTTGGTGTTTGTGTGTGTGTTGTGTTGGTTTGTGTTGTATTGGTGTATTGTGTTGTGTTAGTATTTGTTTTGTGTGTTGTGTTGGCATGTGTTTTGTTGATGTGTGTGTGTTGGCGTATGTGTGGTGTGTTGATGTATGTGTGATTTCATGGGAGAGTTAAAGATGATCAAACCCAGCGCAGTGTGTTTGTGTGTTTCTGGTTGATCAGCGTGGGAATAGCGTTGTCACTGCACATCACCTGCTGAACAACACGCTGAGTAATGAAAAAACCCCAGCAATGGCTGTGTGTGTAACGTGGTACACACACACACACACACACACACACACACACACACACACACACTTTAAGAAGCGCCTTGATGCAAAACCAAAATATTTCATATTTTTGGAAATATTTCCTGGGACAGAAAGCGAAGTGGAGCGTGCGAGTTAATAACAGATTCCCCAGTGGTGGGGGCTGTTGTTGTTGTTGCTGCCATGGTTACACTATTCTATGCGGAGCTCCAGTATCTCCAGTATCTATAATATTACATAACAGTCTGGTTTTCTAACCATGTGCTTGGTAAAAAAACAGAACGATCACAGAGGAAAAGTGGGCTGTCGTTGTTGTTGTTGTTGTTGGTGGTGTGTGTGCGTGTGAGTGTGTGTGTATGCACGCCCGCGTCTCACCCATGTGGTCGTCTTGCTATTGTGGTCGATGAAAAATGGCCGTCCGTTGGGGGCGATCCTCATCTCCCACCCCGGGGGCAGGAAGCTCTGAGTGACCTTGTGCTTGGATTTGGGCGAGCTGTAGGGTGAAGGCTGAGGAGACTGCGGGTTCGAGAGCGTGTCCTTCACCACCCGAGGATGCGGCACGCTATTGGCTCCCTGCAAACAGGAAGTAGAAATCATCAGGGATGTGTCCCCAAACGCCAGAGTTCAAGAGTTCAAGCATTGGGTTCTTGCTACAAAACTTGGTCATCAGGTCGTTTGCCCTGCCCACTTCACATTGCTCCGCCTCCTGTTACTGTAAACCCTTGTTTATTAAAAATGACAAACTTTGGGATCATTTGTTGTTGCGTGTAGTTTGAATAGAGTGATGGGAAGGTGAAATAAGCATTTTAGAAGCTGATGAAGAAGGAAAACGGAGATATCGTGGCTCTTTCTGGGAAGAACGAGACGTTGGTCCTGGCACGCGCTCGCTTGCGGCAAATGGCCGAGCAGCACTGACGCTGAGGAACAGGTTTCACACAGCGGCCGGTTAAACACTGCTGCCAAGAAGAAGAGGAAAAAACTACACATGCTGACTAGTGCGCGCACACACACACACACACACACACACACACACACACAGTGATGATGAATCAAACCTGATATGTACAACAGCTGCAAAGATCACTTCATCACACACAGCGTTTCATAATCACGTTCGAGGTCGTGACCTTTAGGGCCGAAAACGATTGAAAATAAAAGGCAGCATTGAGAGAGCCAGAGCTTTTAAAGCAAAACATACAAAGCCTCATTTTGTAAAATAAAGTGATAAATAAATAAATTTGGCATCCTACGAAAAGAAGATCAAATCAAAACACAGAACTGGTACTCGTGTACGGCACGACACACGGCATGATTCACTTGGTGACAGAAGCATCGTAGGATTTGTTTTTCCCGTATCAAAAATGCTTCTCAGGGAAAGAAATCGCTGTTCATCTTTCATGCTCGTGTGACAGGGAGATAATGGCATGGAAATCGTAAAGAAAAAAAAAAGAAAAAAGAAAAAAAAAGAGTAAATCGTTGGAAATTTGGTTAAACGGTTTGGAACAGATGAGGCAGGAAAATAGCAAAGATGGCTGAGGATTAAATTAGAGTTGTGTATCAAACACGATCAATAGAGAAAAACAAACCAGGGAATAAGATTACGCAATTTGAATTCGGCATGATAATGTCACTGGAATGAGAAAAGAGCAGTCAACAACTGACGACAAAGCTGAGCCTGCTGGGTTTAAACACCTCCCTCTGCAACTGGATCCCAGTCCATCGGGATCGGCAAATCCACGTCCAGCACCACCACACTGAACACCGGCGCCCCCCAGGGCTGTGTGCTCAGTCCACTGCTGTTCACTCTGTTGACTCATGACTGTGCTGCTAAGTTCTAATCACATCATCAAGTTTGCTGATGACACTACAGTTGTGGGCCTCGTCAGCATACAGGGAGGAGGTGAACCAGCTCGCAGAATGGTGTAGAGACAACAATCTCTTAATGTTGATCAGACTAAAGAGATGATTGTCGACTTCAGGAGAACCCAAGTGGACCACTCACCACTGTGCATCAATGGGACAACTGTGGAGAGAGTTATAAGCTCCAAGTTTCTTGGTGTGCACGTGACTGAGGACTTCTCCTGGACTCTCAACACTCAAGACCCTACAGCGAATTGTGAGGACAGCTGAAAAGATCATCGGGGTCTCTCTACTCACTGTCGACACCCCCTTCAACAACCGCTGCATCCACAAAGCCACCAGTATTGCGGGCGACCTTCTCACCCTTTTCACGGACTATTCACCCTCCTGTCATCCGGCAGAAGGTACAGGAGCATCCGTGTCACGACCAGCAGACTCTGCAATAGTTTCTTCCCTGAGGCAGTCAGATTACTCAACACCCTGCTGCCTCCCAATGCTCACCTGGGCCAGTCAAACACCTAACCCAATAAGACTCATACCTCTGCACACGCACTAACTGAGTAAGACTCTACTGCACACTGTACTTTACATAGCTGCATCAGTCACTTTACTATAAAACTCACTTTTTTTGCTGCCAGTATTACTGCTATACTTGTGCTGCTACATTACACACTAGCTTATAGTTTATGGTCTATGTTTACAGTTTATAGTCAATGTTCTGTGTATTTATTGTCCTGTGTATTTATTGTTTTGTTTTGTGTACTTATTGTTTTGCACTCGTCTCACACTGTCGTGTGTCTGCACTTTATGAAGTCTTGCGTACTGTTCCGTGTTGCGCCATGGTCCTGAAAAAGCGTCATTTCGTTCCAAAGTATACACGCTATATAGAGGAATGACAATAAAAAAACCTACTTGACTTGACTTGAAAAGAGGAACTCGAGAAGCGTTAGGGCTGTTACTTTATTATTTGATGTTTAAATCAGCTTGTGAAGAAGAACTAGTTCTGTGGTGGCCCTTCAGATCAGACAGATCAGAATTCAGGAGAGTATGTTTTATAATCCTGAGTGATTAATAATCCAGGAAATACAGTAACACAGAGTCAGTATAAAAAGACAGGTAACTAAAGGACAGAAAAACAAACTATGGAAAAGGGATTTGAGGTAAGGGTAAGGGGTGCTCAGGTGAAGGGATGACGGGATGGAGGGATGGATGAGTCTCACCTCTGGAGGAGTGGACAGGGTGACTGTGGGGGAACTAAGGCTACGAGGTCGGCGCATTTGAGGTTCACTAAGATGGCCGCTGGATGAAGGTGTAGAAACTACAGCGCCTCCGACAGCTCCTGCAGGAGAACTCACTCCATCCTCAGTGTGCTAGCAGAGGGAAAGGAGGAGGGGGTTAACAGGAGCAAGACACACATGCACACGCACACACATGCACACGCACACACACACGTAAGCACACACAGACTATGTGATAATTTACTCCACACAAAGTCTCATTTACACTTCATAACACATTCCAACACAGACAGACAGAGACAGAGAAACAAACAGACAGACAGAGACAGACAGATACAAAGACAGTGACACAGACATACAGACAGATGGAGACAGAAACACTGACACAGACAGAGTCACAGACAGACAGACAGACAGAGTGCTGTACCTGGAGGATAGGGCGTGTCCACGTCGTGCTGCGATTGTTGTGGTTGACGTAATACGTTCGGCCCTTAGCGTCTTTTCTCTCCTCCCAACCTGAGGGCAGGGACTGAAACACACACACACACACACACACACTTAAACAGATGAACTGAACACTCAGTTTAGACCATGTTGGAGGTTCAGGAGCCACTGAAGCTGATCTGTCACGGATGAGATCAGGAGAAAATGATGTGCTGATACGCACACGCACACACACACACACACACACACACACACACACACACACACACACACACACACACACACACGACACGACACACACACACACATGACTCTGCTGCCTGGCCACCTGCGTTACAGATTCACGTTCATTATAAGCAGCGGAGAGTGAAGGTGATGATTGTGTTAGATACTGAGTGCAATATTTAAATAAAAAATCTGAATTCTGACTAAAAGCTAAACAACACACACACACACACACACACACACACACACACACACACACACACACACACACACACACACACACACACAAAAATCAGAAACATAAAACACGAAGACTGGGTGTGAAGGTAAAACAACCCCCTCAGTACACACAACATCACCACGAAAACCAGCGTGAAAATGAAAAAAGTAATAAAATAAAAATAAAATAAATAAAGGAAACCAGAAGAGTGTGTGACAGACCGAGGAGGAGGAGGAAGAGGAAGAGTGTATTACCATGGGCTGCTCTAGGCCTGTGACCGTTTGGGCTCGGGTTCGTCTGGACTGCGACGTCTGCTAACACACAACAGCTCAGTTACACGACAGAGGCATCATGGGTAAGGAGGAGAATGTGTGTGTGTGTGTGTGAGTGAGTGAGAAAGAAGAGGAGTGATCAGGAAGTGCTCAGCAAGCATGATTAAGAAATATTCTCAATCAAAAGAGTGAATCTAAAGGGAATTTTAGTGTTTGGAGTGAATTTAAAGGGGTGGTAGAGGAAATATTTGTAATCAGAAGTGATTTTCAGGGTAGGAATGAATTTAAAGGAGAACTTAAAGGGGTGGTGGAGATCATTTTTAAAATCAAAGTAGAATGTAGAAGCACAATAAAGGAAAGTTTTTTGATCGGAGTGAATTTAAAGGGACGGTGGAGGTGATTTTTGGGAAAAGGAGTGAATTTAAAGGGACATAGACTATTCTGTAGTCAGAATAGATTTAAAAGGCCAGTGAAGATAATTTTGGGGACAGAAATAATTTAAAGGAGCAGTGGAGGTGATTTTGAATACAGAAGTGAATTTAAAGGGATGGTGGAGATAATAAACTTCATTAAAAGGGCAATGAAGAGGATTTATGAGAGGAATAAATAAGTAAGTAAACATTTAGGTGTAATCAAGGAAAATCTTGCGAACAGAGTGAATTTAAGGGATGATGCAGGTGACTGTCAGAATTTAAATGAGTGTGGAAAGAAATATTTGTACCCAGAGTGAATTTAAAGGGGTGGTGAAGGTAAGTGGAGGTGAATTTAAAGGGGTGGTGTCTGTAATTTTTGGGATTGGCCTAAATTGAAAGGGATGGTGGAGGCGATTTTGGTATCAGAGTGAATTTAAAGGGGTGGTGTATGAAATGTAACAGCATGGGGAGTGAATGGCTGCGTCCGAAATCGCGTACTGTGACAGTACGTACTGAATTCGATGCAGTACCTTCTGCACGGCCGTTGAAACAGTACGTACTAACCAGTATGTGTGTGTATTATGACTACAATCCCAGACATACTACAACCGTCATGTTAGCATTGTCATGTGACCTTCGACGTCACCATAAACACAAAAATCTTAAAAAGTTAACAATTTATTTAGTTATTGTTAAACAAGTCCTGTTTAACCAAGGTTTAATACTTAAAAAGAGCCGACGCTGTCTTCCGCGATTTTTTTTCTGAGCTCGTCCGCACCAATCTCGCTGCATTATGGGATTGTTTGACTTGTGTAGTGTCCATCAGTTGCACACTGCAAAATCTCGCTGGAAGCAGTACATCATCTGGGTATTTCTCGCCTACTGACAATTCGGACATACTACCCCTCTGGCGTACTGCTTTTCGCCTACTATATAGTAGGTAAGTATGCGGTTTCGGACACAGCCAATCTGTGTGACCAGGAGTGAAATTAAAGGGGCGGTGAAGATGATATTCGTCACTGGAGTGAATTTAAAGGCTCTGTGGCATGAACATTTTGTGATTAGATTTCGACTGAGTGATGGATGTTTGTATTAAGAGCGATGTCACAGTGATGGAAAGAGCAGTAGAGGATTTTAGAGTCGGAAAATAATGTCAGAGTGTAATGATTAGACTGGATTAGACAGTGGAGTGGATTAGATTAGATTAGAGTGTCTGAGAAGAGGAAGACAGAAGCAGCGGGACGATTGAGACAGGATCGTTAACGTGTGTGTTATAACACTATTCACACCAGCGCTTAGAAACAGTTCCATCACAGGAAACACACACACACACACGCACACACACACAGACACACACACACAGCTCTTTCTTTTCAACGCTGAGTGAAATGAACACACTGATCCGTCTCTACTGCTGTCATTAAATAAATGAATCAAATTTACTCCAGAGGAACTGGTTTAAAGCCAGGAGATGATGCCACTTCCTGTCTCTGAAGCAACAAAGCACAGACATCAGCTGTGCGTTTTCTCAACGGACCCTTATTTGTTATGTCAACAATATGTGAACACAGACACACACAGTGTTCAAGGAGTGTATTACGACTCTGTGTATTTTAGAATATAGGAAATATAAATACTGGCATGAGATAGTATTTATATTTCCTATATTCTGGATTTATGAATCGCAGATCAGCAGGAAGAAGCAGCCACACAGAGATGATACAAAATCCACAGAATACAAAACAGACAAACATATCAGCTTACACCTACAGTATCAGAATCATGAGGAGAAAAGAAAGAAAGGCAAAGAGGAGAAAGAGAAGAAGAGGGAGAAGGAGAAATGGAAAAGAAAAGGAAGGAGAAAGGAAGTCAAAAACAAGAGCAAGAAGAAAAAGAAGAAGAAATGGATGTGAAAGATTAAGAGGAAGAATAAATGGAAATGGAAGAACATCAGACAGATGAAGAAGGAAAAGAAAAAAGAAGAAGAAAAAGAAAAATGGAGAGGAAGAGAAAGTGGTAGAGGAAGAAGAAAAAGAGGCAGAAGAGGAGGGGATGATGATGAAGGAGAAGAAGAACATGAGAAAGATGAAGAAGGAAATGAGAGAAGGAGGAGAAGATATGGATGTTGAAGATTAAGAGGAAGAATAAATGGAAATGGGAGACCATCAAAAAGATGAAGAAGGAAAAGAAGGAAAAGGAGAAGAAGAAAAAAAGAAAAAAAATGGAGAGGAAGAAAAGGGGTAGAGGAAGAAAAAAATGAGGCAAAAGAGGATAAGGAAGAAGAGGAAGAAGCAGAAGCAGAAAAAGAAGAAATTAATGTGGAAGATAAAGAGGAAGAACAAATGGAACATGAGAAAGATGAAGAAGGAAAAGAATGAAGGAGAAGCAGAGGAAAAAGGAGAAAAAAAATGGAGAGGAAGAGAAAGAGGTAGAGGAAGAAAAAAATGAGGCAAATTTTCATGATTTCAAAGATGATGAAGAAGAAGTTGTTGATGTGGAAGATGAAGAATAAATGGAAATGGAGGAACATCAGAAAGATTAAGAAGGGGAAAAAAAAGGAGAAAAAGAAAAAATGGAGAGGAAGAGAGCGAGGTAGAGAAAGAAAAAATGAGGAGAATGATGAAGAAGAAGAAGAAATGGATGTGGAAGATTAAGAGGAAGAATAAATTGAAAAGGAAGAACATGAGAAAGATGAAAAAGAAGGAGAAATGGAGAGGAAGAAAAAGAGGTAGAGGAAGAAGAAAAAAGGCAGAAGAGGACGATGAAGAAGAAGAAGAAGAAGAAGAGTACGCTCCTCACACTACAGTTGATGAGCCAATCAGATGTTAGATGATTACTGAGTTAATGTGAGCTTAGTTACCGTCATTAAAGCGAGATTATTTTTATAAAACAGTTAACAGGTGATTATAGCGAACAGGTTTGCTCACATTCAGCTCAAGGAATCTGCATGTACTAGCACAGCGACTACCTAAAAAACGTAGCAATTCATAATTAGCAATTGATACAACGTCATGACGTGTCGCTTGGCATCTCAAATCAAACTCCTGGTCCACATGGAGAAGGTGATTATCCTGTAAAGCTGCATACTTCTCCTAAAGCGCGATCGTGATATTGTTACAGTCCTGTATGAAAGCCGTCTGTCTGCATTTCTGTCAAACGCCGTTGCTCTGTCAGTCACAAGCCACCTAACTGCATATATACGCTTCATTAAAAAGTTATTAATAGTAATAAATACTTTAAATATATATATATATATATATATATATATATATATATATATATATATATATATATATATATATATATATAAAAGTGATCAAATTAAATTGGTAAAAAAACAAAACAAAAACAGTTGCTGGTCAGCATTAAAAGTACTGACAACCTACATGTTGACTTTTTAAGAGTTTTACATTTTTAAAAATGTTATTTTTACTTTTAGTTTCAGAATGTGAAGCTCGTCTTACCTGCTGACCCTGAGGAAGACATTTAGTGTCCAAGACGAGGCTGTGAAAAGCGCCGCGAGCTTCTCCCAACATCCGAAACGACAGAATTCCAACACAAACAGAGATTCCGAACAGACCACAATTCACAAAACTCCACCGTCTGGGAGAAACATCCTCAATCAACCTCAAACACGCCAGACTGCGAGCACACCGACACACACTGACTCATCCGGCGAGTCCGAGCACTTCCACTCCACCTTCAGAGGTGTTTCTGTTTCTACACTCATCCCAAAAAAAAACCCCTCCCAGCTAAATAATTCACAGATCAACTATCTCGGCCACACCTCCTTCCATACAGCGACGTGAAACTGTTCTGTTTCCACTAAACAGTTAAGAAAAAGGGAAAACGAAAAAAAAAAAAAAAAAAAGATGTCAGTCAGGAGGTCTGACATCTCACATTGTAGCGTGGAAACAGAATGTTTAAAAATAAACTAACGCTTAAATTAAAAAATTCTATCCATATGTCTGAAACTACGCAAAGACCCATGTGAACGGTTCTTAAACAACACAAACACCACCTCAGAACAACGAAAATAGCAAAAGCTCACATGATCAGGTCTAATAAATGTCCAAAGATCTGGAGTTCACTTCCAAATATGGTTTTAATATTTGATGCTTATGAGAAACGAGTAACGCATATCCATATGTTTTCATTGGATACCAAACATTTCTAACAAAACTCAGTTTGATTACCGACACACACACACACACACACACACACACACACACACACACACACACACACACACACACACATTCATTTTCTGACTGATGTAAAGGCAATATGGCAAATGATGGACACATACGATCAGGAACTTGATCTCCAGGCCAGTAGGGGGCAGAACTCTGTATTCATACATTCATTAAATATTAAGGTAAAAAATAGTGGCCAGCTATGATGTCCAGCATTATGTAGTTTTACTTTGACATTCGGCCTGAATTTTAAAAGTCGGCTTGACAATTTTGTCACAAAACATCACACTACTAAAAAAAAAAACCCAGAAAACTCAGAAGCAGAAGAAGATAGTGCTCTGTTTACTTTTTTTCGCTTTGGTTTCTGCTCTCCAGCACCGACTCGCTCAACCAATCAGAGAGCTTCGATACGTTCACCAGGCCGATACGTGCAAACCCAAAAACTGCAGCTGTTATGGATGCTCTCAGCCCTCTTCCAAATAAATAAACTCCACCCACAGCTGGAAAGGGGAATAGTGTATGTGTGTGTGTGTGTGTGTGTGTGTGTGTGTGTATACGTACAGGTGCATGGCCAAACACAGCGATGAAGAATGTTCACTGCTAACGAGCTGCTACTGTAGAGCAAGACATGCCCCCTGGGGGTGGGGCATACAGTATATACATTCCACAGATCATTTCATTGGACGAACCCAAGATTAGTCAAGGATAAGTCATTAAATAACTATAAAATTCAAAACAAGAGTATTTTAAAAACTCGTTTTATGTATACATATTTTTTTATCATCGTTGGTGTCTGTAACATTAAGGCACAGGGACAAAAAGCTCTGAAACACAAGAGTTTGATTTCAGGAGCATTTTAAAACTCCAGTTTCAGGGTTTAATACCAGTATTTACAAAAGTAAGGATGAAACACAAACATGCCACATCCAGTTCTACTGACATGACATCCTGCATTCTTCTGATCAGGCCTCAAGGGAAGGAACCACTTTCACACAGAGGCGGGAGGTAATTACACAAATACCAGAGTAAACGGCTTCTCCTAACAATAACAACACAAACTGCACACACACACACACACACACACACACACACGCACACAAATGTCATGAGGAAGAACAGGAAAAGTGAGACGGAGCATATGCTTCAGGTTTAGCAGCATAAAAGATATATATATATATATATATATATATATATATATATATATATATATATATATATAGAGAGAGAGAGAGAGAGAGAGAAAGAGAGAGAGAGAGAGAGAGAGAGAGAGAGAGAGAGAGAGAGGGGGGGGGGGGAGCAGGTGAGTGAGCGAACAAATTGCACCATGCAGAGAGGAGTGGGAGAAAGAAATGAGGCGTGATGAAGGAAAGAGGCGTACCATAGGTGAGGGAGTCTGAGCCTGATCACTCACTCCATCAGTCATACTGGAGGAACGCAGCCTGGATGACAGGAGAGACTGAGAGAGAGAGAGAGAGAGAGAGAGAGAGAGAGAGAGAGAGAGAGAGAGAGAGAGTGAGTATCAACCCATCACCTCTGACCATTATACCATCCCCACAAACTCTCTAATAAACATCCCATTCTCCATCCATCTTTCCATTCCTCTATCCATATGTCTATCTATTCATCCACCCATCCCTCCAGCCAAATCACCAAATAAATCAGTTCCATCCATCCATTTATCCATCCATCCTATCTATCTGTCTGTCTGTCTACCTATCTATCAACCTCCTCATCAGTAGTGTTAGCATTAGCCTGCAGTCTGATTAGCCATAAATAATAAAAGAAATGGCGACAAGTAACCTATGTAAACACTCCTCTTACCTCATACATCACGTTTTAATCGTTAAATTCATTAACAAGCACAAAATCATGATGAAACAATTAAGGTACGTTTCTCGACGTCATCGGCTTTCACTGCCCTAATTAATAACAATAACTGTGATGAGTAACCAGGATAATTATCCTAACATACATGACGTTTTATAAAAAAAAAAAATTCTATGAAAATAGTCTTGAAAAATAGGTACAATGACACTGTTAGGTTTGTAAAAATTATTCAGAATGTTAAAATGATTAAAATTAAAATATAATAATTTAGCAAAAACCTGGATAAATGAATTGGTAAAATATAAATTTAAAAATGCATT
>CM042541.1:9637500-9837500 GCA_023630585.1 Cranoglanis bouderius | reverse complement strand
CTGAAGAGTACCAGGAGTCCAGCAATTACATAAATACAATAAAGTCCAAGTGTCTCATGAACATGAGTACAGATTAGCTTTAATATCAGTTCTGAATTAGTCAAAAACTAACTTTAGCAAAGATCCAGGATTATCTTTAAAATTAGCTTTAATACAAGTCCAAGGTTGTACTAGGGATTCTAGGGATCCAGGACCAGCTTTAGCACCGGTCCAGGAGATCAGTCCTGGATATCAGTCCAGGACGAGAGCTTTAAAATGTATATACACAATATTAGCATTAACCTAGGTCTAGTGATAGTTTTAACACAGGCTCTGGATTAGCTTTAATATCAACCCAAGATATGTCTAGAATTTGCTTTAATATATAGCAAGCCAGCACAGGTCCAGGATTACATTTTACGGTGGTCCAAGACTAATTTCAAGGTTAGTTGCAGGTTAAAGCTTAGGATCAACTAACAATAATTTGTCCAGAATTAGTCCAGGACTAGCTTTAATACATATCAGATCAGCTTTAACAAAAGGTCCAGGACTAGCTTTAACAAAAGGTCCAGGACTAGCTTTAATACTGGTCCAGTATTAGCCCAGAACTAGCTTTATTAGCCTAGCCTATGACTTGCTGTAATTCGGCACCTGGACTAATCTGTGCAGGATAAGTCCAGGTGTAGCTGTACTACAAGGTCAACACAATACCACGAACTAGTTAAAAGGACGTCTACACAGTTTTCCCCAAGTTTGACGCATTTCTGTGCATGCTAGCTCAACAGAAGGTAGATAATGTTAGCCTTAGGTTAGCATGCGCCCCTGCCTCATGTGACTAACCCCCATATTCATATACGCATATCCAGTGCGTTTCACCTCATATGAAATATTTCAAAACAAATTCAATTGCTTAACAAAAGACTCAAAAAGAGCTTAAAAAACAAACATCCCTCATTTAAAGAATTATACTTATGTTACTTTCAGATATTTTAAGACTTTTTAAAAACCCACAGACACTCTGATAAACCCAGAACTTATATGAGTCCAGTTCTAAACCCTTGACCTTTGCTAAACCATCTCTGAACTAGCTTTAAATGGTTTTGGGACTAAATAACATGTGGGAAGTGTGGGATTAGCACTAATATACATCCAGACGTCTAGCACTAGGTTGAAGAGGGTCCCGAGATCATAAAATGGTCGTAAATGAGAGGAAGTGAGTAAGTCAGGTGACGTGTAAGAGTGAGTGTGCAGAACACGCTTCAGCTTGTAATTATACGTGGCGTTTGTCTTGGATTTATCTGAAAGCCCACAGCTGCACCACTGATGAAGTTGTGTAATGAGTGATGACAGACACTGACACTGAGATTCTGTTTCATGGCTTTGTATTCGATAATGTTAGTCACACTGCTCACTTAACACAAACATCCTGTAATGCGTTTTACTTTTAACTACAAAACAGCAACAACACTCTCTCTCTCTCTTTCTCTCGGTATCTATTATGTGAGAAATTAATAGCGGAGTTTGTTTTGATTTGAGGCTGACTTTTTTTTCTTTGTTGCCCAGGTTCATCTAATAGGGATACCCCTGTAACCAATAGGACTCCAGTAACACTGTAGCCAATCAGATCTCAGTTCATGCCCCCAATAATACCACTGCAACCAATCAGATCACAGTTCCTGCCCCCAACAATATCACTGTAACCAACCACATCACAGATCCTGCCCAATAATACCACTGCAACCAACCAGATCACAGATCCTGCCCCCAATAATACCACTGTAACCAACCAGATCTCAGTTCCTGCCCCCAATAATACCACTGCAACCAATCAGATCACAGTTCCTGCCCCCAATAATACTTCTGCAACCAATCAGATCACAGTTCCTGCCCCCAATAATACTTCTGCAACCAATCAGATCATAGTTCCTGCCCCCAATAATACCACTGCAACCAATCAGATCACAGTTCCTGCCCCCAATAATACCACTGCAACCAATCAGATCACAGTTCCTGCCCCCAATAATACTTCTGCAACCAATCAAATAACAGTTCCTGCCCCCAATAATACTTCTGCAACCAATCGGATCATAGTTCCTGCCACCAATAATACCACTGCAACCAACCAGATCACAGATCCTGCCCCCAATAATACCACTGCAACCAATCAGATCACAGATCCTGCCCCCAATAACACCACTGGAACCAATCAGATCACAGATCCTGCCCCCAATAATACTTCTGCAAGCAATCAGATCAAAGTTCCTGCCCCCAATAATACCACTGCAACCAATCAGATCAGTTCCTGCGCCCAATAATACTTCTGCAACCAATCAGATCTCAGTTCCTACCTTTCCAATAACTGATAGCCAATCAGACCTCAGTTCCTGCCCCCAATAATACTGTAACCAATCAGATCTTAGATCCTGCAGTTCCTACCTTTCCAATAACTGATACCCAATCAGACCTCAGTTCCCGCTCCCTCAATGCCACTACAACTATAACTGGACCTCAGTTCCCGCCCCAATAGCATGGTCATGGTCATGACTGCTCACAAGTGTCCGTATTAGCAGTGCACAAAAACAATAAAACAATAGCTTACAAAAAAAAAAAAAATGAATCAGCAACAGACTGATGATTAGACTGATGATCAAATACCAGATGAAGTTTTTGGCAGAGCTTTAACTTTGTTATAACTTTGTATGTTTTAAAAATTTTTTAATCACAATTCATAAATATGTACGTGTAGTGACCTGTACATGGCAAACATCGAACATAGGGATTGGTCCGGAATTCCCGTATCAGTGCCTCTGAAATGTTTACTACCTACTCAAACTGGAAACTGTTGTGTTTATACTGTATACTTCAAAAATGTTGTTGACAAAATCACAATGAAAAGGCTTTGTTTTGCCTAGCTTGACTAAAGCTCTGTGTGTGTGTGTGTATATATATATATTTACTATGGCTTGTTGTTCAGTTTAGTGTTATTTTTCCGATGTTAGCTGAAAAGGGACGCCCTCCTAAACCGACCCATGTGTTTACATTTCAAACGCAACCCCTCTGTTTCCACTCCCTACAGGGAGAGGGGCTTCAGAGGTTCATGCTTTCAGGAAAGTCGTCCATGAGGGCATTCCAAGTAAAACACACACAAACACACACACACACTTAAACAAAGAACTTACTGGCAAGTAATTCAGAGGCACATCCACCTGTCCCAGGAAGTCATCTCTAGTCTGTGTGAATCAGAGGAAAAAGAGAATTAGTGCTTGAATTTAGAGGGACTCGTGGGACAAACACACACAGACACACACACGACCCTGAGAGAAAACCCGACTACCACCTGAAGAATGGAGAAAAAGAAAGAAGCAAGGGGAGAGTGAGTGAGCAAGGGAGAGAGAGAGAGAGAGAGAGAGAGAGAGAGAGAGAGAGAGAGAGAGAGAGAGAGACCCAGTTTACAATTACTCCAGTGAGGAAGAGACGAGGATGTAGAAGGGAAAAGGTCAAAGGTTCAGTGGGTCAGGGGTCGTGTGTCAGTCACCGCGTGAAACCTCGGCTTGCACCCTGAAAGCCACACAGTGAAACTAATCTATGCTGCGTGTTCAGTTAACGCTAGCTCTGCTCGTGGGCTCATTTACCTGTCCGAAGTGTAAAAGCCCATTCCTGTGTCGATCGTGACCAGAGTGAGCCTGCATGTGGAATAAACTGGTTGAAACAACAACACCACCACCACCTCCACCACACGCACATATACACAAGCACACAAGCACACACACTCGAGCATCACGGTTTTTACCATATCTGTTTATACCAGGGGTTTTCAAATAAAATGTATTCAGCTACATAAAAGTCACACTGTACGAGATCCTAATAAAATTCTATAAACAGACTGTATGATAACGCGTGTTCTCAGTGTCAGATTATACGATGAAGATCCTCTAGCGATAGATCTGCGATTAAAGAAAATCTCTATGTATAACGCTGCTTAAGTCATCAATCATCCGGACATCAGCTCGCGCAGAAAACGGCTTTGCATAGACACAAATGCTCAAGGTGAGCTTGAGGTAATAATGAGTAGAGGTCAACCAATTTTACAGATTATGAAAAAATCCACACCGATAGTTTTTCCCCGTTGTGCCCGTTGCGGGAGCGGCTGAGAAGGGTCCGCTGTTATTATGTAGTACAAGAGCAGCCTCTTGAGACGAAATCTATCACTGACAGATTTTGTTGTGTTATTTAAAGTGTTTTTTTTTTTTTTTTAATTCATTTTGGACGTCTCAATTTTTATTTGTTATTTGGAGTGTCACTTTTTGGCTCAGTTTGGATGTATATCTTTTATTTACTTTAATATTTATTAATAGCTAATATACATTAATATGTATGTATGCATTTCAATTAAAAAAGTACAGTACATTTTCATGGTACAGTCAGTACTGTTTATTTTTGTAATAAAGTTCAGCAATATTTTACTTTGAGTATTATGTTGTCATTCAGTATCAATATTAAAAGCTATCGATTGATTAATCAGTTATCAGCAGGTATTGCCCAATCGGTCCACCTCGAATAAGGGGATTTTGTTCTCTATCCATTAGCATTTATGTTTAACAATTAGTTTTCGTTTATGTTTCGCCATCGCCGCTATCGTACCGGTAGCCGTCCGGTGAGTCTGGTGTCCTCCTGTTGGTCGATTTTTACATGAATGTCGTAGCTGCGCTCACACACAATTTTAAACACAAATTTCTCACACCGACATAAATTTCTTGTCGTCGTCCGTCTTTGTTCACAGCGAAACTAAATCGGCGTCTTGAGTTCTAAGACCACAGATCTCAACTCACGCCTGAATAATTACCATAATATAATTTACGGTGTGCGATTTACGGTGTGCGAAATCAGGCCAAAAATTAAACAGTGCGAAATCAAAAGTTTGTGTCCTCTCCTCTCAAACACAAACAGAAGCCTAGTCAAGAGGTGCTGAATTACGATCAGTTGTTTTTTGCTTGAGTGTTTCTCAAATGCGCGGTTTTAATTCCATTACACGTTAGCTACTTGTAGCTTCAGAGCCAAATTAACAAAGCTTCGGAAACTTCAGATACCGAACACGTCTCAGTCGATCGACTAAATATCAGCTCGGCTGATTTGTTCTAAATATTGTTTCAGACCATTTCAGGTTTTATCATCACAGCTGTACGACACGGCCTGGTCCGAGATGTAAAACATCATAAAGGCATAAAAATGAGATCAGTTAGATAGTTTCAGAGCATTTGGAAATGAAGATATGACACAGCGAGCTGCTCAGTGGCAACGCTCAAGTCCCTTTTTCCTTTTTCTATCTAATGAACTTTGATCTGGGCGAGTTTTTCAGAAAATCTGTGACATTCAGCACACTTTCTGCACTTTGTTTTTCCAGCTCGTTTGACATTTAAACCAAAGTCCAGTGTGTTAATGAGAACACAGAGCCTCTGTACAGCTCTAAAGAACGGCCTTCAGTCTCCGCTGAGAGACACACAGAGAGAGAGAGAGAGAGAGAGAGAGAGAGAGAGAGAGAGAGAGAGAGAGACAGACAGACAGAGAAATAGAGAGAGTGTGAGTCATTAAGTGTGGAGATAACACTGAGATCATCCACAGCATTTTCCTTCAGTTTCAGAAAATCTATACCGATACAAAAGTAAACCTTTCTGAAGAATCTCCTCCTAATAAACCACTAAAAGTGTAAAGACTGATGATTCACCAGTCACACAGAAATCCAAAAATGTCAGCAAATCATATGACACCAATGGGAAACTCCTTCATTCTTCCTTCAAGGGCTTTCCACAGATTCTTATCGCTGTGGTAATTACTGCACAACAGGAAGTAAGAAGGAAAGCCTCTAGAGCTAACAAGGATAACTTAGGTGTTTGGAAATGATGTCCTACAGAATTTAGAACAAGAGCACAAACACCAACCTTACTTTACATTAAAAAAAATCCCTCACAAACCTACAGTAATAAAGATAATAATTCCTATATCCCTATTTGGACGGGATTCACACTGAAATTCTGATCTAAGGTCTCATTCATCTTTTGATCCCAAACACAAATGTCTTCAGTGTATAGTGAAAAAAAATAGAATTGACCTTGCTGTTCGAATACTTTCAGAGGGCACTGTATTTCCCCCAATATGTTCCTTCCCCTATGGCATCTGGAAGTGTTCGGTCACCAAGGACACCTGAGAGTCTGAGAGTCTAGGCAGAATGTCGGGAAAGTTCCTAAAGCTTAGCGGTTTTCAACACGTATTTTGGTAGAAGAAGCCGGAGAAGACACCACAGCACTGTCCAATTCTCTATTCGGATTAGTCGAAAGCTGTTGATTAATTTTTAGCTGCAAAACACCGGGTTTATATTAATGCGCTTTTTCTAATACGTTGTCGTTTCTACGGTAACAGCTCATTCACTGGGACTTGCATGGTGGACGCTCCACATAAACAGATTACAAAACGTTTGTAATAGGTGAATAAGTGATAACAAGAACTAACTTGTTTTAACGATGAATGTAATTATAAATGGATAAAAAGTACCATGTGTCGATGTTTAATAAATAAAAAATAATTAATTGCTGGCAAACTGCTGTGGTATAAGAGAAATAAAACACTTCCAGATGTGCTATTGGAGTTGTAACAGTAACTTTGCTTCATGACACCACTCCATCAATGATTATTTTCCTATAAGAGCACGACACAGAAAGCTTTACTCCATGAAGACTTCACACTGACCTTCTAACCCTTCAAGATAATAAGTGAGAACATACCTGTAGTCCCAGCAGAGGAAATAGGATCGTTACGGATATTTGATTCAGGTGACGCATACAACATGGGAATTCCCAGATACCTCGCTTCCAGTAACCTCTTTTTCTCTTCATATGAAAACACCACTTTATGATCATGAAACATACAGCGAGGTTGTGACACCGAGCAACTAAAATGAAATTTACAAAGCAAAATGCTCTTAACTCTTAAGTAAAACACAAAAGGTCAGTGAGAAACAAAGTAGAACTCCATCACCGTCATTAAAAGAAACCAACGGTTTGGAGCTGAGATTTATTTGAAGCTTTGAGGTTAGCATAACTGTTTTTACCCTTGGACAGCAAAAAGAAGCATTGTCAAGACTTGTATATATTCAGTAAACATCTCTAAACCTTTTTGCCACTGATATGCGCAGCTTGTCAAAGGTCTTTATGGTCATTTTAGCTGTAACTGTATCCTAGACCTTAATGACCACAGAGCAGCTGAGGCATACGGTGACACAAGTCAAGGGAGAAGGGCTGATCTGAAAACCCAACAACAGCACTTGATGTAGGTCTAAAGATAGAACAGCCCGCTCTTAAAACGACGAGAAAAAAAAAATCCAAGCTTAAGAGCGCTTCTGGGCAGGCAGACATATCTGTCAGCGCTCCCTTCAGCTTCTTTACTCCCACCACCCCCTCTCTTATTTTTTTACATAATTTTTTTTTTTTTTTAAAGAAAAAGCCACTGGTAAAGTTTTCAATGTCTGAGGTTGAGAAACCAAAAACCCGTGTGGTTAAGCTTTTCTCCTGCCTTTCCATTTTTCTTACTCTTTCTTACTTCCCAGAAAGTCCTTCCCCCTCCCCATCACACGGTCCCAAACTCCCTACCTCATCTCCTCTGCTTTTCTCATTTGCCAGCCACTTATTAACTACTAGCACTGTGAATTATTGACAACATGTCACATTCCAGGTCTAGACACACAAAAAAAGAAAAAGTGCATCGTGTAATACAATCAGCCATCTGGTAACACACAGGGCTTAATGCCAATCTGGTGTCATTCCAACAGAAACCAAATCAATAAACAGATGAATGATAGAAAAACCGCATACAATGTGAAATTCTAGACCTCCAGTGCTAATTACCTTTGGGTAGTTCCAGGTACGTCCTTTTCCAAAGCTAATATCCTGTGTCGAGTTAGACCTGTGGCTGCCTCCTTGGCTGAAATATATCTTGAACTTGGCCTGCCTCGGATCCTGTTCTTTCCTGATCTTAAAGGTGCAGCCTTGAGCTCCAACCTCATCGACTTCATTCTCAGTGATGGGGGCATGAAGGTTAGGCATAGATCCAGGGCGTGATGGTACTTGTCTGGGTTGTAAGGGCTGAGAGGTGCTCCTCTCAAGTCGGATTCGAGGGTAACATTCCGCACGGCCACCTTTACACCCAAGTTCGGCCGCCTCTCTCTGGCTGTGTGTAGCCACAGTTCTTCCTCTGTCCTGTTGAAGCTGCAAGACAAGTCTCCGAGTACCAGAATTTCCATCTGTGGTTGGCTGAACAGACCAATGGCAGGCACCATTTTGCCCATCCTGGCTGTATGGAACTATTCTGAACTGCTGGACGTCAGATCCATTGGTGGCACTTTGCTGGATACAAAACCCACCGATGCTGATTCCTGGAGAATTTCCACTGCCGATTCCTAAAGGAGAGTGTCCGTTCTGTAAATCGTATGGCCTGACGCAGAAAACTCGCCTCTTGGGCTGGGCAGGATCAATTCCTGGGTTAGCCTGATCCGTAACCGGAGTTGTTGGACTTTCTCTTCTGTGGTAAAACGCAGATTGAGAAGATAACCAGCCCTCTGCAGGCTCGGTGTATGCCGGAGCAGGATCCTGGGGGTATCCTGGTGGTGAATCCATGGACTGTCCATCTTCCTGGGGCGTAGACGAGCGCTGGAGGGAGATCTGCATGGAAGTGCTCTTGGTCTGCCTTGGCAGTTCAGTTTGGCTCTGGAGCTGTGGGATAAACATGGAGGAGCTTCGTTTTAAGAAAGCGCCAGAAACAGAAGCGTCTTCCTCAAGCAACGGGTTTTGTGGACGCATTTGGAAAAGCGTGGCTCCCACTCCCGCGACGTGATTATGTGTATTCTGGTCTTCGTCCTCGAGTTCCTGTAACTCAGGAGCTGTGTTGCTGCGGTTGGACCCAAAGTAGAGACGCAGCCGGCGAGACATTCTCGTGTCTCTGTCTGGTTCCAGTCGACTCGGTCTATTGCCCACCCTTTAAACGTGTCTGATCGGCTCTCTGCACTCTCTCTCTCTCTCTCTCTCTCTCTCTCACCCACACAATTTCCCCCCTTTACTTTTTGCCTTCCCTCACTCACTGGGAGAGAGAGAAAAAGCAGGAGCGCATAGTAACAAGAGAAGCACTGCCAGAGATCTGCAAAGTTCAGACCACAAACTCCCAATGAGACTGAGAGAGAGAGTGTGTGTGTGTGTGTGTGTGTGTGTGTGTGTAAGGAAGAGGGGTGGGATGTAGGGGGGGGGGATATACCCACTACCATTTGGCAAACTGTTAGCGCTGCACCTCGATGGTGACAGGCAGCAGAAATAACCAGAGTGACAAGTAGCATTCCAAGCGTGATTGGGTAAGGACGCCTGGCACTCAGGAAAGCCGAGGTGAGGGTAGGATGGCCTTGGTCACGTGCCTCAAAAATGGCACAGACTTCCTGTCCCTCTTAAACACACCCCACCACCAACCCACCAAGCCTTCTGTCAGCTGCCACTGATCTGTCAGGATGAAGCCGCCCCCCGGGAGAGGGACAGAAAAAAAAAGGAGCAAGAAGAAAGAGAAACAGAGAGAGCGAGAGAAAGAGCGAGAGAGAGAGAGATCACAGCTAAGACAGGAAACACTCTCCGCAAACTCGTAAATCTGCGTCTTCTCTCTCTCTCTCTCATCCCACACACCAAGGCCACGAGGAGAAGCCAAGCAGCATCTGGGAGCTAATCAAAAAGCCTTTTAAAAAAATAAATAAATAAAAAAAACACAAAATTAGCTTCCCCTTTAAAAACGTAATCATTAATACAAAAACAAAAGCACACATGACCGCGTCATTCAGCAGTTAGCAGGTGGCTTTTGAAACACGATCTTATTTATACAGATGAGTAGCTTCAGAGCAAAAACAACAAACTGGTTTAAAACTTGTTGTAAGTTATTCAGCCAAAAAATATTTGCACAATTTTCCCCAAAACATTTGATTCATGTCTGAATTTAGCTCAGTGCCTTAAATTTTGCAATGGAGCTACAAAGATAACGTTGCTAAAAAGCAAGGGGAGCTTATAGCCTCCAATTTAGCATCGTACACTACATGTGCACGTGTAAATCCTCCCACAGTGGTGTCTTTTCAAGTGGCTTTGAGGAGGTGTTTGTTTTTTACGTACGTACGTGACATGGAGCTGCAATATAAGTGACAGCTACAAGTGACACAGAGACATTTTCTCAGTCGTATTTTATCGCATACTATGTATAGAGATGTGTATCATATCGTATATACAACATTATAAGGCCAAAAGTATGTGGACCCCTGACCATCATACTCATAAGCCCTTGTTGAACGATGTGCATCGTATCGTACACTCCGTATCGAGACACGTATCGCGTCGTACACTACGTAATATGTGATAGGTAAGGTATAAAACTAGAGATGCACCGATCGACCGGACAGGGACCGGAATCGGCCGATTTTCCCATGCTCGGCTTGGACCGGTGACCGGCCGGTCAGTCTCACGTCTTTCCAAATCCGAGCTGGTTGCGTGTTTCTTTCCGTGTTGTTGCGGCACAGGCAATAACGTCACAGTCACGCTCACAGCCACATGTAAACATGTCGTAGGCAAAAACGCGAAAACCCATTGACCTACTGGAGGATCAACAGCTTGGCTGGACATGTGATAGATGAAAGGAGAAACCAATTATCAGGTGACAAGGCAGAGATGCTTGTTTGTGAAGAAAAACTTGCCATTAATGCTCAAGTACACATATATTGGCAACAAAGAAAAGGTGCCTTGTGTAATGCTTTACACAGAGAGGCCGGATAGCTTGCCTGAATGGTTGTAGGCTGGTGTAAGCAAAACTCACGTAACTGATATTTCACAGTGGTTTATTATCAGCGTTGTCGATCCCCCGCACACATGGGGCAGTTTGCAAAACACTCCACTAACAACTGCGTTACTGAACATAAATAAAACAGGGCAAAGAGCAACAGAAATATAACCAGGCTTTACATGCATACATGCGATGATCATAGCTCGCGCTCCGTCTACCGACTGCCCACTCATCAGTGAGGGAGTAAGAGAGAGCGTTCCACCTTAAAGGAGCAGTAACTAATTCTACTTGTTACACTTGTTATTTAATTATTAGCCACTGCACCTATTAATATTTGGAAGAGTATTGTACACTTCAGTTTTGTTCATAGGCTTGTAATCTTTGGACTTTTGTGAGATGAGTAAAAAAGAGAAAAAGGTCAATTTATAAACAGTGGAAAATGATATCTGTTTTGTTATATAAAGCAACTCATTTTCAGTTAATTGTTATTTCTACCTCTTTCCAGTCATAGAGCACTTTATTTTGAGAGCTGTTTAAGTGAGAGAAGATCCTGAAACTTAGTGCAGTTTGGGGGAAATTGTAATGTTTAATAATTCTTTTATTATGAAAATAAAATTTTGCATTGAAGGAAAGTAGATTTTTGTTTGTATATGCTGTCGATTATAGTTCTTACAAAAAAAATCGGAATCAGCAAAAATCGGTATCGGCAGGTTACACTTACAAAGAAAATCGGAAATCGGAATCGGCCAAAAAAATTGCAATTGGTGCATCTCTATATAAAACCCTCTGTTTTGTGCCATTACAGAAAAAAAATAATCAAGGTGATGAAGCGAGTTGCTGTTATCACCGTGAAGTGAATCTCACACAACGCAGCCTGGAATACTGAGAACATCAAGAACATGAAGCACAAAATCTTTGAATATGAGAAGGTCACAAAAAGAGAGAAAAATAAGATGAGTGAAAGAAGAAGAAAAAAAAAGAGAGAGATAAGAGAGAAAGAGGTAAAGAGAGAAAAGGAAAACTGTCGTTACAGAAAGATGAAGAGAGAGACAGCACGCTGCTTCTCCTCCTCAGACATATAAGGACATCACACAGAGCCTGAAGAGTCTCAACACTGACACAGTGCCAAGAGAAAACACACACACACACACACACACACACACACACACACACACACACACACACACACACACAGCTAAAATCTGTACTTAAAAATTACACACAGAAACACACAAGTACTGTGCATGCAAATAGGTATCAATCACACATGCACACACACGCGGAGCAGCTTCCTGACTGATGCGTTATTATTATTATTATTATTATGTTATTGTTATCGGTGGGAATCACGCCAATAAAACACTAAACACACACACACACACACACACACACACACACACACACAAACACACGCACAAACAGAGCAGCACTAGGGGGGCGCTAATCCCTCACTGTGAGCATGTTGATGTTACAGTTTTATAGTTATAAAACTTATAAAAAGTGTGAGACTCTGTGGAGCTGCGTTCAGCCCGAAGGCATCCATTTTATCCAAAACATAAAAAGAGCATGTGGAGAGGAACGTTCCTCCTCACTGAGGCATCACAAACACTTCAAACCAAATATAACACTGCTGATGAGGAGGAAGAAACACTACGGCGATGAAGAGTGCTGAGAAATTTTTTTAACACACAAATATCACACTGACGTTACGACGACGAAACGATGAAGTGTGTTACAGAAGAGGAAAAAAGTTTCTCACCAGTCTGTTCTCATCAAACACCTCGAAAAGGAGCCTGTGGTTCTGAGGACACACCTGAGACACACACACACACACACACTCATCAGCATCTCTAATAAAAGCCAAATCTAATACAGACGCAAGACTGGTGCAATTTATATCAGTTATTATATCAATAATAATAATAATAATAATAATAATAATAATAATAATAATAACGTGCAGAAACTTTACAACAGCGCAGTTATTTTCACCTGCACACTGCAGAAAGAGAGTGAGGTTTTAGATTTCCCGTGAAGTCCCACTCAGGGGAAATAAAGTGCGTGAAAGGAGAAAGGAAAAAAAAAGAAAAGAAAGACTTACTCTGAAATAAAACTCCTCATTCCATTTGGGGTTCAGAGTCTGAAAGAGAAGAAAAGACACAATGTTGATTCAAATGCATTTAATAATTAAGAGAGAGAGAGAGAGAGAGAGAGAGAGAGAGAGAGAGAGAGAGAGAGAGAGAAATCACTAATACACTTCAAAACGAAGCCCTTAAAACCCAAGAGCTGAGCCCTAAAACCAGTCCCTTCTGTCAGCTGGCTCTGAAACTCACAAACCCACCAACATCTAACCAGCTCAACTAAACTAAACTAAATTAGAACAAACCAGATCATAAAAACGAGTAAAAATGCATAAAGCAAAAGTAAAAAACCAAAGTAAACTAGAATGTTATCGGGGCCCTAAACAGAAAGTACGAGCTGGCAGAATACCCCTTCAGCGTCAGAGATACAGAACAGAGACAGATCCTTACAAACTCCAGGCTCAGTGATCACGGCCACGACACAGAGAAAGGCAGACACAAACAAACATGGCTTCCAAAGGAAAAAAGAGTGTGCTGTCACTGTAAGACTGGTGAGATTGAGACAGAGGCACACTTTCTCCTTCACTGTAATACCTTCCGTAACACAAGAGAAAAATACCTGGAAAAATTCCCTAAGCTCTTACCGCAGTTTTCCAACCTACCAGAAACAAACCGAATGCGGGCGCTACTGGGGGTGGAGTCACGCACCTGCTGCAGCAAAATTCATCTCTGAGCTGCACATGCTTAGAAACCAACTACTGCTCTGATCACATCTCACCGCACTACACAACATACACGCTCATACTGCTTATATAGCAGTAATAATCTTTCTAAAATCTTTCTAATTTACCGGTGTTTTATTTTATTGCATTAATGTACATAATTATTGTAACCTTTATACTTTTATCCCACACTGGCACCTTGCATTTTGTCACTTTATTTTTCATTTTTATTTATGTTTTTATTTTTTCTTTATTTATTTTTGTAATTATTACTATTTTTCGGTTCTATTATTTATTATTATTCCTATTATCATTTTTATTTTATCATATTATTATTATTATTGTTTTTAATTCTTCTTTCTTATCTATACTGATACTTCGGCAATAATGTATGTAAACAATCATGCCAATAAAGTACTTTGAATTGAATTGAAATTGAACTGAGAGAGACAGAGAAACAGACAGAGAGAGAGAGAGAGAGAAAGAAAGAAAGAAAGAAAGAAAGAGAGAGACAGAGAGGGAGACAGAGAAAGAGAGAGACGGAGAGAGAGAAAGAAAGAGAAAGAGACATGGAGAGGGAGAGAGAGAGAGAGAGAGAGAGAGAGAGATTATTTAAAATACCAGACAGCATTCTGCATAATTAAAATAACGAGTATAATTGTGATAACGATGCATAAATACTGATTTAGCCTAACCTCAGTTGTCATGGTTACGTTCCCCTTGGTGTAGTGAACAGTTCACCGTTCACTACACCGACTGCTCTGTAGGGGGCAGCAGCAAGGGACTGAATTCACACCTGCTGAGGTAGCGACTGGTTTGTAGCTGCTGTAACGTAAGTGAGAACAGGAACTAACATGTTTCACAGACGTTCCGCAACATCACACGTAACTACAAAGGGATAAAAATTCTATTAAAAAATAAAAAAATTTAATCTAATTTGCTTTGAAAGAAAAATAAAGTGTAAGTAAATAATGGTCAGAGCTGATCCTGAGAGATCGGGGTCGTGTGTTAAACACTAAGTGAAGTACAATGTCAAAGCAACATGCATTGATTAGCGTTTTGTGTTAAACGCTCACTCTGAAGAATGGTTATTGATTTTTAAGATAATGTATGCATGCACACACACACACACACACACACACACACACACACACACACACACACACACACACACACACACACAGTGAGTAAAGTACTGCTTATATAAGCAAACCTTTTCAATAAAAACTTTTTTTTATGGAGTAGTAGATTTGATTATTTTCCTATAAGTCCCCAAGTGTTTTATTTCTCTTACACCACAGCCACTTGTCGTC
The DNA here is from genome assembly GCA_023630585.1 of Cranoglanis bouderius. Lineage (NCBI taxonomy): Eukaryota > Metazoa > Chordata > Actinopteri > Siluriformes > Cranoglanididae > Cranoglanis > Cranoglanis bouderius. The sequence continues at coordinate 9,822,563 of CM042541.1, read as the reverse complement.
TTTTTTTTATCCGTCTATAGCTACATTTAACGCTGTGGGACGTCCATGAAAGAGTTAGTTCCTGTTCTCACTTACGCTACAGCAGCTGTACACCGTAGTTCCCTCACCAGCCTCTCTTTACTCTTCTCTCAAGGTTTTTTTTTTTTGGCTTGAATCTGAACAAAAGCGGAGTATGACGTCACTCTCAGAGAGATAAAAATCTGTGTAATTAAGTGTACTTTATTATACCGGGTTGAAATTCTTTATAAGGAAACTCGTAATACTTTAGTAGTAATTAAAAATAAACAGTTGTGTGTTTTAATCCAAATGTTGTTCTGTTGATTATCGTGTATTGTAAAGAGGAGCAGTAAACAAGCTGATATGGTCATGTAGAGTTAGACTTGAATTAACACACACATACACACACACACACACACACACACATTTTCAATTCCAGACATGTGGAAAGACTTTTGCAGAACTGTTATTTTTTATTTTTTTAAGAATATCTGGTTTCCATTCATGCGCAAATTCAAAACAGGTCAGCTGAGAGTGTGTGTGTGTGTGTGTGTGTGTGTGAGAGAGAGAGAGAGTTTCTCTGAGACACTTTGCCCCCTGCTGGTCTGTTTAAATCACCTAATCTCACTTCAGAGCAGTTTTCACACTCGCCCGAGTCGGCACCCAGGCTCGGTTCCGGGCTCATTTGGGGCGGGGCTTATAATCGTTTGAATTATTTTCCTTTGATACTAAAAACTCAGGCATTGAAGAACAGAACAGCACTTTGTGGACCCACGGAACGTCATCGTGCGCGAATATTTGCAAACTTGGGTCTGATCTCATATAAGAAGATCTGAGGTTCACCACCTCAGTGCATCACAAAGCTGAAAGCTCTAATGAAAGTGCTCCAGTCCTGTATATATCCGGTTGCATAAATCTATACAGCGTTCTGTCTCCATAGCAACGCTTTCTGCTCCATCACCAAAGCTGAAACAGGAAGTAACGTGAAGTAAAGGTGGGCTGATCACCTTACTCGGCACGCAGTGCAGAGAGGGGATCGCTTCCTCACACGATCCAGACCGCAACCGGGTTTGGTTGAAGCGTGAAGTGAAGTGTGACTGAGGTGTGACTGAAGTGTAACCTCATGGACGAGGCAGCACGTACTGCATGTGCGCAGCCTTTTATTTTTATCCTGAGACCTGGCTGGGGGTAAAAACTTGGACACGGTCATGGAGGGCAAATCCCTGTTCATGATCAAAGCCTCGAAATAAAAATCTAACACACACACACACATACACACACACACACACACACACACACACACACACACACAACAGCACATCAAGGTTCTCCACCCCCACCATCTCCATCTCCTTTACACTCTCACACTCGGTGCAGATGTGTTTCTGATCATCAGTATCACACTGACAGCTAGCAGCTGCACTGCGCCGATGTGTCGCCTCGAGTCGTCGCTAAGAATCACATTTTTCTCCTGTTTCTTATTCAGTCATGAAGAGGAGGAGGACGAAGATGAGCGAGGTCTCAAAGAAGCACCATGGAAACATTTCCTTCTGCTCTGATTTATAGCTATTCAACCACACACACACACACACACACACACACACAACTGTGTAATGTACAATATAAAACACTACATATAGACCCCGATTTATTAAAGGTCTCTGTGTTTTGAAACAGGATCTATAGCAGATTTGCGTCTTTCACGTTTTACACTGCTTTAATGAACGTTAGCTCCTGCAGTGTGATTTACTAATAAACCTAAAAGTCATTTATTGCGTACAATATACAGAGAGCGTGCGTTGTGTCCGCGTGCACCCGTTTCCACCCGTCGAGAACAAAATCACACAAACAAAATAAATCTTTTTTAAAAATACATGAATACACAGCTTGTAATCGTACTGAGAAACCACAAAGCATAAACTCCTGTGTCTTGAAGACGTCTTAAAAAAAAAAAAAATTATATATATATATATATATATATATATATATATATATATATAAATATAAAAATAACCAAAAGAACAAAATTAAAAGCTAAACTACGCAGGAACCCTGGAGTATCTTCTGAGCGTATTATACAGTAAACTTTACCTTTTTGATGGTTTTCGTCTGGACTAAGGCGAGCTCGCGGTTTTCATCGGCGACGTACAGAGAGAGTTTGACGTAAGGATCACTGTGGAGAGATATACGGACGGAGAGAGAGAGAGAGAGCGAGAGAGAGAGAGACAGAGAATGTAATTGCATCATTTACACAATGAATCATATTCCTTTCATTTCTCTCTGCATCATTAAAATGAATTAAAATACAAATGTAAATGTAAATGTCTAATCCAGGTATAACTGACAGCTGTGTGGACCGAGCGCAGAGAGAAATTCAGGAAACTGCTGTAGTGATAATTTAATGTTAATAACACACCCTTAAGTGCGTATAGATTAAATATACGGGGACACTATATTTAATAAACTCTATAAATATACCATAGTAGTAAAAAAAAAATCTGCTTTTATCTTGCTCTAAACAAGCTGTAAACAAACATGCATGTAAACACAATGGACGATATCGAGGACAGCAAAAATGATCCAGGTCATGTCCATATACAGTATCTCACAAAAGTGAGTACACCCCTCACATTTTTGTAAATATTTGATCATATCTTTTCATGGGACAACACTGACAAATGACACTTTGCTACAATGTAAAGTAGTGAGTGTACAGCTTGTATAACAGTGTAAATTTGCTGTCCCCTCAAAATAACTCAACACACAGCCATTAATGTCTAAACCGCTGGCAACAAAAGTGAGTACACCCCTAAGTGAAAATGTCCAAATTGGGCCCAAAGTGTCAATATTTTGTGTGGCCACCATTATTTTCCAGCACTGCCTTAACCCTGTTGGGCATGGAGTTCACCAGAGCTTCACAGGTTGCCACTGGAGTCCTCTTCCACTCCTCCATGATGACATCACAGAGCTGGTGGATGTTAGAGACCTTGCGCTCCTCCACCTTCCGTTTGAGCATGCTCCACAGATGCTCAATAGGGTTTAGGTCTGGAGACATGCTTGGCCAGTCCATCACCTTTACCCTCAGCTTCTTTAGCAAGGCAGTGGTCGTCTTGGAGGTGTGTTTGGGGTCATTATCATGTTGGAATACTGCCCTGCGGCCCAGTTTCCGAAGGGAGTCCCAATCATGCTCTGCTTCAGTATGTCACAGTACATGTTGGCATTCATGTTTCCCTCAATGAACTGTAGCTCCCCAGTGCCGGCAGCACTCATGCAGCCCCAGACCATGACACCCCCACCACCATGCTTGACTGTAGGCAAGACACACTTGTCTTTGTACTCCTCACCTGGTTGCCGCCACACACACTTGACACCATCTGAATCAAATAAGTTTATCTTGGTCTCATCAGACCACAGGACATGGTTCCAGTAATCCATGTCCTTAGTCTGCTTGTCTTCAGCAAACTGTTTGTGGGCTTTCTTGTGCATCATCTTTAGTAGAGGCTTCCTTCTGGGACGACAGCCATGCAGACCAATTTGATGCAGTGTGCGGCGTATGGTCTGAGCACTGACAGGCTGACCCCCCACCCCTTCAACCTCTGCAGCAATGCTGGCAGCACTCATACGTCTATTCTGCAAAGCCAACCTCTGGATATGATGCTGAGCACGTGCACTCAACTTCTTTGGTCGACCATGGCGAGGCCTGTTCTGAGTGGAACCTGTCCTGTTAAACCGCTGTATGGTCTTGGCCACTGTGCTGCAGCTCAGTTTCAGGGTGTTGGCAATCTTCTTATAGCCTAGGCCATCTTTATGTAGAGCAACAATTCTTTTTTTCAGATCCTCAGAGAGTTATTTGCCATGAGGTGCCATGTTGAACTTCCAGTGACCAGTATGAGAGTGTGTGAGAGCGATAACACCAACCTTAACACACCTGCTCCCCATTCACACCTGAGACCTTGTAACACTAACAAGTCACATGACACCGGGGAGGGAAAATGGCTAATTGGGCCCAATTTGGACATTTTCACTTAGGGGTGTACTCACTTTTGTTGCCAGTGGTTTAGACATTAATGGCTGTGTGTTGAGTTATTTTGAGGGGACAGCAAATTTACACTGTTATACAAGCTGTACACTCACTACTTTACATTGTAGCAAAATGTCATTTCATCAGTGTTGTCCCGTGAAAAGATATAATAAAATATTTACAAAAATGTGAGGGGTGTACTCACTTTTGTGAGATACTGTATTGTACAATAAGTCGATAACATAATTATTGTGATATTTCCACATTTCTTTTTTCCTGCCATTTTATTCCGGACTTGAATTCTGATTATAATTCAGTAGAGGTGATGTCAGGTGACTTCTTTCCTGCTCCCTTGTGAGCAAAACTCCCTTGTGAGCAATACTGATTTAACCTTTATATGCTGCATATACACACTGTCTTAGTGTAGCAGCCTGTGTGAGGGAAGGGTGAAACTTTATTACCATAAAAATACGATCTGATCTTGCCAAGCTTCACCGCTCAGTGATGATCGGATTTCATCAATAACGCAGTTGACAAGGTCAGTCTTTAAGGTGGTTAAAACTGTTCTCAATTTACTGCATCATATACAATTTTTAAAAAAATAAATTATACCTGTAAAGCTGCTGTAGTTTAATAATAAGTTTTACCTCTAATTGAGTAAATGTGTAAAGGAAAAAAATTTACTTTTTACTTCATTGTATTTGACAATTTCCTATTTAGACAGGATTTCCAGTAAATATTATGCAGATTTTTCCTTGAGTTGTGGTCGAGGTGCTTACAGTATTCCTCAGTCAAAATAAAATAAGATAAAATTATGATGCTGCCTCGTCACCCTTTTTTCATAAAAGTTAAAAAAAAAACAAAAAAAAAAACAAAGATCTTGTGATATCTCAGAAAAATATATTGTGACATAATTTGATGTGATATCAATTCTATTAAGTATAGTTAAAATATGGAAGATAATTACTGATAATAGTAGTATCAAAAAATATAATAAATATGAATAATATAAAAAGAATATATTATATACAGTCCAAGCGTCATAGGGCTCGAGTATATTTTTTTAAAATATGTTTTACAGACCATGATGGATCTGAGCAAAAAAGAAAGAATCCAAATAAATAAATAAGAGAAAGACGGTGGGAAACATTGAGCAAGCAAATAAAATGCTTTTGGAAAATATATAATAAATGTATAATAAATAAATATCACCCTGGACCTGTGTGTGTGTGTGTGTGTGTGTGTGTGTGTGTGTGTGTGTGTGTGTGTATATATAGTGTGGTGTAGTGTATTGTATTTTTCTTGCTCTGGCTCTTCCGGAAAGGCCTAAGTGAATAATTACAGTTCATTCAGATGTTAATTGGTTGTTCATAGCAAGCTTTGGGGTTTCTTGATTAAGCTGACGCAGTGAGCTCCGCTGCGCTCGCATTCCTCTAATCCTCTTTTTCTCTTCTCTCGCTTTCTCTCAGAACAATGTCGCTGAAGACGTTTCACATCTCTCCTGAAAGCCTGATTATTTTTCAAAACAAACGGGGCTGTGTCGTAAACAGGAAGTAGTAACAGGTTAAAAAAAAAGGGTTTGCTAATTAGCTTGCATGCTAAATAGCTAGCAGCGCAAAGTAGAGCAGTTCCATTAGTGGTCATGTACAGATAAAACAATCAAAAGTCAGAATATGAATGATTTATTCGCTGCTCTTTACACTAATAAAATCAATTTTTTCGGCCATTTTGTCAGCCTTGGTCCTGATAAGACTTTCTGCTTATTTAAAGCGTATTTCATTAAATACCAAACCATTCTCTAAGGGTGGAACTGCTATTAGACAATCAGAAAAACAAAATAAACAAAATGTCTTACAATATCTTGTCTGTTTTGCATTAAGGAATGAGCAAATAAAGAAAAAGAAAAATATATAAAAGTATGCAGGGAACAAAAGCAAAACTGGTTTTCTACCCCTTTCCTGAAATAATAAATCATAAAACTGCCTGCTCTGGAATTTTCTGCCATCTCCATCCTTAACGCAACACAATTTTTCTCTCTATGCTTCCCCCCCCCCCCCCTCATTACCATGGAGACGGCCCCTTTAAGATCGGTGCTCTGTTTCGGTATTGCTTGGCATGTTCTTGGAATGCAGGAGTCCTCGTCTGGCCTTCACACACACACACACACACACACACACACACACACACACACACACACAAAGGCAGTGTTCTTCACTGCTTGTCTCGGAGGGCCTCTGCTCTGTACTGCTCGTTAGCTGGCTTTGCCAATTATGAATCACTGATTTGGATTCAAATTCTGGTTTGTTTCTGATTCTGATTCTGTTTATGATTGGATTCTAATTCCGATATTTATGATTCTTCTAATGATTCTAATTCTATTCTGAGTCGTTTGTTTTTTTTATTCTGGTTTTGATTCTGTTTATGATTCTGATTCAATTCTGTTTGACCTCACGGTTCTGATTCACTTCTGCTTCATTTCTGTTTCTGACTGCATTTATGACTCCATTTATGATTTGATTCTGTTGATTCTTGTTTTCTCATAGAATAGATCTATAACCTGCAGAAACATCCAATAGGCGACACTTAAAGTCCAATTAAAAGTGACTTCATTTTTCTAAAAAGTGATTCATTTGTTTTTGCTATACTCGGAAGACATTTGGGTTTGAGATCAAAAGATGAATATGAGACGATAGAACAGAATTTCAGCTTTCATTTCCTTATATTTAAATCTAGATGTGTTAAACAGCCTCTTTTTCTTTGAACCCACCCATTTTTAAAAAAAAAAAAAATCAAAAATTATTGGAACATGTGACTAACTGGTGTTTCCTGCTGCCCAGGTGTGCCCTGTTAAATTGATTGTTTAAAGAATTAATAGCTCTGAATGTCTACTCTTGGGTTGAGCCCTGGGATTCACCTGTGAAGACTCCATTTGTTGTTAAAAAGGATAAACCAACACAAGGACCAGAGAGATGTCTATGGGAGAAAAGCAAGCCATTCTGAAGCTGAGAAAAGAGGGAAAATCTATCAGAGGCATTACACAAACATTGGGCATAGCCAATACAAAAATTGGGGATGTCCTGAAAAAGAAAGAAACCACGGGTGTACTGAGCAACCAGACATGAACAGATCGGCCAAGGAAAACAACAACAGCTGATGACAGAAAAATTGTGAGAGCTTGAAGAAAAGCCCAAAAATAACAGTCAGTGACAGCCAGATTCACAAAGAAATACAAAGATGAACCACATGGTTCTGGAACCAAGATTAACTTCTACCAGAGTGATGGAAAGACCAAAGTGTGGAGAAAGAAAGGATCTGCTCATGATCCAAAACATACAAGCTCGTGTGAAACATGGTGGCGGTAGTGTCATGGCTTGGGCTTGCATGGCTGCTTCTGGAACAGTCTCACTAATCTTTATTGATGACGGAACTCATGATGGTAGCAGCAGAATGAATTCAGAAGTTTACAGGAACATTTTGTCTGCCAATTTATAGAGAAATGCATCCAAATTAATCAGGAGGAACTTCATCATGCAGCAACACAACGATCCAAAACACACTGCCAACTCAACAAAGGACTTCATCAGGGAGCAAAAGTGGAAGGTTTTAGACTGGCCGAGTCAATCACCAGACCTTAACCCAACTGAGCAGCATTTCACCTCCTGAAGAGGAGACTGAAGGGAGAAACCCCCCGAAACAAACAACAACTGAAAGATGATGCAGTAAAAACCTGGAAAAGCAACACAAAAGAAGAAACCAACAGTTTGATGATGCCAGTGTGTCACAGAATTGATGCAGTTATTGCAAACAAGGGATATGCAACCAAATATTAAGTGTTATTTATTACTTTTGCTCACCTAACAATTAGGTGGTCTGCCACCAAAGGTGCCATGTTCTAAGATGTTTCACACATTTAGATGTAAATATCAGGAAATAAAACTGAAATTCTGATCTATCGTTTCATATTTCATCTTTTGACCTATTCATTTTTGCCAACACGGAACCAGTGTGTTTTTTGAGAACCAGCCCACATTTCCACCGGTTTAAGAGCCGAGACATTACATAATCAGATGTAGGTGTTATCTCATGTATGGTATAAAAATAACAGCCACTGCAGGATTATAACGCCGGAGTCAAACACAAAATTGGCTCATTTGTGGTAGAAAAATCACCGGCAAAACACCAACAGTCATTAAGAAAGTGGAACATCACGTTCATATATATATATATATATATATATATATATATATATATATATATATATATATATATATATATATATATATATAGTGTATAATTTTAATGGTAGGTGTATTTTAACACTGAGAGAATACAAACAAAAAAATCCAGAAAAACACATTTCAAAAAAGTTATAAATTGATTTGCATTTTAATGAGTGAAATAAGTATTTGACCCCTTCGACTTAGTACTTGGTGGCAAAACCTTTGTTGGCAATCACAGAGGTCAGACGTTTCTTGTAGTTGGCCACCAGGTTTGCACACATCTCAGGAGGGATTTTGTCCCACTCCTCTTTGCAGATCCTCTCCAAGTTATTAAGGTCATTTTCAATGCCCTGGCTGAGGGAAGGAGGTTCTCACCCAAGATTTGACGGTACATGGCCCTGTCCATCGTCCCTTTGATGCGGTGCAGTTGTCCTGTCCCCTTAGCAGAAAAACAAACACCCCAAAAGCATAATGTTCCCACCTCCATGTTTGACGGTGGGGATGGTGTTATGACTTGGGGTCATAGGCAGCATTCTTCCTCCTCCAAACACGGCGAGTTGAGTTGATGCCAAAGAGATCTGACCACACCTGACCACAACACTTTCACCCAGTTCTCCTCTGAATCATTCAGGCAAACTTCAGATGGGCCTGTACATGTGCTTTCTTGAGCAGGGGGACCTTGCGGGCGCTGCAGGATTTCAGTCCTTCACGGCGTAGTGTGTTACCAATTGTTTTCTTGGTGACTATGGTCCCAGCTGCCTTGAGATCATTAACAAGATCTTCCCGTGTAGTTCTGGGCTGATTCCTCACCGTTCTCATGATCATTGAAACTCCAAAAGGTGAGATCTTGCATGGAGCCCCAGACCGAGGGAGACTGACAGTTTCTTCCATTTGTGAATAATCGCACCAACTGTTGTCACCTTCTCACCAAGCTGCTTGGAGATGGTCTTGTAGCCCAATCCAGCCTTGTGTAGGTCTACAATCTTGTCCCTGATATCCTTGGACAGCTCTTTGGTCTTGGCCATGGTGGAGAGTTTGGAATCTAATACTTTTTTCCCCCCACTGTATGCATGTTTGTGTGTGTGTGTGTGTGTGTGTATATATATATATATATATATATATATATATATATATATATATATATATATATATATATGTGTGTGTGTGTGTGTGTGTGTGTGTTTTTATCTATACGCTATAGAATAAAACACTCAGCGACGTGCTGTTACAGTACAATCATCCACGATGGAGTGGTGTGATGTAGCGTAGATACTTTTATTTTGTGCTATTGAAACATTTCCATTCAGGTTTTTTTTTTCTGCTGCGCAAATTTAAAGTGTTGTAGAAGGAAAAACAACACGACTCACCACAAAGCACAAACATGTGTGCTTCATAATGCTCATCGCTTGTACAGATCAGCGTGTGGTGTATAATGCAGTACAGTGTGTGTTACATTCATCCTTTAGCAGAAGAATATCACTGCAGTGTTGTTCTACTCATATTACTCTTTATACATTATTCAGTATGAACAGTAAAGACATGCAGGTGATGGATAAAAGCGTCAGTGTTTCACTAAAGAGCTCTCGCACATAAAAAAAAAATTTATCATTCAAGCGATGCATGCAAGCACACCACAGTAGCTGCTGAATTCTGATTGGTCAGAAGGTGTTGATTAATTTTCTGTGTAGTGCAGGTGCAAATCACAGGTTTATATTAATGCGCTCGTTCTAATATGTTATCATTTCTATAGCAACAGCTCATTCACAGGGACGTGTACAGTGGACGTTTATTTTTTTAACGAATTAAAAAATTGTTGATATGGTGAAGTTTTCTGTAAGGAGACGTTTATTTAACATTTATGGAAGGCGTCTCCAGTGTCAGTGTTTTGTAACAGTCAAAGGAACGACTGTTTATAGCTGCTATAAGGTAAGTGACAACAGGAACGTGTCGCAACATTAAATGTAACTATAAATGGATAAAAATAAAAGTATGAAGTGTTGTTCTGAAATGAATGCAAATTGTAATCGTTGGCAAATTGCTTCGTTATAAGAGGAAAAAAACATTTCAGCAAGTGCTGTTAGAGGAAAATAAGCATAGTAATAACTTCAGGGTGCTGCAGCTCTGCTTCATCACACCGCCCACTTAGTTGATTATTTTCCTATTACAGCACACCCTGAAGTGGTTTATTCCTTAACTAATAGCAGCTGTAATCTGTGTAAGCAGTTGATTTACCCAGTAAATAAACGTATCGTTAAATTCGTAGGTTCAAATCTTTTACATATCGTGTATGGTAGAAATGTCTTCAGGTATCGTGATATGATATTTTTGTCATATTGTGCACCCCTAGTGAGAACGTGTTCACTTCCTGTGTGCTGCTTATTATTTTTCAGGCCACATAGTGCCGTTAAAGTATAACAGAAGGAGCCGGTGTTGTAAATATTCCCCTTGCGGGCGGCATTTCAGCGCTGCGAGTCAGTGACTTATGGTGAAATACGTGAATTAGAAAACGTTTGTAGCCTTGAACTTGCTCTTGTGTCCTCTGGGATTTATGACAATATGTTTGTGTGTTTAGTAATTAACCCTGAATTGTGCTTGCTGTGGTTTTTCGCAACCCTGTTGACTTTCTAATACTGCAGCGTTCCTGCCGTACTTTGCCCTCTAGAACTTTCACAAGGCTTTTTACAGTCAAAACTTCACTCCTGATGAGTCCAGATCGCGTGTTTAACCCCTAAAAAAATTATTTATTTATTTATTTATTTTGCTTTGAGGTCACACCTTGATACACAGTGGTCTTCTGAGAACAAAAAAAAACAAAGATTAAAAATTAACCACCTTTTTTTTTTTCTTTACAGAGGCGTGATCTGAGAAGAACTCCAGGCCCTGTTCTTTTTGCCATGTTTTTCACGATCATTTTTTATCCATTTATAGTTACACTCAATGTTGTGGAACGTCCACAAGTTAGTTACTGGAAACTGGGGACTCCTTCCCTAAATGTTAAACAAACACATTTCTTCTTGCAGATAGCTTCACCACATCAAGTTTTTAATCCGTTTATTATTAGTCAAGCATCCTCCTTACACGTCCCTGTGAACGAGCTGTTACTATAGAGACGATGATGTATTAATATAGACAAAGTGCATTAATATAAACCTGAGATTTGCAGCTGCACTACTGTTAGAGCTGCTGTTATAGAAAATTAGTCAACACCTTCTGACCAATCACAATCCTGAACTCAGCGGAATGTTTTCCATCTACACGTCTTGCATTTCTGTGTCGTTTGACCTTTCCCAGAGAACACACTCGGGAAGTAGATGATTTCCCAGCATGCCTACAGGGCCCTAACTTTACACTCAGTTTCTGTAAAACCAGGTGGAGAGTTAATTTCTAATCTGAGTCGTGTGTGTGTGTGTGTGACAACAGCTAAAGGCAAAATTCACACACAAAAGTGCACACACATTCCAACATCTCACTCTTAGTACAGGAAGCAGGTGTAGTATATGTGTGTGTGTGTGTGTGTGTGTGTGTGTGTGCGCGTTCTTACCTGGCACCAATGATGTCCTTCTTTGCCAGATCAATGCCTGCAATGACCTTGACACGAAGGACACGCGACTCATTCTGGGGGGGAGAGAGGGGGTAATTTTGTGGTAATTTTTATCTACACACTCTCACACCCACACACACACACACACGCGCTCTTGGTGTGTTATCAGTCCAGTTGATAGTAAACCTGCATGTGAACATTCATTATCTGATGTATGATTTTATCCACAAGGAGACACGGAGACACAGAGACAGTGAAACACAGAGACACAGGGACAAAGAGACAGACATGGGGACACTGAAACTGAGACACAGACATGGTGACAGACACGGAGACACTAGGACATGGGGACACAAACACGGACATGGTGACAAGGAAACACGGAGACACTAGGACATGGGGACACAGACACAGGGACACAAACAGGGACATGGTGACAAGGAGACACGGGACACTAAGACATGGGGACAGTGAAACACAGACACGGAGACAATGAGAAAAGGAGACACGAAGACAGTAAGACACGGGGACACAGACACAGGGGCACAGACACAGGGACAAGGACACTGAGACACGGGTACACTGAGACATGGGGACAAGGAAACAAGGAAACACGGAGACACTAGGACATGGGGACACAGACACGGGGACACAGACACAGACATAGTGACAAGGAGACACGGGACACTAAGACATGGGGACAGTGAAACACTGAGACATGGAGACAAGGAGACACAGAGGCAGTAAGACACAGGAACGTAGACACGGAGACATTGAGACAGTGAGACATACACAGACATGGAGACACAGACACGCAGAGACAGAGACAAGGAGACAGACATGGGGACACAGACATGGAGACACGGGACACAAAGAAACGGGGACACAGACACTGAGACACACAGACACTGAGACACACAGACACTGAGACACACAGACACTGAGACACTTGACTGCTGCACTTTTATTCCTGAGAGAGAGACAGAGAGAGACGAATAGGAAAAGAGCTCAGGAAGCAGTTCTCTAAACAGGAAATGATAGAAAACAAACAAACAGAATCAAAATCAAACGAATCAAACAGATTCACTTTTCATTTTGATTCAGATGAAGACGTGATTAGAAAAGTGTTCTGGACGCATGTAGAGCCGTTCGTCACAAAAAACACCAGGATTATCGTTCCCCTCTTTATTTTTTTTAATCAAAGATATTTTATATGATATATTATTGACCTAAAAATTAGCTGATGTAAGAGTTAAGAAGAGAAAAATCATGATTCATGAAAAATCGATTCTTTTTCCAATTCTTACTAATTATCACAAATACTAATATAGGTAAAATGTTATAGTCACAGAGACAAAATGCTTGGAATAAGCGTGTGTGTGTGTGTGTGTGTGAGAGAGAGAGAGTGAGTCACAACATTACATAAGACCTCCAGGCTGCTTTTACACGTTTCCTCCGGGACGACTCGTGTTCTTACACACCTGATCAAACACCTCGTCCACATGTATTTTAAGGCCTGATGAAACATGTTCAGAGTTGAGATTTGATTCTGTATGCTGATGTATTTCCTTTTCAAACAGGAAGTCACAGTGAAATGCTTGAGTGATTTTTACAACAGCCAGTAGCGTTCCAGATACGCCAAGCCACGCCCTCTGAGAACCGAACCACACCTGGCAATAGCTTACCCAACTAGCTAATATACTGTATATGTTTTATATTATTTTACATCTATCTCAAACAGACAGACATGTAAAAAGATAGACAGATTGAGAGATAGACAGACAGATAGATAGATAAAAACAGACCTTTAAAATACATAAACAGACAGAAATAGAGGAAGAGACAGACCTGCAGACAAAGGAAAAGGCAGACAGATACAAGCAGACAGATGGAGAGAAAGACAGGCAGACAGACAGAAAGAAAGACAGACAGGTAGATAGAGTGACAGAAACAGAGAAACAGACAGATAGACAGATACACAGACATGCAGACAGATACAAGCAGATGGACAGGCAGACAGATAGAAAGAAAAACAGACAGAGAGTAAGACAGGCAGACAGTCAAAACAATTATGCAACATGGCTAAATACGCACATCTATTATTAACATTACACGTGTGTGTGTGTGTGTGTGTGTGTGTGTGTGTGTGTGTAACAACACGATCATATCATACTGACCACTCAGCAAGAGAGACAGACAGACACACACAGAGAGACAGCAAGATAGACATATTGACAGAGAAGCAGACAGAGACAAATAGACAGAGAAACAGAGAGAGAGAGAGAGAGAGAGAGAGAGAGAGAGAGAGAGAGAGAGAGAGAGAGAGTAGTTAATCTAGTGGAGTGTAAGGTGGTTTTATATTAGATGTTCTGTAGTGTGTGTGAGTGACACATTAACTCTCAGGCTGATGTATAAACATATACCAAGAGGATTATGTGTAAATTCTGACTCACTGAGAACTATTTCAACATATCTCTCTCTCTCTCTCACACACACACACACACACACACACACACACACACACATACACACACACAAAGTGACCTGTTGCCCGAAAATAACACCCATTATGACCTACTGCATTTCGTAACTGAGCCGGCATACAGATAACAGGGGTAACAAGGTTATAGCACTGACACCAGGGCAACAGGGTTGGCATAAAGGGGTAACAGGGTTGAAATTAGGACCACATTGTTGACAGGGTTGACCTTAGGGGTAACAGGGTTGGTACTGGGTAACAGGGCTAACCTTAGGGGTAACAGGGTTGACATTAGTCTAACAGGGTTGATATGAGGGGTAATAGGGTTGACATGAGGGGTAATAGGGTTGACATGAGGGGTAACAGGGTTGACATGAGGTGTAACAGGGTTGACATGAGGTGTAACAGGGTTGGTAACAGGGTTGACATGAGTGGGAACAGGGTTGGCATGAGGGGGAACAGGGTTGGCATGAGGGGGAACAGGGTTGGCATGAGGGGGACCAGGATTGGCATGAGGGGGACCAGGATTGGCATGAGGGGGACCAGGATTGGTATTGGGTAACAGGGTTGACATGAGGGGTAACAGGGTTGGTTGACATGAGGGGCAACAGGGTTGACATTAGGGGTACCAGGGTTGGTAACAGGGTTGACATGAGGGGGAACAGGGTTGGCATTAGGGGTAACAGGGTTGGTATTGGGTAAGAGGGTTGACATGAGGGGTAAAAGGGTTGGTAACAGGGTTGACATGAGGGGTAACAGGGTTGACATGAGGGGTAACAGGGTTGGTAACAGGGTTGACATGAGGGGAAACAGGGTTGGCGTTAGGGGTAACAGGGTTGACATGAGGGGTAACAGGGTTGGCATGAGGGGTAACAGGGTTGGTAACTGGGTTGGCATTGGGGTAACAGGGTTGACATGAGGGGTAACAGGGTTGACATGAGGGGTAACGAGGTTGGTAACAGGGTTGACATGAGGGGTAACAGGGTTGACATGAGGGGTAACAGGGTTGACATGAGGGGTAACAGGGTTGACATGAGGGGTAACAGGGTTGACATGAGGGGTAACAGGGTTGGTAACAGGGTTGACATGAGGGGAAACAGGGTTGGCATTAGGGGTAACAGGGTTGGCATTAGGGGTAACAGGGTTGGCATTAGGGGTAACAGGGTTGGTACTGGGCAACAGGGCTGACATGAGGGGTAACAGGGTTGACATGAGAGGTAACAGGGTTGGTAACAGGGTTGACATGAGGGGTAACAGGGTTGACATTAGGGGTAACACAGTGACACTACCCAATTGCGGGTGTCTGTGAGCTCATGTATGTGGAAGAGGGCAGATAGCGCTAGAAAAACATTTTAAAGCTTAGTGGTTTTTAAATAAAACAATATGGGATGGGTGTTGATATCAGTATCAGAAGAAGAAATGGTCTCTGGCCGTCTCTAATGTTCATCTCCTCAGAACAGTGAGCTGTAGAGTCAGTGTTATATATTTAAGAAGTGAATATGTCTGTGAGTTGTCTGATCTAAAGCTAATACATGTATATACATTCCTGGGTAAAAAAAAAACGGGCCAAGCTCAAAATGGTAAAATATTAAGCTTTTAATGATATTAACAACTAATCATTGGTCAGAAAATTAGCACTCCTGAGACATCCTGTGCCACCACAGTGAACTGTTTGGGGAAAAACTAGACACAGGGAAATTCACTGATACATAGTTTTTCTTGTATTTTATTCATAATTATGATTACGATTAAAATGTCTGATGTAAAATCTCTTCTTTCTGTAAAAAGATGTCCGCAAGTTTACACACAAGGTTTAAAGATTTAAAGAAAATGAAAGGGAAGGGAAGGGAAAAGCTATCCCATACTAAAATACTTTATCTATTTGTTTAATTCTTGCAAATTCCCTGACCAATGATTTGTTGTTAAGACCATTAAAAGCTTAATATTTTGCCACTGGCCCATTATTTCCCCCAGGAGTGTACAGTAGAACTTTAAGGTAAGAAGTGATGCTGTGTTTAGTGGTAATGCAGTGAGCGGCCATTTTGATTTGACGTCACTCTCTGAACTCGGGGGTAAGGAGACCGTCCCGAGTTCCAGAGTAGGAATTCCGAGTTAAGAGGGCTCTTGTCGAACATCTGACATGCAACTGCTTTTTCAGGACCTTATGTAAATACGGACACACGACACATTAAGTCCATCCCATATTGTTTTTGTGATATTATTACCAAAATATGTCTCAGTGACAGAACGAAAAATAACGGTAAGAGTGTTGACATTCCAATCCGTCGGACATGTAGAGCAGGTCTGAGAGGTCTGAGAAACTGAAACTACAGAAAGATCACACTGAAAAGCCACGGTTTGTTTAAAAAAAAGAAAAAAAAAGAAAACCACAGGCTAATTCCTGATTCCTGAGGCGGCAACCATCTTTCAGCTAGAGAGAGAACAGAAACAGGGAACGATACAGGAAGTTGGTTGTGAAGTGTTCTGAGCTGATTTCGGATGTTATGTGCAACATGGGAATTCGATCCATTTAACTGTAATGCGCAAAGTGGAAAATTACCGGATTCCACGTGTATGTGTGTGTGTGTGTGTGTGTGTGTGTGTGTGTGTCTGACTAATTACGAATGAAGCCTGGTTGAAACTTGAATATACCAGGCAAAACCCATTATGTTAACCCTTTTACACCACAGCACTTTTGATTTCTGAATTCTGATTGGTCAGAAGGTGTTGAATAATTTTCTATAACAGCAGCTCTGATTAATCACAGGTTTATATTAATTATTAACGCGCTTGTTCTAATGTTAGCAGGTTATCGTTTCTATAGTAACGGCTCATTCACAGGGCGGACGGTGGTAGATAATCGCTGATGAGGTGACGCTTTCTGTAAGGAGACATTTATGGAAGGAGTCTCCAGTGTCAGCGCTTTGTAACAGTCAGGGGTAAAGTTTTACGTTTATGTTTTCCGACATCTTCAGGACAGAGGAGTCTACGCTTCTTCGCGGTTTCTTGGTAACACGACAAGCTGCGCTTTTGTTTATAGCTGCTATAATGTAAGTAAGAACAGGAACTCTTTTTTTTTGTTGAGCATTTCCATGACTTTAAGCATAACTATAAAGGGATAAAAAGTATGATGAGATGTTTTTTCTAATTAAATTTACTAAACATTGTAATGGTTGCCAAATCGCTGTGGGATAAGAGGAATAAAACGCTTCAGGATGGTGTGGTTTAACTGCATGACACAGAGTCTTTTATTCCTTACATAAGTAATGGTTTAGTGTGATTTGAAATTGAATTTAAATGTATTGGCTTGAATCTGTGTACATTTTTGACATGTACGGGGTGTTTCACACATCTTTAGGAATTACACAGCAAAAATGACTTCTTGCTGATGGTTCATTCCTTCAAATCTATAGATGACACTCACATCACTTGCATATGGACGATAGAAAAAGCATAGAATGTGTGTTTTTGGAAATAATTTCAGATGAAATGCACATGTGGCATTGATTCATGGGGCTGGTTTTCTCCTTGTAAGTTTATACAACATGGTGTGATGACTGACAGCTCTGGATTTAAGCTAAAGGCAGAGTTTGCACGGTTTATTTTGCATGCAAATCGTTTTATTAGCATTAAATGGTTGTTGTTGTTGTGGTCAGAGTGAAGTGGCAGTTTGGATGAAAACAGCAATATAACAGCACCTCGCCCTGACAATATGCTCATACTCCTAAAGCCTGACGTTACACAATGACAACACAGTGTTCAAAATCGTGTAAATAATCTCACCTCGTCTTCAGAAAGTCCATAAATTGGCTCAAAATTGGCAGCCATGCAAGCAGAAATGGGAGTTAAAGCAGTAAGAGCTCAGGCAGCCAGAACAATAGTACCCCCTTCTCCACAAAAACAACGCTGTCTCTTCACTTCACACCAAAAGTGACGCTTTAAGGCAGTCCTTAACCGTTGCCAGGTCTTATACAAATCATCTACATTAATATAAATATAATATGACAGCCCTGTTTTCACTACAACGCCCAAAAACTTCGCGGGTTAAAAGAAATCCGTTTAGGCGATGATGTGATTCCCTTCTCGCTCTAGCGAACAGCACTTCCTCTCCAGGACACACCGCCATCCAAGATGACTGACAACTAATCCGACCAATCACTATGTTTCTTTGGAGACGACCCAACCAATCAAATCGCCCGAATGGCGGATGAGGAATGTGTAGTTTTCTACGGAGTCCTTCAGAGCTCCTGTCGAAGTGGGGAAAAAACACATAGACGTTATGCAAATTTGTTGCTTCGAAGATCATGATTATTTATTAATTATACCAGATTGACGAGTTACTCCAGCTCCATCATTGTTTACATTAATTACACTTCAATTTCTTAGGTTTCTCTTCGTTAGCTTTTCAGTTTAGTCTTTACTAATACACCACAAGGTGTTTGTGACTAGCTACATGCTAGCAGGTGGTGCCGATATATCAGAATTATAATAGATCATGATATGAGAAATATCACGATATTTCACATTATGTGCTTTTCTAGAGTTTGCTAACAGGTTGTCAAACAGCTAATAGGTTGTGAAACACTCCAATTAACACGCCACAAGTGACATTTAAAAAAAGAAAAGAAAAACGAATGTTACTTAAACATTTGGATTAAAAAAAAACTAAATACATGGTACTGAGTCTGGCTCAATTCGTGGTTAATTGATGGCTCTATTTTACTTTAACTGCATAATTTTCTTATCTATTATGTATAATGTATAATTTGTTATGTATAATTTTTAATAATAATATATATATATTTTAATGTATGCATAAATTCCAAAGATTTTTTTTCTGAAAGAAATTACACTGGAAAATCATGAAACCTGATTTTCAGGATGCTATTACAAACGGCAAATAAATAAATAAATAAATAAATAAATAAATAAAATAAAAGTCCAAAGAAGCTTTTTCATACTGCAACAACGCCCTCTACAGTTCTGTCTATGCCATTTGCAATTCACATACAGTAAAGTGCAAAAGTTTGCACACCCAAGCTTGGTATTTACAGATGTGTCTTATAAACACACGTAACAAAAATGGTCAAGTTTACGGAAAGATAATAATTAGACCAAAAAATATAGTTTCTGAATGTGATATAAATGTGAAGTGGAGTTACTGCTACTACTCAAAAGTTGATTGTTTTCTTGTAACAACACACCCTGAAGTGTTTTATAACTCGTAAACCACAACGGTTACGATATTGTATTGCTTAAAGGACCACACCTCATATTTTTTTCCGTTTATAGTTACATTAATTGTTGTGACGTTAGTTCCTTACATTATAGCAGCTATAAACAGTCGCTCCCTCACCAGCGTATCTTTTTTTTCCTCTCTCTCTCTCTTGAAGTTAATAAGACCAAAAAAAGAGAAACCACAAACTGTAAACTCCTCTGTCCTGACTGTTACAAAGTGCTGACACTGGAGACTCCTTCCATAAATGTTAAATAAACATCTCCTTACAAAATATCAATGATTATTTTATTAATCTGTTTATTATTAGTGGATGATCTGTTACCCTGCGAATAAGCTGTTACTTTAGAAACAATAACATATCAGAACGAGCACATTAATATAAACCTGTGATTTGCAGCTGCACTACTGTCAGAGCTGCTGTTATAGAGAATTAATCAACACCTTCTGACCAATCACAATCCAGAATTCAACAGCACTGCGCTATAAAGGTAATTAGATATAATTTCTGTAGACCTTCAGGACCACTGGTGTACATGTGAGAGGAAATGGACATCATATATTACAGATATTAAATTAAAGGCCAGCACCATGTCACAGCTCTCTCCATATTCAGCTATTTGGAAAGAAATTAAAGCAAAATCAAATGAAAACAGCAGAAAAGGAAACTTTTTAAAATCAGTTTATCAAAAGTAATTTTTTAAATCAATTTTGTACGTTAGTTATGAATGCTGCAGAAATAAAATGTAGTGTTCTTATTATCCGACCACTAGATGTCTGCAAACCCCCACTGTAACATGCTCCAACACACTCTAACACACTCTAACACAGTTTTATACACCATAACACACTCTAACACACAGTAACACATTTTATACACCATAACACACTCTAACACACCGTAACACACTCTAACACACTTTATCATACTGCAATACACTCTAACACACTCTAACACACTTTTATACACCATAACAAACTATAACACACAGTAACACACTCTTACACACCATAACACACCATAACACACTGTATCACTAACACACAAACACACTCGAACACACTGTAAAACACACAAACACATTGTAACACACTCTAAGACACTGTTAAACACACAAACACATTTTAACACACTCTAAGACACTGTAACAATGTAACACACACAAATACACTCTCACACTCTCACACAGTCTAACACTCTGTATCACACTGTAATATGCTCTAACACTCACAAGCACACTCTAACACATCTGAACACACTCTAACACACTGTAACACTAACACACAAACACATTTCAACACACTCTAAGACACTGTAACACACTGTAACAATGTAACACACACAAATACATTCAAACACACTCTAACACAGTGTAACACTCTGTACTAAACTGCAACATGCTGTAACACACTCTAATACCCCTTACCACCCTTGAACACACTTGAACACAATCTAACACTCTATACCACACTGTAACAAACTGTAAACACACACTGACACACAGTAATGCACTCTAACATACTCCAACACACTGTAAGACATACTGCAATACGCAACAAATACACTGTGACAAACTGTAATATATACTGTAATACGCAACAAATACACTGTAACACACTGTAAGACATACTGTAATACGCAGCAAATACACTGTAACACACTGTAAGACATACTGTAATACGCAACAAATACACTGTAACACACTGTAAGACATACTGTAATACGCAGCAAATACACTGTAACACACTGTAAGACATACTGTAATACGCAACAAATACACTGTAACACACTGTAAGACATACTGTAATACACAGCAAATACACTAACACACTGTAAGACATACTGTAATACACAGCAAATACACTGTAACACACTGTAAGACTCTGTAACACACTGTGTAGTGCAGACAGATTGTAGCGCAGCATCATGGTAAATCATGCAGTACAGAACAGCACTATGAGTGTTTTTTTTATCAGAAAATAAACCACAAATGGTTGATTATATAACAGTAAAGAGCTGAAAGTGGGTTTAAAGCGGAGCGTGAAATCACTCTTCAGAGGTTCTTCACTGACGCAGCCACGTCATCTGATCACAGGAAATGAAGATTTCAGCCTGATCAGTCAGTGAGCGGTTACTATGTACACAACAATACGACATTACACACATCCGGCACTTTCATGTGTCACACGCAGCGCAATATAAAAACTCACAGCGACCGGATACAGTCTGGGCAATTTCAACTACTTAACCATAAACCTAGCTGTGTGTGACTGGAAAATGGTAACAATTGGGTGTTTATGATTTGGAAAGCTGAGAACCCTTAACTATCTTTCATTTAAAGATTTATTTTTTCCTAAGAGTGAATAATCTTTAAGGATTCTTTCAGACATACAGCCAGATATCCCTTAATGGTTATGGATTAAACTTTTCTTAAAAAAAAAAAAATAAAAAAATAAAAAGGACCATGTTAAAGTATGTAATCTGGATCGCGGAACCTTACAGCGCCTGTGTTCTACATTTTCTCTCTCTGTATAAACGTGTGAGCGTCATCGAGTTCATCTGGAAAAGCAAACACTAATTCCTTCATCTGGTTTTATATCATGCATCTTCAGGTTCCTCTGGTTGTTCTGTGTTCTATTCACCGCTCTGGCTCACACACACACACACACACACACACACACACACACACATTGTGTGTTATGAATATGAAGCGCTGAGAGAATATTAATGCTGTGTAACACCAGACCTCACACACACACACACACACACACACACTCTGCCAAAACAACGTTCTGTTTTCATTACGGCTCATTTTCATGATAAACAGCCGGAAATAAACAACGATACTGATACATCATGTTCTTTACTTACAGAACAGAACAGACCTGAATAAAGAGAAGAGAACAAAACAGAAAGGACGAGAACAGAACCGAACCCGCTGGTCGGAATCAGATTTTTCATTTTGGTATAATTAAATTGTATTATTTGCTTTACACAGCAAATAATTTATTATTTGCTTTATTATTATTATTATTATTTTAATGATTCTCTCTTTTTACTTCACACTGTAAAGCAACGTTTTAAATGTTTGAAAGGTGCTAATTAAAGTTTTATTATTAGTAGTAGTAGTAGTATCTTATTTCATTTTAAAAGAGAACCATAAAGAATTCTAGAACCCTACAACTAGGTGATTTGATGATATTACAGGTTTTTTCAACTTCTTACATACATTTTCTAAACTTTACATCTTTTTTTCAAAACGTGACACACAAATCCAAGAATTGCACACACAAAATGCAAAATGCCTCACATCTCTTGCAAACTGACACACTGCATTCAAAAGATCACAAACACATCTCAAAAGCAAACATCTGTCTTACGTTGCAAACACTTTTGCCATAATAATATATTTTTGGATATGTCATATACACACAGTAATTCAAAACCTAAAGCTCTTCTTTCATGAGCTCCTATGGACATTTCTGTACAAGATCGAAAGTAATTGTCAGAGAGATTTGAAAAATTCACAGTAAACACGAAAGCAAGATTGAAACCAAACTATTAATTTTTTTTACTGTAAGCATTTGTGGTTGTGAATACAGTACTAGAGAAAAGAAAAGAAATACAACAATGTATAGTTGGACAGAATCCAAACATAATTTTGAAAAAAGGTGATTATTCCAAAGGAATTGTGTGTGTGTGTGTGTGTGATGGTTGGGTGCATCTAGGCTCAATCTCTCCTCTGGGCTGGGTCTGGCCACAATACTTCATCCACGT
The DNA here is from genome assembly GCA_023630585.1 of Cranoglanis bouderius. Lineage (NCBI taxonomy): Eukaryota > Metazoa > Chordata > Actinopteri > Siluriformes > Cranoglanididae > Cranoglanis > Cranoglanis bouderius. Next base: position 9,799,291 of record CM042541.1, on the reverse strand, counting down.
CACATGTTATGTTCTCTCTTGCCAGACACAGTGGAAAGAATCTCCTTGTATGGCGTATCCAACCTTGGATGGAGGCGGCATCAGTGTCTCCACATGCCTCCTCCATTGCCTGGAGAAGTGTCATGTTGACATAGGGATGACGATCATACACTTTCCAGCGCCATGTGGAGAAAAATTCCTCTATAGGGTTTAGAAATGGTGAATATGGAGGCAGGTAGACAACAGAAAAATGGGGATGAGTAACAAACCAGTTTTGGACATGATGGGTGCGATGAAAACTGACATTATCCCAGATGATGACAAATCTTGCCTGGTCTTCATTCTGCAGACCTTGAACAAGCATATCATGAACAGCATCCAGAAAACGTATGATGTGATCAGTGTTATAGGGGCCAAGTCTGGCATGATGGTGCAGGACACCATTCTGTGTAATTGCAGCACACATTGTAATGTTTCCGTCACGTTGTCCAGGGACATTGACAATGGCCCTTCGTCCAATGACATTTCTCCCCCTTCTTCTGGTTTTGCGGAGATTGAAGCCCACCTCATCCACATAAATGTATTCATGGATGATAGCATGGGCATCCAGCTCCAAAATTCTCTGTAAAAGACAAAATAACATGTAGATCAGTATATGCACAACCCAATAGCTTGACTTGGTAGGTTCAAGTCTGATATATTGGAGAAAGTGTTGTATGCATACCTCCACAAAGTCATGTTGAAGGTTCTTGACTCTGTCACAGTTCTTTTCAAATAGGACCTTATACAGCATTCTCAGTTGATTTCTCTGGAGGACACGATGCATTGTTGAGTGGCTCACAGCATTTATGTTAGCAAAAATTGTGGCATCATTAAGGATATGATTGCATATTTCACGAATTCTTATAGCATTATTGGCCAAAACAAAATTCACGATAGCCGTCTCTTGCTCTTCAGTGAACTTGTGACCTCGCCCACCATGAAACCTTCGCCTTGCTACTCTGCAGAAGATTCAAGAATAGTGTGTGTGTGCCATAAACTGTAACATAATACATACTATTTTATACAATATTGTCAGAATGTCTTCTTACATTGAGCTGTACTGTTGTACAGTATGATAACCCACCAGACTGTGACCAATTGTGCCGTGCACTACAGTAAATGGATGCATGGGTGCTAAAATATATGTATTATAGTATACCGTATGTTATGCTGAAATAGCTATTATGTGTACATTAGAACATGTACATTACAGTAAATTGTTACATACCTGTTATCATTTCTAAAGGTTTGAATTATACCCGCCACTGTAAAACGACTCAAATTAGGCTGGACTCTCTGTCCAGCCTCTCTCATTGTTAGACCATGGTTGATCTCATGATCAATGATAGTAGCCCTAATCTCATTAGAGACCACTCTTCTTGTTCCTGGTCTTTGTCCTCCTCCTCTTCCCTGTCCGACTCGTCCTCTTCCTCCTCTTCCTCCCCTTGCTCCCCTTCCAGCTCCTCCTCTAACTCGAACTCTGCCTCCTCTGGCTCTCCCTCCAACTCCCCTTACTCTATCTGCATCGTTTGCATCCATTGTTCAAAACCTATAACTTGACCTTTGGCCTATTTATAGGCCTATTCTAAAGCCATGATTGGTTGGTGTTAAGTAAAGCAATGAGTGTTTGCACATGTGAGGAGTTAGTGTGAGGCACTCATGAATTAGTGTGGCATTTTGATTGGTTGTGTTTGAAAAAGGAAATCAAGATACTTCCTGTTAGATATTTGTGTGTTACATAGAGAATTGTGTGTTGTGTTTTGCAAAAAAGTGTTTTATGAAATTGAAAACTGAGTCAAAGGCCAAAAATTAGCGTATGGTTGTGCAGATTTGGTGTGTGGTTCTGCTGTTTGAGTGTCAGGTTTCAGAAACTGTGTGACAAGTAAAGATTTGGTGTGTAAGCAGTTGAAAAAAACTGTAAGTAGAACCCCTTCAGCAATCTGAGAACCTTAAAGAAGCATTCAATTTCAAGAGTTTCTTTCTGCTATGAGTGAAGAACTTTTAAAGTTTTTTGTAGAGGTACAAACCAAAGCACTGTTAATGTAACCTTTTGGTCTAATAGTGTATGATTAGATGAGGTTAAAGTGTGTAATCTGGATTTGGGAACATTTATAGAGCTAGTGTTCCACATTTAAAATAAAACAACAAAACCCAGGAATTTTTTCTTGGGGAAAAAAATGGTTCTTTAAAGGGTTCTTTGATAGTAAAGGGTTCTTTCTTCTTGAAGGGAACCTTCTCTTAAAGGGAAAATGTTCTGTTGTAATCAATTAGCTTTTTAAAATGTATTTATTTTGTTTCGGATTGTTCCTAAACACACACTGTTTAAACGTCTGACCTTAACTGCAATCAGATCTCAAATGTTTTATAATCAGCCTGTTTTTTTCTCCCCCACCCCTGCACAGGTTCAGACTCGGCTTAACCGCATGTCCTACAGATCAGTTTCAGATTATTAAATGGTGATTTATTAACTCTTAATTATTCAGTGGTGAATTCTGTCAGAAGAAACTCCTGCGGCAGTAAGAACACTAGCGTGACATTCAGAGAAAAAACACCACTTGTCCTTTAAACGTCCGTGCATTTTAAATAAATGTAATTAAGCAGTGCATTTTAAGGAACCTCACAGACTCACACACTCACACACACTACACACACTACAAACATAGACTCACACACTCACACACTACACACACAGATTCACACGCTACACACACACAACACACTCAGACTCACACACTACACACACACAGGAGCAACATGATAATAATATGTAATGAATAAATTTAATTGTTCATTTAATGTTCATGAAACAAGTTAGTTCCTGTTGTCACTTATGTTATAGCAGCTATAAACAGTTCCCTCACCAGCCTCTCTTTATTCTCTCTCTTTCTCGAAGCTAATATGACAAAACATGCAGAATAAAATGAGAAAATGCAAAGAAGCGTAAACTCCTCTGTCCTGAAGATGTTGGAAAACTTAAAGTTACAACTTTTCCTCTGACTGTTACAAAGCGCTGACACTGGAGACTCCTTCCATAAATGTTAAACATACAGAAAGCTTCACCATTTACGTTTTTTAATCTGTTTACGTGGCGCATCTGCTGTACACGTCTCTGTGAATGAGCTGTTACTATAGAAACGATAACGTATTAGAGCGAGCGTGTTAATATAAATCTATGATTTGCAGCTGCGCTACTGTCAGAGCTGCTGTTATGGATAATTAATCAACACCTTCTGACCAGTCACAATCCAGAATCCAGCAGCAGTGCTGCAGAGTGCAGGAACCACTCTGGCAACGTAAATTTAATATCTTTTTAAATTTACCTTGCCTGTTTGAACATGGACCCTTATCTTATTCTTATTATCTTTTTTTAAATATTTTTAAAAATTTTCTTTTCATATCAGATCCACTTTCATATGCAAGCCTAGAACGGATATACTTCCGATATGTGGCCATATAGACAACCTTTAGATCAGATTTGTGTGTGTGTGTGTGTGTGTGTGTGTGTGTGTGTGTGTGTGTGTGTGTGTGTGTGTGTGTGTGTGTGTGTGTGTGTGGAGGGAGAAAACAGATCAACAAATATAAAAACCTAATAACAATATGAGATGATAATAAAATAATAATAAAATAAAAAAAATAGATAAATGAATTATTACAAATAGAGGTACAATATTAGATAATAAAGGTATGATATAATAGTAGTGATATGAACTAGAATAATAATACAAATGTACTCTCTTTTAGTTTCTGTGCAATGAAAGCTATAAGAGTAGAAGTATAATTAGAAAAAAAAGAGATCAGAAATTTATTTTAAAAATCTTTTATAAAATTTTTTAAATAAAATCTATAAATAAAACAATGTACAATAAAAGACAGAAACATTTTTAATGTTAAAAACAATAACATGTCTTTCTGCCCCTAAAGGTCAGAGTTCGTTTCAGCTCGCTGGTTAAATCAGGAGCTTTTCAGCTTCAATGTCACTTCTGAGAAACGTAAAGAGAACAGAACAGGGTGTTGCACGCAGTACACAAACAATCAGCCAATCAGCTGACTCCGTTCAGCAGAAAACACCTTCTTAAGAAATGTGGAAAAGATGCCAGAGTGAAAAAAAATCAAAAAGGACTGGCGTGATCGTGTCACGGTTTAGCGTGGAGTTGTGTGTTTTTTTTCCCGGTAAAATGTCTGTGTATCGAGGACGTTCCAGCGTTTCCTAGAGATCCCTCCATTTATAATCAGCTGAATGAGAATGATAATAAAGGCAGAGTGATCGCAGGCGGATTTGCTCTGTTTGAGCAGCGACACGGTGTTTAAACAGTTGAAACGGGGAGCACGGCTAGTTTAGGACATTACACGGCCATAAATTATTAGCCAGTCATGCTAGAAGCCCACAAAGGAAAGAGTAGAACGGCTTTGTTTATGTAATTAAGTTTTGATAATTATACACTACAAATTAAAAAACTAGATTTTCAATTTTTGTAAAGTCACAAGATTGATTCCACAATTGTGGGCCTCTTAACTCATAAAATTAAACTTAAAATCATTTTTCAACACAAAACAGTATTCACAAAACATCTTTTTATAAGGTGACATGCTGCCTTTTGTACTTTAAACCCTGACTAACAGGGTTATTTTTTTTTTTCAGCACAGAATTAGCAAAACAAAATGTGGTTAACTAGCATCCATGCTAATGACACGAGGGCACTCTAAACCTTCTAATGATTTACTTAAAATGAATTTTTAAAATCTATAATTTACTTCCAGTTTGTCGATTAGTGGAACAAGTCTGTACATTGACCTTTCAGTCAATATGACGATATAAACGTAAAAGTAAAATAAAGAAAAAAGAATTTAAAGAAAGAAACATACTTTTCTTCTTCATGTGATCTTCAGGAAATTCGGATGATGAACATCTGTTTAACACGTGACTTGTGGAATGTTCCAGATGTTTCATAGTGGTGAAGGAGTTCACTTAACAGTGGTGAGTGAAACTAAAAAAAGGATATTGTTCACAACATACATAACAATAAATATTTATATTAACTACAGCTTCAACAAACAAAAGCAAAAAATGGACTTGTGCACATTAATCTCACTAAACTACACACTCGACAACAACAACAACAGCAGTGCAGGCTGAACAACGTTTTTTTGAGCAGCAATCACCGACATCAGGGAGCAAACCAACTGAAAATAAGGGTAAAAACATCATCATTTGCGTGTCATGCAGGTACGAAAACATATCAACCCCCCCCCCCCACCCCCCCAACCATTACCTCCCTTCCCTCTCTCTCCTGCTCCATTATTTTCCTTCAGGCTTCAGACCGGACAGAAACACTGATTTTTTCTTTAATTTGAAAAATTTCAGCAAATTATATTCCACAGTTTTCCATTCTGGTAGGAAAGTGGGTCAGTGAGGGTTAAAGCTGCACTCAGGGACCAACAAGGCAGGAAAAGGGTGAAATTTCTGTTTTTAAAATGGAAAAAAAAGAAGAAAACATTAAATATATATATATATATATATATATATATATATATATATATATATATATATATATATATATATATATAGAGAGAGAGAGAGAGAGAGAGAGAGAGAGAGAGTCAAAAGTCTTCCAATAAAAATATATGTAATGAAGGTAAAGAAAAATAAAGATTACATCTGACTTCAGCAAATGATTAATTAATTCTTTAATGTTGCTGTTATTTTTATTTATTTATTTATTTATTGTTTACATCAATTGTAAAAGTACAAAAAGTATTCTCTAAAAATCCTTAAAAAAAAGTTCTCTTTCTTAAGGGTCGAGCTTCTGCTGTAGATCTGAAGGATTTACTATTTTATACATTTTAATATGTTTTTAAGCTATCTTTCATTATATATTAATATGTTATAAAGCATACAGGTGCATCTCAATAAATTAGAATGTCATGGAAAAGTTCATTTATTTCAGTAATTCAACTCAAATTGTGAAACTCGTGTATTAAATAAATTCAATGCACACAGACTGAAGTAGTTTAAGTCTTTGGTTCTTTTAATTGTGATGATTTTGGCTCACATTTAACAAAAACCCACCAATTCACTATCTCAACAAATTAGAATACTTCATAAGACCAATAAAAAAAAACATTTTTAGTGAATTGTTGGCCTTCTGGAAAGTATGTTCATTTACTGTACATGTACTCAACACTTGGTAGGGGCTCCTTTTGCTTTAATTACCGCCTCAATTCGGCGTGGCATGGAGGTGATCAGTTTGTGGCACTGCTGAGGTGGTATGGAAGCCCAGGTTTCTTTGACAGTGGCCTTCAGCTCATCTGCATTTTTTTGGTCTCTTGTTTCTCATTTTCCTCTTGACAATACCCCATAGATTCTCTTTGGGGTTCAGTTGTGGTGAGTTTGCTGGCCAGTCAAGCACACCAACACCATGGTCATTTAACCAACTTTTGGTGCTTTTGGCAGTGTGGGCAGGTGCCAAATCCTGCTGGAAAATGATATCAGCATCTTCAAAAAGCTGGTCAGCTGAAGGAAGCATGAAGTGCTCCAAAATTTCTTGGTAAACGGGTGCAGTGACTTTGGTTTTCAAAAAACACAATGGACCAACACCAGCAGGTGACATTGCACCCCAAATCATCACAGACTGTGGAAACTTAACACTGGACTTCAAGCAACTTGGGCTATGAGCTTCTCCACCCTTCCTCCAGACTCTAGGACCTTGGTTTCCAAATGAAATACAAAACTTGCTCTCATCTGAAAAGAGGACTTGACCACTGGGCAACAGTCCAGTTCTTCTTCTCCTTAGCCCAGGTAAGATGCCTCTGACATTGTCTGTGGTTCAGGAGTGGCTTAACAAGAGGAATACGACAACTGTAGCCAAATTCCTTGACACGTCTGTGTGTGGTGGCTCTTGATGCCTTGACCCCAGCCTCAGTCCATTCCTTGTGAAGTTCACTCAAATTCTTGAATTGATTTTGCTTGACAATCCTCATAAGGCTGCGGTTCTCTCGGTTGGTTGTGCATCTTTTTCTTCCACACTTTTTCCTTCCACTCAACTTTCTGTTAACATGCTTGGATACAGCATTCTGTGAACAGCCAGCTAATTTGGCAATGAATGTTTGTGGCTTACCTAGTGAACCAAACTGAGAGACCATTTTGAAGGCTCAGGAAACCTTTGCAGGTGTTTTGAGTTGATTTGCTGATTGGCATGTCACCATATTATAATTTGTTGAGATAGTGAATTGGTGGGTTTTTGTTAAATGTGAGTCAAAATCATCACAATTAAAAGAACCAAAGACTTAAACTACTTCAGTCTGTGGCATTGAATTTATTTAATACACGAGTTTCACAATTTGAGTTGAATTACTGAAATAAATGAACTTTTCCACGACATTCTAATTTATTGAGATGCACCTGTATATGCTGTATATAATATGTTTAAAAGGCAATATCGTAAATTTAAAAAAAAGAGCAGAATGACATTTAGATTTACAAAATTTTAAAAAATGATAGTAGTGTTAGTAATGCTTAAAGTAAAATACTGGTTTGTTTAATAGTGGAGGCTTTTTTCATGTTTAGTTTTTTTCTTCTTCAAAGACATTACATGCATTTTAATATTTTGTGAAATTTATTTATTTAAAAAAATAAATGTGCGCTTTTATATTAAATATAAAAGCATAAATATATAAATATGATATATTAATAATACTAATCTGATGCAAAAAAAAAGCTGTGAAGTGAATACATTTTTGTTATGAAACCAGTTTGTGAAAATAAAGAAGTATTTTAACATCAAATACAAATAGGTATACAAATATATCAAATAAAAAATAAAAATATAATACCTTGATGATATGTTATCGTTTTGTTCTTACATAACAAACAGGCTGGAGCACTTGGGATACAGTCCAGTGACGTAGGCAACCCGGAAGCACTGGGCGGAGTCCAGAGAGGTGCGAAGAAAAGGTTGTTATGGCGACAGCGCAGGCTCCGCCCTCCCCCCCACCAGCCTGGTCAATCAGGAGCTCAAGGAGAGTTTCGCATTAGTGTTTGATTTACTTTCTCAGGCGTCGTGTCTCATTCATCCTCCTCTTTATCCTCCTCTTCTTCATCCTGCAGTCCTGAAAACTAGAAATCTAAGACAACAAATACAAAAAAAAAATACAGATTAAAGATATTTTCAGGCGTCTAATGTCGCTGTTCCGGACCGGAATCCCTCTTAATCTGGAGAGTTAAAGGTAAGAGAGTGAGATTTATTAATAACGCAGCTGTAATTATAACACACACACACACACACACACACACACACACACGTATATATGTCACCTGTAGCAATTTGTATAAATGTTATGTATTCATTAAATGTAAAATTAATGCTAAAAAAATATAGTTAAGAAAAAATGAAGTTATATTGTTATAAAAGTGTGACAGTACTCCTGTTACTCCTTTTAAAAATAAACTTTTTAAATTAATGCAATCATTATTAATGCAATATTTTAAGGAATATGCAATATATATATATATATATATATATATATATATATATATATATATATATATATATATCAAAAGTGCATAAAAAATATAAATAGAGATTTAAAAACTCTTCAAAATTCACGGAACAATGAAAAGTTTATTATTTATAATAATAATAATAATAATAATAATAATAATAATAATAATAATGCTGCTTTGGTTTTAAAGCACCTTTCACAGACCCAAGGTGCAAAAGAATAACAGCATTAAACATCCAATAAAATACAAGATAAAAGTATATATGTATAGGATTACTAATAATTTTTTTTTTTTTTAAATAATAGTTCATGGTGTAAAATAATTTAAGCGTGTGTTTCAGGTGCAGTACAGGGCATTAGGCTCATTTTGTAATGATGTTTTTGGACCTCAGACGTAATTCAGTCAGGACACGATGTTCAAAATATTATAAAATATATCGACTATAATTATTTATAACGCACATTTTTAACACCGTTGTGAGAGAAGGGCTTTTTACACTCTAATTAAGGGGAAAGTGCTGATGTGTGAAAGAGTGTGTGTTTGAAAGTGTGTGTGTGTGTGTGTGTGTGTGTGTGTGTGTGTGTGTGTGTGTGTGTGTGATTATGCAATGAGATTTTCATCCCTGTTAAATCCAGTCTGTGGTCGTGACCCGCAAATCTCCTGCTTCCAGACACAACACATCCCTGTGTGTGTGTGTGTGTGTGTGTGTGTGTGTGTGTGTGTGTGTGTGTGTGTGTGTGAGTGAGAGAGAGAGAGAGAGAGAAACCAGTCATACGAGTCTGTAGCAGTTATATTGATGTTATAGCTGAGCGAGAGAGAGAGAGAGAGAGAGAGAGAGAGAGACAGAAACCAGTCATACGAGTCTGTAGCAGTTAGATTGATGGTATAGCTGAGAGAGAGAGAGAGAAAGAGAGAGAGTTACAGTGTGTGTCACTGGCCTGATCCGTGACTTCTTATGCAATTTGCTTAGCGACTCCCTATTTTCTATATCTACAGATAATAATAATAATAATAATAATAATAATAATGAGTATTAATTTATGTAAATATAATCTGAATTCTGATTGATCAGAAAGTGATGATTCATTTCATATATAATTTTATATAATTTCTCTGAATTGCCTGTGTGTGTGTGTGTGTGTGTGTGTGTGTGTGTGTGTGTGTGTGTGTGTCAGTTGTCACTCTGGGGAAAGAACCATTAAGGTTCTTAATGTTTTTCAGCAGGAACCCTAAAGGATCCAGTATTCTCTTTAAATTGAAGAACCCTCAACATTCTAAATGTTCTCAGCTCATACAGCACAGGGATCCAAAAACCATCTGTGTTCCATCTGGAAGGGCCCTGACTCGTTTGAGAACTAATCGCTTAAAGGTTCTCTGCAGAACCCTGGACCCAAAACTTGTTTGAAGAGATTCACATCACATTCAGGAAGCGAGATTCATTCATTTTTCTCATTTGTTAAAGGTCTTGAAGGTTCTATGTAGAACCCTACAACAGAGTGTTTATCAATTAGAACCATTTTAGGAGACTAAGAACCCTTAATTATTCATTTGACTTTTAAAAGTGCAGATATAACTTGCCACTACTAGTTCTAGAGTGTGAGGTTCCTGTGAGAACATGAGCTTGGTTTGATTTCCAGCGTGTGAAGTGTGAGGTTCTCCACAGGTTGGACTTTAGAACCTGCCTTTATTGTATGTCTGTGGTAAAGAGATCTGATAATGGAGCGTGAATGTTTTCCTTAAAAGCGATCACATGAGTCTACTGTTGTGATTAAACCAATAAAAATGCTGATGGGAAACGAGAGGTGGAACGTGGAAATTTCGTATAAAATGACTGCATGTGTGTTAACATGGTGTTAATTTTTTACCCCAAGCACACAGCCGAGATCATTCCGGTTCTCAGTTTTAGTGTTCAGTGCTGGTGGAACGCTGGCATTCATTAACTCTGCTTTCAATCAGGAATAAAGACAATCACATGCTCGGGGTTTCAGATGTATATAATAATAAATAACTTCTATTGTTCTATAATGATGTCTCAAGGACACGTCATTGTGTTCTTTATGAACAGATATGTGTAATGTAAGGTGTGTGTGTGTGTGTGTGTGTCCTGAACATTACACTGACAGTACATTGAGGTCACATTCCACTCTTGACTCTGTAATCCACTCAATACCACCTGATTACAGCAGAGGAGTGTGTGTGTGTGTGTGTGTGTGTGTGACAGAGAGAGAGAGAGATGGAAACATGAGGTTATCAGCCAAATATTAGATATCACTGTATCTAAATACTGTAGAAAGATGGAAGAAAGAAACAAAGAAAGATTACATAGATATTACATAAACACACTTCATTCTCTTGTGCTCTTGTGTGTAACACACTGTAGTGTGTGTGTGTGTGTGTGTGTGTGTGTGTGAGAGAGAGAGGGAGAGAGAGAGAGAGAGAGGTGTGAGCTGAGATGTGTTTGGGTCTAGTGTTTCAGGTGTAGGTGACGGAGGTGAAAGCTGATTGGTGGAGACTCACCTGTGCAGAAACCTTATATGGGTGAGGGATTAGAGTCACTGCATTATTGAGGAAGGAGATATGACTACAGACTGAGGATAGAGGGGTGGGGGGATGGGGGGATGGACTGATAGTTTGAGGAATGGACTGATGGAGGGACTGAGGGATGGACTGATGGAGGGACTGATAGAGGGATTGAGGAATGGACTGATGGAGGGACTGAGGGATGGACTGATAGAGGGACCGATGGAGGGATTGAGGGATGGATTGATGGAGGGACTGAGGGATGGACTGATCGAGGGACTGATAAAGGGACTGATGGAGGGACTGAGGGATGGACTGATGGAGGGTCTGAGGGATGGACTGATGGAGGGACTGATAGAGGGACTGATGGAGGGATTGAGGGATGGACTGAGGGGTGCAAAAAATTCTTTCTTTCTTTCTTTCTTTCTTTCTTCATCTACTCTTCTTTTAATCTTTCTCTGTTTCATTTTTTTTAAACTTTCAAGCTGTTATGCTTTGAAGAGCTTTTAAAACACCTCTAAAATTTGTGTATAAACCTTCTGGTCAGTGGGATGTAATCCTAATCACTGAGCGGGATTTTAATAATAAGCCTTTATCTGCTGCTGGAGACACATGAGAGCTCTAGAGAGACGGCTTGTGTTGATCAACTAGATCTAAACTCATTTGCGTATTAAAGAAGTTTATTAAAACTCCACCCACACAGAACACAGAGATCTGTACAGATTGAGGTGGAAGCTCTTATTTACACTTAAACATCTTTCTCCCTTCAACAGAGAGAGAGAGAGAGAGAGGGAGAGAGAGAGAGAGAGAGAGAGAGAGAGAGAGAGAGAGAGAGAAACCAGTCATACGAGTCTGTAGCAGTTATATTGATGTTATAGCTGATTCCAGGTAAGTCACCTCTGGGTAGATGTTATCATAGTTTCTTGCCGTTTCTTCCAGACAGCTCTTCACGGTCTGTTTAACGCACCTACTGAAAAAAATGTTGGAAATTTCTGAATGCAAAAAAATGAACTCTTAACCTCCGTGATCATAAACACGCATCGGTGCGGCAACGCTTCAGGGTGGTGTGATGAAGCGGAGTTACGGTTACTGTCCTGAAGTTATATTTTCCTTTAACAGCAAGTCCCAAAGTGTTTTACTCCTCTTACACCACAGCGACAGATTACAATTTGTCATTTATTAAAGAACAGAAGATAATACTTTTTATCCGTTTGTAGTTACATTTAATTTTTGCGAAGTAAGTTAATTCCTATTCTCAGCTATAAACTTTTCTGTATCTTAAAGTTAATGACAAAAAAAACCCACAGCTTGTCGTTTTTGTTACCGAGAACCCGCAAAGCGTAAACTCTGTCCTGAAGATTCTAACTATAAACGGATAAAAAGTACAAAAAAGTGGTTTTTTTGTCATTTTTAATGACAACTTGTTATTTATGAAATAATGATGTCAGTAACGGCTAAAAAATTTATATAGAGTTGTTTTTTATTATTATTATTAAACAACGTGAAATTGTTAAACTCAAAACATTAGTGTTAAAAAATTGCAAAAAATATATTTTTTAAATCTGTAAGCATGCAATAAGTTTAACATAATATCATAGTATTGTAGTGCTTAGTCGTATTGTGATATGAAAATTCATGAACAGTTATTATTGGCTCATTTTGAATATTTATGGAAACAAGTGGATCAGTTGCAGAAATTATTTTTCCAATGTTGAAACATTATGTATACTTGTTTATAACATTAAATGTAACTCTAAACGGATAAAAAGTATGACGTTCTTTAATGAATAAAAAATTTCAGTCTTTGGCAAATTGTTGTGGTGTAAGCAGGATAAAACACATCATTTTCCTTATAGAACCCGTTCATCAGACCATCCTGTTGATTATTTTCCTGTAACAGCACCACACGGAGTGTTTAATTCCTCATTTAAACCCTGATTATGATGGACAGAACAGGAAAGGAGACAGGAAGCAGATACAGCTGTAGAGGTCAGTTACTTTATCTGTAGCTTTGGTGTTTGTTCGTCAGCACTGGAGGATTAAGCAGCTTACAGTACTTACTGCTCTCCACGTTGTGTAATGTTGTCGTAAGCGGCGATCCTCTGAGGTCCGTAATGAGATCGTTGCAGTGGTACTGAGATCAAAACACCAGTGAGGAGATAGTATGAGCACGAGATGATAAATTCAACACCACTCTCTTACACTATCTTAGCTAAGATTCAAATATTAAGATTAAAATATTTTTTAAAACTGTATTTTAAAATACGGTTTTCTATTTTTATTTTACTTCATATCTTATTTCCTTATACTACCGTAAGTAAAGCAGTGGGTCAGTTTAACAATTTGCTTCTTCAATTTCTTAAAAACAAAACACTTAAAAACTGAAGTAACAGATCATTTTTAATGTAACATTGTCTTTAATTTGTTAGCTGCCTGATCAAGCGTTAGTTAGAACATTAAAACGTGCTAACGTTAGTTCTTAATTAGTCAGACAGGCTGCTACAATATTATCTGATAATGTTGAATTCGCAGTATAGCTAGCTAGTGCTAGCTAGTAAGTGTTAGTTAATCTATATTATATTCACATAGAAAATAATGTCCAGTCATTTTCTGTCCTCCGAATTAAACGTCGTCGCATGACACAAGCATGGGAGAAGAACTTGCTAGAAACACATTCGTCCTGAGTTCACGCACGAGCGTTTCACTTTATCGCGACGGAAACATGCGAAATATTTCGTTCCAGGTCTGAAGTGACCGGATTTCAGAGAATCAGAAACGTTTGAAATGTGATTAACCGCACAGACGTATCAGGGTGATGAGGGTCAGTGTAACAAATTACACTCAACTAACAACACAGTGGAGTCACGTAACTCGCTTGCATACACACATACGACGTGTAATATATCACCGTAATGCTTATACTGTACGTTATACAGAATCAGAGGTATACACGTCGTACACTGACATTAGGTCTTAAATCTGAAATAATTGACATTATATTTATATTTATTCACTGCACAGATGCTGTGAAAATGTTTTCAGTATGGTGCTGATATGTGTAGCTGAGTGCAAAAGTTTGTACACCCTTAAGACAAAATAAAGAAGACAAATTAAATTTATGCAAAAAAAAAATCTGATTTTATTTGCATCTTTTTGGATTTTTAAAAGTAGTTGTAAACTGAAAAAATAGATTTTTAAACTTTTGCATTTTTTTTATAACAAATATCTTTCTTTATATTTAAACATAATAGCTTTATAATCCTGTTCATAATCAATCCCTTTTATATTTTTATGAAAAATGGCTCAATACCAAAAACACTTTTTTAAACATGAAATTGAAATGTTATATTTATAAAAGAAAACAAGCCAAATATAAAAACATACATTTTAAAATAATTTAAAAACTTTATTTTATAGTATAAACTTTATTTTAAAGTATAACTTTATACTTATTTTTTTTTTAAATCACAGAGATGATGTTCGGTTTATTTTGTGTGGAGAATAACAAGAAAATGTTCATGTAAAGCAAAATACAAAAAGGTTTTCAGCTCGTCACAGTTCCTCTGTTTTATTTCCACTGTTGATGATGATGATGTAATTAGACCGTCTCTGTCATCATGTCCTGAGTGGAAAAGCTTTTATAAAACGCCTCTTTAACGCTGACGTTTCTTCCATTCGATCTCGTGTGAAAATCCAAATAATACGTGACATTGTGGGGGGTTTTACAGGCCCTCTCGGCTGTCAGACGTTCATCATAAAATGCAATGAAACATTAAAACGTTTGACTTTGATCTTCCTCTTACAGTAAAATCACCTCGCTGGGAATTCATCATCGTGTGACTGGGTGAACAATAACCAGCAGATTTATAGAAGTTACACAGTGACGGCACTGCAGGAGCCCCAACCTCCCAACTCATCTCAATCTTTTATATAAGGAATAAAACACTGCGTGTCAAGCTGTTATAGGAAAATACTCAAGGACATAGTTACAGTTGCCACCACAACATTCATTATTTTCCAGTGTTTTATTCGTCTTATACAACAGCCAGTGAGTTTTTTTCTTTCAAAGAACAAGTTGTACTTTTATCCGTTTATAGTAACGTTTATTTATCCTCGAGACGAGTCAGGTCTCCTTTCTCACTTACGTTATAGCAGCTATAAACAGCCGTTCCCTCACCTGCATCTCTCTCTTCTCTCTCTGCAGAAGTTAAAATTCAGATTTTCGTGTTACGGGGAAAGTTTAACATCCCTCGCTCTCTGATGTTCTTCTTTCCTTTCGGTTTACCTCTGCAGGGATCCGGTTCCACGATGAGGCTCGTTTCCAGACTGATCGTGGTTTTGTTCCTCATCTCTTCATCACCAGCAGCTGGTACGTATGGAAATGAAGATTTGCTATTAAATTCTAAAATCTTCTGCTTAGTGAATTATAAGTAACAGACAGACATTTAGCGTAAAATATGATACGCTGCAAGTTTATTATAATCTCGAGGATTTTTCTTAATTTTACCTTTCCTTTTATTTTCCAATCAGTGAGTCACTCCAAAGCTGAGATCCCACTCCTTTATTTTCTTCTTTACAGTATATACATTTGATCACTTTCTCCTCCTATTGCTATTTCTCCTTTCTTTTCTTTCTATCCTTCTTTTTATTATTCCCACTTTTTGTTTTACCTCCTCATCTTTTCTGTCTCTACCACATCTTCTTCATTACCTCTCTTCTTCTTCTCCTCCATCTTTCCATCTCCTTCCTTCTCCAACTCCTCCTTCACTCTCTTCCTCCTCGTCCATCTCCTCTTTCTCCTTTTCATCCTACTTCTCCTCTTTCTCCTCATTTTCCATCTGCTCTCCGTCTTCCACCTTCTCCACATCTTCTTCTGTTTCCTTATTTTCATCCATCTCTTCTGTTCCTGTCTCCTCATCCTTCTCCTCTTGATTTTCCTACTTCTTTATCTCCTTTTCCGTCTTCTCCTCCATCTCTGTTTTGACTTCTCCCTCTTCTCTTTTTCCTCCCCCTGCTTTTCCTTCTCCTTATCTCATCTTCCTCCTCCTGTCTTCATATTTCTTTTTCCTCCTCCTCCTCCTCCACCTCCTCCCCCTTCATCTCCACCTTCTCCATCTCTCCTTCCCTTTCCTTCTTTTCATCCATCTCTTCTGTTCCTGTCTCCTCTTCCTTCTCCTCTTGATTTTCCTACTTCTTTAACTCCTCTACCTTCTTCTCCTCCATCTCTGACTTGACTTCTCCCTGTTCTTCTCTTTATCTCCACCTTCTTCTTCTCTTCTTCCATCTCCTCCCCATCTCTTTTCATCTCTTCCTCTTTTTGCTGCTATGTTTTATTCTTCTTCACCACTCCTTATCCTCAGTAGGTCTCCAAGCTCCTGATCAACCCCGACTCAGGAGCTGTCGCTCTCCTGAGAGGGAGACGTTTACGTGTTGGTGGGATCCGGGTGACGATGGAGACCTGAACACCACCTACGCCCTTTACTACCTCATGGAGAGGTGAGGAGATCATCTACAGTACACCACTCATTTCATCTCCTTCACTCCTTCACTCTCCCATTCCAATTTCCAATAGCCTTTGTTATCAGAGATTTAACAAGTTCTTTCCAACACATCTGTTGGAAAGTCAGTCTTGTTTCCTTCGATGGTGTTTAATACTGCAGTAGCGCTTGCAGAGAATCAGCTCCATATCATGATGCTCTCACCTGTGAGTTTGGTGTTCTTGTGATCATACGCTCAACCCTTCTTTCTCCAAAAATGACGATCTGAATTATAGCCAAAGAGCTCCATTTTTGTCTCATCATTTGTTCCAAAATAGTTCTGATTTGTCTAAAGGCTTTTACACATGCTTCTTTTTTAGCAGAGGAGTTTAGTGTGAGGTGCAGGAGCAGAGATGATTGTGGTGCAGGTCACTGCTTATTGTTCTCTGTGTAACTGTTGTTCCTGCTGCTTTCAGGTCGTCCTGCAACTCTTTTCTATTGACTTCTGCCTTCTCTCTTACCTTCCTATTCATTAGTCTGAGAGCACATTGTGAAATCTTGTGTGGTACACCTTTCTGGGATGACTTGTTGTGACTTCATGAACTTTGTGCAACCTCCTTTTGCTAACATAACATCACCAAGTCTTCTATAATGTGTAATGAGATTAAAGAACACAGACGAAGCAGAATATTTCTTTATTTATGAATCTCTATGTCCTGTGAATCTCCTGCAGATCAGAGAAGGTGTACGAGTGTCCGGATTATAAGACGGCTGGCCCGAACTCGTGTTATTTCAATAAGAGCGACACATCATTGTGGGTGTATTATAACATCACTGTGGTGGCCACAAACTCCATGGGCACGAGTGTTTCCGAGCCGGTCGTGGTGGACGTCGCCTACATCGGTACGCATTCATCACCTTCATATTCATCACCTTCATATTCATCACCATCACATTCATCGTCATCCCATTCATCACCTTCACATTCATCACCATCATATTCATCACCATCACATTCATCACCTTCATATTCATCACCATCATATTCATCACCATCATATTCATCACCTTCACATTCATCACCATCATATTCATCACCATCACATTCATCGCCATCACATTCATCACCTTCACATTCATCACCATCATATTCATCACCATCACATTCATCACCTTCATATTCATCACCGTCATATTCATCACCGTCATATTCATCACCTTCACATTCATCACCATCATATTCATCACCATAACATTCATCACCTTCATATTCATCACCATCATATTCATCACCTTCATATTCATCACCATCATATTCATCACCTTCATATTCATCACCATCACATTCATCACCTTCACATTCATCACCATCATATTCATCACCATCACATTCATCACCTTCATATTCATCACCATCATATTCATCACCATCATATTCATTACCTTCATATTCATCATCATCATATTAGTCACCATCATATTCATCACCATCATATTCATTACCATCACATTCATCACCATCATATTCATCACCTTCATATTCATCACCATCATATTAATCACCATCATATTCATCACCTTCATATTCATCACCATCATATTCATCCCTCCTATATACTGTATATAAGTATATGACAAATATAAACAAATAAGTGTCTTAAGAATCATTTTCATTTTAATGAATCCAGGAAGCAGATTTACTTTGTTTCACTTAAACCAGGAGCAATCAAACAGCTCACAAATAAAAATTCACCTGGTGATTAAAACTTAAAATGTGAAAGGAGATAAGAGAGCAAAAAAATTGTTTTCGGTAGTGTTTGATTACATTGTAGGTAAACTTTAACACACACTCACAAACCTCAGAATTGTGAGGTCATTAAAAAAACAAGAACAAGATGACAGACTCTGCTCTGTTCCTGAAAAAATTCAGGTTTATTTACATTTTAATCTTAATCTTAATATTGTGAAATATTAGATAGCCTGTATTCATAAATAAATATTTTAAATCGTTTTTTTTTTTCCATTTTATTTCTCATTACTTCCCAACAGAGTGACTGATACATTTTACTTTTTTTTTTTTTTTTTGGTCAAAGAGTCAAAGAGTTGTTGTATGCTCTGTTAATTTCTCATCCTGACTGATGAACTGCACACTAAACGTTAACTCGTCCTTCATAGAAAAAAAAAACACTGGTGTGTGTGTGTGTGTGTGTGTGTGTGTGGTTGTATTCGGCTTTGACAGCACTGAGCTGCATTTTTATGCAAATGGTGTTTTATTGCATGTTAAACTGCAACCTTATACATTTTTGGTCTAACGCAGGTTTCAGTTTTTCAGCGTTTCAGCTTTTCGGCGTTTCAGTTTTTCGGCGTTTCAGCTTTTCGGCGTTCCAGCGTTTCGGCGTTCCAGCGTTTCGGCGTTTCGGTTTTTCGGCGTTTCGGTTTTTCGGCGTTTCGGTTTTTCGGCGTTTCGGTTTTTCAGTGTTTCGGTTTTTCGGTGTTTCAGTTTTTTGGTGTTTCAGCTTTTCAGTTTTTCAGCGTTTCAGTGTTTCGGTTTTTCGGTGTTTCAGTTTTTTGGTGTTTCAGTTTTTCAGTTTTTTAGTGTTTCAGCTTTTCAGTGTTTCAGTTTCAGCTTTTCAGAGTTTCAGTTTTTCAGCTTTTCAGTTTTTCAGCTTTTCAGTGTTTTCAAGTTTCAGAGTTTCAGTGTTTCAGCTTTCACTTTAGATGTTAAATTTTACTCTTTTCCTTTCTCTCATATCTCATTTCTTTCATTTGATCTTTTTTCTTTCTTTTCTTGTCCTATTTTCTCTTTTTTTCTTGCTTTCCTCCCTTCTCTTTTGTTCTTCATTTAGTTCTTTCCTTTTTTCCTTTCTTCTTTTGTTCTTTTGTTATTAGTTCTTTCAATCTATTCTATATCTCTTCTTTTCTTTTCTCTCGTACCTTCTCTTTTTACTTTTTCATTCCTCCCTCCTCTACTCTTCCATCTTTCTTGTCTTTTGATTAATGAAAGCTGTTGTCCTCTCTCTCTCTCTCTCTCTCTCTCTCTCTCTCTCTCTCTCTCTCTCGGCAGTTCAGCCCAACACTCCGGAGCATGTGAAGGTGGAGGTGATAGATGATGGTGAATTTAAAGTGCCGTACCTGCGTGTGACGTGGGAGAAGCCGCAATCTGCAGACACTCGCTCGGGCTGGATCACACTGATCTACCAGCTCCGCGTTAAACAGGCCAAAGGCGACACCTGGGAGGTGTGTATGCAGGGGAAATGAGTTAGGAGGGCATTCAGTGTAACTATGTAACTATAAAACTTAAATATAATAATGGTTTAAAATTACAATAAAAATTGTTCATTGTTAAATTGTCAATCCTCAGGTGCTTTTAGTCCTGAAGCTTTGTTCAGAAAATGAAAATCATATAGTTGTGTGAATATATTATATATCAATACTAAAAGAGAAGTTTTTAAAAGTTTGGAGTTTGCGTGACACTGGAGGCTATGGAGGCTATGATGCTGGAGGCTGTGATCTTCCATTCAGAAGAAGGAGAGATTGTGTACATTTGGCCAAGTTATTGTTTTATGATCTAAAATGTTTTGATTAAACACCACAATCATGATGTTGTGTGTGTGTGTGTGTGTGTTTGTTTGTGTGTGTGTGTGTGTGTGTGTGTGTGTGTGTGTGTGCGCTCAGGAGTACGACACTGGCATGCAGAAATACTACAACGTCTTCAGCCTGCTTTCGGGTAAAGAGTACATGGTGCAGGTCCGCTGTAAACCAGACCACGGCTTCTGGAGCGAATGGACGAGTCCCGTCTACATACAAATGCCTGAGTGTAAGAGGAACTCATCAACTCTGTTTCTGTACTTAGCACAAAATACCACTTTACTCTCAAGTTCAGCTTTTTGTGTAGTTTATTTTCCTAGCATCCAGAATTTAACAACAAAAAAAAGAAAGGAAAGTATAATTTACATATACAGCATTTAGCAGGCACTCGTATCCAAAGCGATTTTACAGAAGTGTCACAAATCAGTATAAAGTTCAAAAGCACAAAGTCAGACTCAAAGATGAGCATTGACAAAGAATCGATTAAGTGCAAAACTAGCATAGAGTTAGCTATGGAGATGCAGAAGGTGTCTGCTGCTAATGGAACTGATGCGATATGCTCAGAAGTGCTGCCATTTTCTATTCATCTAATGCGATGAGCTCGAACTCATCTTCTGTTTCTTTTATTTCCTGTAGACATAAAGATCAAAATTAGATTAGATTAGATTAGATTAAACGTAAAATCCATGCACACTTTCACCTCCTCACCTCCTGCTCCCCGGCAGCAGATGGACTGATTTCATAATGACAGCGTCTGATCTGACATTTTCCCCCCTTTATCAGGGTTTATTGTTTATTTTCACACATCACTTACTGAGAAATATGATGATGTCACTCTGCATCTGCTCACCGCTAACCGTAAAATTCACACACACACACACACACACACACACACACACACACATTGAAGTCATCTTCAATAGCACACTGATTCCATAAAAAGATAAAAATAAACACCATTTATTCACACCTTCTGTTAAAAAAATGTATGTAGTGGTTTACACAAGCGGCAATTTACTAAAATACATCTACGTTAATAAATAAAATACATATAATATTTTATTGTTAATATTATGTTACAGTTTTTTTACGGTTGCTTAAGCATGATTTTGAAAACAGGGCTCATTTTGTCAAAACACTACACACAATTCACACAACCACATACACAAGTAGCAGAACACCTCAGATCTTTTGCAAAACAGAACACTTCATTCAAAACTATACAATTATTTATAAAAAACACAATTTTGACACCATAAGGCACACACATGGTTCATACGATCTGATGTCGTTTGAACCAGTTACACACTGCTGTGCTCAATCTAAAACATTTGAACTTTTCTACTGTTTTAGTAAAGTACATGAATATATGGACCAAACACAACACACAAGACCAGTACTGCACACTGATGAAAATATTTATTTCTCTCTACTTTCTAAAATCAGTCAATACATCCATGCATTTCCCAAGGTTGCATTTTGCACTGAAAAATCAGTATAGAACATATTATAGTATAGTATAGAATACAGTACATAATCACAGCAAAAACACTCTTTGCCTAGCTGGATCTGGCCTTCTTCCACATTGCAGGCTATGTCCTCTCTCACAAGACAGTGAGGGAAGAATCTTCTTGAATGGACAGAGCCTGCATCAATTAGGTTGCAGGCCTCCTCCATGGCTTGAATGAGGGGTATCCTGACATAGGGCTGGAAATCGTAAACCTTCCACCGCCATGCCAAAAAAAATAACTCCTCAGTGGGGTTAAGGAAGGGAGGGTATGGTGGGAGGTATTGGAGTGAAAATTGTGGATGCTGATGAAACCAGTTTTGGACCAGAGCAGATCGGTGGAAAGATCTGGATGACAATGACAATCCCAGATGACAATGTATCTCATCTGTTCTGCATCCCTTTTGTCTTCTGCTGTGACGATGTTGTGTAGTCTGTCTAAAGTATGTGGGCCATGTTGTAAGGACCTAATTTGGCATGGCGGTGGAGGACCCCATTCTGCGTGATTGCAGGGCACATTGTGATGATACCACCATGCTGGCCCAGGACATTCAAAATAGCTCTGTGGCTAATGGTGTTTCTCCCTCTTCTTCTTACTTGTATCAGGTTAAAGCCTGCCTCATCTATGAAGATAAATTCATGTGGGATTGCATCAGCATCAATTAGCAAAACTCTGAAAAAAAGACAACATTGTGTAGTTCAATATAGGCCTACTATAAATTTAAATGTAAAAAGGTTCTGTGTGCAGTGCACAATACTGAAGTGTACATATTCATGCCACAGGTGTTTTACTCTCAAAATTTCTTTCAATTGGCACTCAGTACAGTTGTTTCATCTGTATGTGATGTATTTTAGGGATTCGCCCCAGTGTTGATAGAGAGATCTGATGGACATTATTGAAATTGACATTGACATTATTGTGTGGTCATTGAGGATGTTTGTTTGAATTTCTCTGAGACGTATCACATTATTGGCCAAAAGCATGTTTATGATAGCTCGCTCTGTGTCTAATGTAGAGAAGTGTGTTTAGTGTTTTGCAAAACACTGTGTGTAGTGTTTTGCAAAAAGTGTGAGGGTGAGAATGTGCTTATAGTTGTGCAGATCTGGGTTGAGGTTTTGCTCCTTGAGTGTCAGGTTTCACTAACTGTGTGTTATTTTTAATTTGAGTGTGTAAGCAATCGTAAAAAACTGTAATAATAAAATAACGTTTATAAGTACATGTATAACAAGTTACTTTAAAAATATGTACTTATAATATAATATACTGTATTAATATAAGACAATATCAAATGTATTAATGTGCAGTAAAGTATCCAATATATTTGAAAAAAAAGAATTAATTTGTATAAAGTAACGCATATATATATATAAATATATATATATATATATATATATATATATATATATATATATATATATATATATATATATAATTTATTTATAATAATAAAGAAAATATGAAATACACAGTATAATATTGATGCACTTGTTTGATGTTTGATGAAAATTAATAAATAAATAAAAATAAATCGGTCATAAATAAAAACAAGTTAAAAAAATAAATAGGAAATTATTTAAGATTATATTATTATTCTCTTCTGAATGTTGCTTTTCACATCAGGTGTTTTATTTTATTTTATTTTATTTTTTTTTACAGACTTGGACAAGGAGCACTCTGTATGGATCCTGGTAGCGGTTTTCTCAGCCTTCGTCCTCCTCATCCTCGCCTGGACCATGAACCTTAAACGGAACAGGTCTGAGCCGCCACTTTAGCGTGTGTTAATGATGTGTGTGTTCTCAGTGAAGGAGGCATGGCCTCTGACCATGTTTTTATAAATACTGATTTGTTGTTTTTTTAATATTATTGTGTTTAGTGTGAAACGCTGTCTGCTGCCTCCTGTTCCCGGACCCAAAATCAAAGGCTTTGATCAACAGCTGCTCAAAGTAACACACACACACACACACACACACACACACACACACACACACACACACACACACACACACATTCATTACTTTGTAAGTCAACACAGAAACAGCAACAACTTTTAGAATGAACTATTTCCTGACAAACACGACTTTACTATTGGCTGATTACTGATGTACATGTTTTTACTAAATTTTGATTAATTACTAAAGTACTATTGGTTAATTAATCTTTACTCCTCCTTTCTTCATGACAGAGTGGGAAATCAGAGGAAGTGTTCAACGCGCTGATGATCCACAGTTTCCCGCCAACCAGCTACGAGGAGCTGCTAGTCGATCATCTGGAGGTTTACGACGATGACGAGACAAACAACTTGGTTTTGGACTCCAAAGGTCTGCTTGTGGCATCTGTGAAGTGCACAAGCACTTCACCGGACAGTGATTCGGGCCGAGGAAGCTGCGACAGCCGAACCCTGCTGATAGACAAGAGCACAGAGGGAAGGAACGAGGGCGGAGCCAAGCAATCTGTCTGGGTTTCCACTGAGCCTGGTTCTCCGATCAGAGTAGAAGGAAAAGCCCGGATCTGGAATAAAATCTTCTCGTCACCTCAGCTACACCCTGAGCACCACTATTATCAACAGGATCTCCATTTACAGCAGCCACAGGACACCAAATGTACATATCACAACGTTCCAGAGATTTCCTGCATCTCCTCATCCATCCAAATCAGCAGAACTCTAGAAAATCGGCTCGAAGGGCTTCTGAACAAACCTCGAGTCTGTGGATTCTCTCAGTCCGACAGCACGGATGCCAACGAGCCCCAGTCCACCGAATCCCAATCCACGGAATACGTAGAGGTGCAGACGGTCGATCAGGGAAATGTCCTACATGTCCAACCACTCTCTGACTCCGAGGAGCGAAGACAGGAGCTTTCAGACTCCTCACCCGGTGAGAATTATAGCAAGGTGCAAGATGTGATCTTGGATAATGTGCTGCTGCTGCAGAGGGATCTGAGCAGCGTATCGCAGTGTTCCGGGGATTGCCAATGCCAAACACTTCAGCAGGAGAACCATCAGACCTGTAAACCCAACACCCTCTTGTCTTCGTTCTCCATTTCGCAGCTAGGGAACGGATATGTTGACTCGACCATGATGATCTCCTAATATCTCTGTTGAAAATAAGAGCGTTCAGGGATGAATCATGGAAAAGGGAATCAAAATCTCTTAACCACCAGCGCTTCTGAAAGTTCACTGGAAGTTCCAGGACGGTATGCCGGATGCCTGGGGAGAACGTCTGTGCTACAGACCCGAAGCTCATGTTAAATGTCTTTGGTCGCTACCGGGTTCTGTTGGGTTGGTACTTGCATCAAAAGAAACAAATTGAACTGGAATACCCAATCCAAGGTCCTTTCATAGCAGAGACTCATGCAGAAGGTGACCATCTGTCTAAACCAATCAGTAGATTGAAGACTGAAGAAGATTTAAAGAAATTAATGACCCTGATTTTTTTTTACATCAATATGTCAATCTTTGGCTTAATGCAAGACACTACAGGGTGAGCTGGAAATTTCAGCATTAATCTTCACCAGTTAATTGCTGATACTCTCACAAGTATTTTTTGTATTGGAACCTTTTCATAAATGTACATTTATTTATACAAATGAGGCTTTATCTAATTAAATGTATATATATTTGCATAATTAATAGGGGTGTAAACCTCAGGCTTCCATATGATACGATACGATTCCAATTCATAAGTCAACGATTATACATTTGGCGATACCTCAGAATCTGATATGATACAAATTATTATCCTCTGATCGATATGTGATCAATTTTATTCAGAAACTGGCGTAAGCCTGCTGTTAATTCGTGAACAATGATGACATAGAGAAGGACTATTTTTAAAAGTGTCACGGCCAAATCAGCTTGCTAGCGTATTAAATTAGCGTATTAAAAATACATTATTTTAAATTTATGAATAATTTTTTTGCTCACCAGTTGTTTGACCTTTTCAATAAGAATGCTTAATAAAAAACAAAAATCTAGTTTATTGATGTCAGGATTAATGTAAGAAAGTACCATACTGTTATAATTGTTGTCATTCCTCTGTAATACCCTTCTAAACAGGAAGAGGAATCTTTTCCTTTCGGCTGTTCCCTTCAGGGGTCGCCACAGCGAATCATCTGCCTCCATCTAGCCCTATCCCCTGCATCCTCTTCTCTCAGACCGACTACCTTCATGTCCTCCTTCAATACATCCATAAACCTCCTCTTGGGTCTTCCTCTCGGCCTCCTACCTGGCAGCTCTAACCTCAGCATCCTTTTACCGATATATTCACTCTCCCTCCTCTGAACATGTCCAAACCATCTCAACCTGGCCTCTCTAACTTTGTCTCCAAAACATCTCACATGTGCTGTCCCCCTGATGTACTCATTCCTGATCCTATCCATCCTCGTCACTCCCAAAGAGAACCTCAACATCTTCAGCTCTGCTACCTCTAACTCTTCCTCCTGTCTTTTCCTCAGTGCAACTGTCTCCAAACCATACAACATCGCTGGTCTCACTACTGTCCTGTACACCTTTCCTTTCATTCTTGCTGGTACTCTTTTATCACACAACAGACCTGACACTTTTCTCCACCCATTCCAACCTGCCTGCACACACTTCTTCACCTCTTTTCCACACTCCCCATTGCTCTGGACTGTTGACCCTAAGTACTTAAAATCCTGCACCTTCTTTATCTCTTCTCCCTGTAACCTCAGTGTTCCACTTGGATCCCTCTCATTCACACACATGTATTCTGTCTTGCTGCGACTAACCTTCATTCCTCTTCTCTCCAGAGCAAACCTCCACCTCTCTAGAGTTTCCTCCACCTGCTCCCTGCTCTCACTACAGATCACAATGTCATCCGCAAACATCATAGTCCATGGAGATTCCTGTCTGACCTCATCTTTCAGCCTGTCCATCACCCTTGCAAACAAGAAGGGGCTCAGAGCCGATCCTTGATGCAGTCCCACCTTCACCGTGAACTCCTCTGTCACACCTACCGCACTCCTTACCACTGTCCTACTGCTCTCATACATATCCTGCACCACTCTAACATACTTCTCTGCCACTCCAGACCTCCTCATACAATACCACAGCTCCTCTCTTGGCACCCTGTCATACGCTTTCTCTAAATCTACAAAGACACAATGCAGCTCTTTCTGACACTCTCTCTACTTCTCCATCAACATTCTCAAAGCAAATATTGCATCTGTAGTGCTCCTTCTTGGCATGAAACCATACTGCTGCTCACAAATGCTGACTTCTCCCCTTAGCCTTGCTTCCACTACTCTTTCCCACAACTTCATTGTATGGCTCATCAGCTTAATACCTCTGTAGTTTCCACAACTCTGCACATCTCCCTTGTTCTTAAAAATCGGCACCAAAACACTTCTCCTCCATTCCTCAGGCATCCTCTCACTCTCTAAGACCTCGTTGAACAACCTAGATAAAAACTCTACTGCCATCTCTCCTAGACACTTCCATACCTCCACTGGTATGTCATCAGGACCAACCGCCTTTCCTCTCTTCATCCTCTTCAAAGCTCTCCTAACTTCACCCTTGCTAATCCTTTCTACTTCCTGCTCAACAATATTTGCCTCTACTACTCTTCTCTCTCTGTCATTTTCCTCATTCATCAATTCCTCAAAGTACTCCTTCCATCTTTCCCTCACCCTCCTGTCACCTGTCAACACATTTCCATCTCTATCTTTAATCACTCTAACCTGCTGCACATCCTTACCATCTCTATCCCCCTGCTTCGCCAACCGATACAAATCCCTCTCACCTTCCTTACTATCTAACCTTGCATACATGTCCTCCTAAGCTTTCTGTTTGGCCTTTGCCACCTTTATCTTAACCTCATGCTGCATCTCCCTATATTCCTGTCTACTTTCCTCCGTCCTCTCACTGTCCCACTTCTTCCTAGCTAACCTCTTCCTCTGGATACTCTCCTGAACTTCCTCATTCCACCACCAAGTCTCCTTGTCTTCTTTCCTCCTTCCATATGACACACCTAGCACCTTCCTACCTGTCTCCCTGATCACTTTGGCTGTAGTAGTCCAGTCATCTGGAAGCACCTTCTGACCACCTAAAGCCTGTCTCAACTCCTCTCTGAAAACCACACAGCACTCTTCCTTTTCCAACTTCCACCACTTTGTCTTCTGCTTTGCCTTTGCTCTCTTCATCTTCCTCACCACCAGAGTCATCTTACACACCACCATCCTATGCTGTCTAGCTACACTCTCTCCTACCACTACTTTGCAATCACTAATCTCCATCAGATTACAGTGTCTACATAAGACATAGTCCTGTGTGCTCCTGCCACCACTCTTATATGTCACCCTGTGTTCCTGCCTCTTCTGAAAGTACGTGTTCACCACAGCCATCTCCATACTTTTAGCAAAGTCTACCAACCTCTGTCCTTCTGGGTTCCTTACCTGAAGACCAAACCTGCCCATCACTTCCTCATTCCCACTATTCCCTTCACCAACATGTCCATTAAAGTCTGCCCCTATCACCACTCTCTCACCTCTGGGAACACTCTGCATCACTTCCTCAAGCTCGCTCCAGAATCTGTCTTTCTCCTCTTGCTCACAACCTACTTGTGGAGCGTAAGCACTAACAACATTCAACATCACACCTTCAATCTCCAGCTTCAGACTCATCAACCTATCTGACACTCTCTTTACCTCCAGAACATTCTTCACAAACTCCTCCTTCAGGATCACTCCTACTCCATTTCTCTTCCTGTCCACACCATGATAAAACAGTTTAAACCCTGCTCCAATGCTTCTAGCCTTGCTCCCTTTCCACCTGGTCTCCTGGACACACAGAATGTCGACTTTCCTCCTCTGCATCATATCTACCAGCTCTCTGCCTTTACCTGTCATCGTACCAACATTCAAAGTCCCTGCTTTCAGTCCCAAACTCCTGCCTTTCCTCTTCTCTCTCTGCCTACGGACACGCCTTCCTCCTCTAACACACCTTCCTCCTCTCCTTCTTCGACCAACAGTAGCCCAATTTCCACCAGTGCCCTGTAGGTCAACAGCACCGATGGTGGTCATTGTTAACCCGGGCCCCGACCGATCCGGTATGGAAGTCATGTTAGTGATTCGCATATTGAATTTGGCAAAAGTTTTACGTCGGATGCCCTTCCTGACACAACCCTCTCTATTTATCTGGGCTTGGGACCGGCACAAAAAGTACACTGGCTTGTGATCTCCTCTAAACAGGAAGAGGAATGAACATCTCAATTTCATCATTTCATACAGGTCAACTAGAAACTTTTCTGAGTTGATTGAAAAATGTATATTATAATGAAAAATGAGCTTTTCAGAGATGATTGCTTAAAGCCTTATTCAAAGGTGCTAAGTTTAAGATGCTGCAGTGGTCACGAGTGGGTGAAAACAAACAAAAAAAAAACAGTGAAATAAACATTTTTGCTTGATTTTTATTATTACTATAGTTTAACAGAATGTGTTGCATATACAATTTGTACAAAAATCTGATCTGAAAAATGATCATTTCTACCTGTAGTGTCTTGCATTAATTGGTCATCTACAGTATATATTAAATGTTGGAGAAGTTTCCTCCAACACTTGGTATAATATTATTTAATTTTAAACACCAACAATGCACTTCATTAGATGCTCTTCTGCTTCATCTCATTTTAATAACAGTAGGGTTTTAATGCAAGTGAACCTTGAACTTTAGGAGATCGGATTGATTTCTGGGAAACTAGAAGAAACTCATACGAAGTTAGAACCAATAAACCCATGGCACTTAAAACATCTGGATTTGATCCTGGAGCTTCAGGTTTTGTTGTGACCTGAATCACTGTCACTTGGGTTCTAGCTGATGTATTGTGATTTGCACCGGAATGTATAACAATGTCTGTTTTTGTTTCATATTTTGTGTTTGAATGCTGAGGATCCATTTTTATTTCTGATGCAGTGGAGATCACACCAGGATTTTTTAACATTAGTTAGAAATACTGCAACATAACAATATTTCCACATTTCAGTGATCTGAAGATCATTTGATCCATCTGATTAAGTGGAGAAAATGGTTCCTTTATTGGATAAGGGATTTTAGCTTCCAAAAAACAGTTTTTACTCTGAACTCTTTCAGTGAAACACACCCTCTGGTTATGATATGATCTGCTGATGTGTTTCTATTTTTCTTTCTTCTTTTTTTTTTTTTTAAATACATTTTTTAGGTCCTTCTTCACTCCAACACTGCTATAGACGTCTGTCGTGTTGTAAACGCAGCTTGTTTTTGCACAAATCTTGATAAATCAGGATGTTTATACTTCATCACCATGCGTCACTAATTCATCAAATGATTCAGTTATACTGTAAATGTTAAAAAGTGTACAAATGACAGAGCACTTCAGGTTGAGTCACTAAAGTGCACATTTATTCCGACATTTCATTGGGTGTGTAAAATGGGTGTATTCAATCTGGCAACAACACTCTGATTCTACTCAGTTCCTCCCAATCTGGCAACCCTGATCACCGAGTAACGGTTCCTATCTGCGCCAAATATCACAATACACCCGGATGCTGCGTTTAAACACCATTAAAACTGCTGGGTTTTGTGGAGAAGCGAAAATAAACACACTCCAAACATACACAAATCCATTATGTTTCATATTTTGTGATTTTATTTTAATAAAGGAGAAAAATAACTGGTTTAATCGTTGATACGAATAGGCTTTTATAAGAATTAGCAAAAATGCTACACTGTGGGGTTGTTGTTTGTTTTTTTTAGCTGCAACTGAGATTTTGTTCACTAATGGAGGCAGAAAACACCTTTGGGCGATATAACAAAAATATCATCTCGCAATTCTCAAGGACATTTCTACAATACTCGATATATAGGACTGCTTAAAAAAAAAAAAAGAAAAGAAAAAATACCAGCAAAACAGTCGTTTTGTATTTTTAAAAACCTGATATTTTATTTAATATCTTCAAAAATATTTTTATATATAAGTAAAAACAAATAATACTGAAAAATCTGTAAATTTTTAAGATTTATTATTATTTTTTTAAAATGACAAATTTCAGGAAAAGATACCATTGTACCCACTATAAGTCTCTTGTGGCATAATTTATCATGATATTGATATTATATCATCATAATACCCAGCCCTTACAATAGACACTACAAGTTTATATAAGATTAATATAAATGATCTGTGACTATTTTGCCTTACGCTATGTATAGAAAATATGGGTCGAGAGGAGCTATGTGATATATCAGATTAAATAGCACTACTTAAAGCTAAAGAGGTAGCTAGAGAGAGAATGTTAGCTAGCTAGCATTGTTTCTGGATGGTTTATTTCAAGTTGTTTATGGAAGCAAGGATTATAAATAAGCCTATTTCATCTCACTCACATCTGTGGGCCTAATCAGTTCATTATCACAATAAAACCACATTTTTTAATGGGATAGAAAAAAAGATGTGTACTGTGGATATGTTTGTGTTCACATTTAAAGCTCTAACATTAACCGTAATGACCAGAACCACTGTTAATCATTTAATGTTATTAACCAGTTATTACCAGTTGATTTGTGATTAATGATAATGCATTCTGGGCAGTGTTCAAGATTTGATGTCATTCCGATATTTATATTAATTGTACACAGAAAATAATTTGTTGCTCAGATTTATGGATTAATTTTTCATCACCTACATAAATATCCAAAGCTGAAATGATCACCACACAGACGTGTTCAGACTGAAAATGCTGCTCTTTCTGAAAATGCTTTCACTGACAGAAGCCAGAAGTTTGTGATTTCATTGCTGTGTGTATTTTCTCGCTTCTCTTTGCTTGCTCAAGGCCGCAGTCTTCTTAAACACACTCCTGACAGACAGTGTTGTTCAGAGAATCTTTTTTGCACTGTTCATTATGTAATATTCATTTTTAGTAAACGCAGAGACTCTGGACGAGTTGCTGTTACTCCTGCGATGTTTATCTTTACTGACGTTTTTTGTTTAACAACACAAAGTGAAAAAAAAAATACAAATAAAAATAAAAATCAGTATATTACAGTTTGGCCTCATGCTTTTCCAGAATAAAATCAAGGCCCACAATGCAATTGAACTTCTTGAGTCTTTTCACTGACTTGAGTCATTTGAATCATTCAGCTAAATGATTCATTCAGGTTTGTTCAGTCAATTGTCACTGACCAGTTGAACGAGGGAGGAGAGAATCTCTGTCATGATGGAAAAAAAAATATTTATTCAAACATTGACCAACTGAATGAGAGAGGAACAAATCTCGGCAATGACCGAACGATTCACTGATTCAAATACTGACCAGCTGAATGAGAGCAGAGTGACTCTGGGTCATGATAGAAAGATTCGAACAATGAACTGCTGAACGAGAGAAGTGCAAAATTTGGCCATGAAAAAACTGACCTGCTGAAAGACAGAGGAATGAATCTTGGTCATGACAGATTGACTCAAACAGGTGGAAAGGTTAATTGATTCAAACACTGACCTGATGAATGAGAGAACAGCAAATCTCAGTTATGACCTAAATATTCATTGACTCAATCACCAATTTGCTGAATGAGAGAAGACAGAATATTTGTCATGATTGAAAGATTATTTAATTCAAACAAACAGAAAGATTCACTGATTCATATACTGACCTTCTGAACGAGAGAGAGCGAATATTGCCCATGACGGAAAGAATCATCGATTCAAACATTGACCTGATGAATGAGAGAAGAGCGAATCTTGGTCGCAACAGAAAGATTTGCTGATTTAAACACTGACCCACTGAACAACAGAAGAGCGAATCTCTGTTGTGACGGAAATTCATTGAAGACATTCATTGAACGAGAGAAGAGAATCCCAGTCATGACAGGGAGCTTGAATGACTCAGACACTCATCTGCTAAATGTGAGAGTGCAGCAAATGACTGAAAGTATTTAGTGACTTGAGGAAGGAGGATCAGGCTGGGCATACATGCCAAATGACTGTGTAATCATATATGAGGCTAAACTGGTAGCTGTAAGTCTCTGTTATCGTTAGCTACATTAGTCTCTAAGATCCAGTGCAAAATTAGAGAAAGCTAAATATAGACACCAAATATGTCTATCTGATCAACTACATCTAAATTTCAGTTTTGGTCAAATTGTTCCTTTAACAAGTCTGCTTTATACAGGTTGATTAAACTGAATAACTGAACATTGCACTTCTGGTGTAGGGTTAATGTTTTCATTGCTGGACATGTAAGTCCTACAGTTATTATTCTGTGATTTTTTCAGGTCACCCCTGGTGGAAAGAGCTGAAGGGTTTATTGCCCCTTTGGTCTTAAAACAGCTGAACTTCACCTTTGGAACAACTTCTCTCCACCCATTCTGCCTATAAAATCTGTAACTTACATTTACCCACATTTTTTGAGCGAACTCCTGAAATTATTTTCTTTTTAAATGTATAAAATCTTTGCCCGAGTGAAGGCTCCATGGTGGGCCAGGAGAGCCGGACATGGAATCGGTTCTGTGCTTCAGCTCCACCGACAGAGTGGTGAGTGTTTTTATGCCAAAATCCCTGCAATTTGATTTAAATAATCTACATGTCACGTTTGAGAGGGTACTCAGCGATTCGAATCGCTTGTTTAACACTTGTAATATTTGAACCGTAAACAGACGAGATTTAATGGCAACGTGCAAAACTGCATACTAGTGTACTAACTAGTATGCTTCCATTCAAATCTGACAAAATAAAAAATCCGTTTACTCAGTTGCACTATGCTGTGCAATATACAGTATTTTACATTAGTATTTATATTAGTACTAGTATATAGTGTGGGCATATGTCATATATTATTCTAGCCTCCTATATAGTACAGAAGTATGCTGTTTATTATGATAGCATACTTCACAGCACAGTAGTACAGTAGTATGCTATGCTAGCCTCTGCTAATAGCCAGAAAACTCTATTGTAGTTTTAACTATCAGAGTTCTGATTAACTAAATGCCATAATTTATCCACCGTCTTAGCGGAAAAGAAAGACTGGAAAAAAAGCCATAGATTTCCATGGTAACGGAATTTCACCACAGTTCCTAAGGACATGTAGATAATGCAATATTAGTGATATACCTCTTTAAAGGGGTGTTTTATTCACTTTAAAACAACACAGATTGTATAAAAATGTTATATTAACGACACAGAAATGCAGAGTTGAGGATTCAGTTCCCAAAAAGAGTCAATTCTCTGATTTCAGGTGTTAGGACGGAAGAGTCGACTCTTTTGGGGGAACAACTCCCTGCCCTAGTTTTCCAGGGAAAGAATCGATTCTCAGTACTTTAGGAATTGAGAGTCGACTCCAAAGCTTTAGAGCCGATTCCACACGTTTGCGCATTTGTCTGACAAATCAAGAATTTCTTCGGCGCTGTTTTATAAATAAGTTATAAATATCTTATTTAAATACCAGTAAGTAGTTGGAAATATGCTTTGACCTTTTTGAGGATCAAACTGGCTCAGTCTCACACAGAACTGAACTATTTCCCACACCACAAACATCAGTATTCTGCTAATGTTAGCAGAACGTTTATGTAAATAGAGCAGAAAACAAGGAGAAATATGAAGTTTGTAACAGAATTCTGACTTAAAATGACACAATGACTCCGAAGTGTGTCCGAAGTAGCCAGTGTTAATGAACCCCCTGAACACGTCAGATTCAGCTTTTTACCTGTTTATTAGCATTATGCTATTGTATGTGATTACTATAATAGACAGATCACGGCAAAATTAGCATGCTTATTAGCATTTTGTTAGCCTATGTGATTTCTATAACAGGCAGAAAACATAAAAACTAGAACATTTATTAACCTTTTAATCACCTGTAAAATACGTCAACATGTTTAATTAGACGCATTTTATTAACCTATTTATAAGCAGGCAACGATGGGTGATTCAATAATTTTTTTTTTTTATTTATGTCTAAAAAAAAAAAGGGGGGGGGGGATTGACCTTTTCACCTCTTTCCACCAGTTTAGCACTAGCACACTGTCTAAGTCATCACATTCACTTCAAAAGTCATCAAAACTCACATAATGTTAGAAATGGTCTCTGAATGTTTCCTTGTTTAGGTGCATTATGTCAGGATGCAGTGATGAAGAACCTGCGAGTCCAGATGCCTTCATGTAATTTTACACCTGAGATGTACCAGGTAAAACGGCAGTGCTAACTGAGGTGGTGTAAACTTCTCTGTCCTGAAGACTTTCCTGTGTCGTATAACTTAAACTTACATCTTTACATTTGACTGTTACAAAATATAAATAACATGTAAAGTTGCTGTGGTGAAGTTTTCTGTAAGGAGAAATGTGTTTATTTGACATTTATGGAAGGAGTCTCCAGTTTCAGTGCTTTGTAACTGTCAGAGGTGAAGCTATAACTTTAAGTTTTCCTATGAGCTTTAAGTTTTCCTATTAATACTAACATTGCGTGTTGGTCTCTGTAGGGTATGAGTAAGGAGCGGATGCTGGAGATCAGGATATTGAACTGTAATGCCATGACGATGAAGGTGACGTACTACAAGAAGCCACTTTTTATCCATCAGGGTTTCATGCAGTGGCTGTGGGATGTGGACGGGTCGCGCTATCTCGACATGTTTGCAGGGGTCGCCACCGTCAGCCTGGGACACTGCCATCCGTAAGCTTGTATTTGGCTTAGGACTATTCCAATTTTGCTATTTGACAATTCTGCTCTGTGCTCAGTTGTAAATGAAAACCCAGAGCAACAACCCAAAATACAAAAATATCTATCTAATTTGACATATAATACTGTTCTTATGAAAATTTGACCCTCTTAAAATTGATCAATGAAGAAAACCTGAAGATTGATTTTTAATTGGAAATGTTTAAAGTCATATAGAGAGGAAATATTTTTAGGGGTCCAAGCACTGCTTGTTTTTTCTTTTCTTCCCTCAAACTGTAGAATATTTAAACATTTAAAATGGAACATGCTCAGTGTTCAGTTCCTTAATGTAAAGCTTTTATTTTGAATTAGTGTAATTGGCATTTTACCAATGTGCAATGATTTGCAGTGTCAAATTTGTGTGTACGCGTGTGTGTTTCAGGAAAGTGACAAAAGCTGCACAGGAGCAACTGCAGCGTCTTTGGCACACCTCACCCATTTATGTTTTTCCTGAGATCCAGGGATATGTAGAGAAACTCATCTCACATCTTCCTGAACCTCTGAAAGTACACACACACACACACACACACACACACACACACACACACACACACACACACACACACACACACACACACACACACAAGCTGTTTCTGTGTTGATAAATAGGTGCATCTGCAATGTTATGAAATGTCTTCACATAATATACACATTTATTTGTGTGTGTGTGTGTGTGTGTGTGTGTGTGTGTGTGTGTGTGTGTGTGTGTTTCTAGGTAGTGTATCTAACTAACAGTGGCTCTGAGGCCAATGATCTAGCTCTGCTGATGGCGAGATTACACACAGGGAACTTTGATGCCGTCACTCTGAGGTCAACACTACATCTTATTTTATTATTTTTTATTTAATAATTGTTTTAGGGTTAATCAAAATCACTAATGTCTAAGGGTTTACAGCTGTCATCCTCCGTTCAACACGCATCTGGCATGTCATCAGCGTGTCTACAAGTTTTAGATGTGTTAAGAAATGAAGTAAGAATTGAAAGTAATTTTCTGAAAGTAATTTTCTGCGTTTATTTCTGCTGTAGAGGTTCCTATCATGGCGGAAGTCCACTAGCAATGGGTCTGACCTCAAACACAGTGTATAAATACCCAGTGGCGTCCGGCCTGGGCTGCTATAATGTACGTACAGCTCCACGTGACCCCTACTTCCTGTCCACCACTTCCTGTTTTGATCTAATATTCTTCCTGAGTCAAGTTACGATTTCTTTTTCAGACCATGTGTCCTGATGTGTTTAGGGGGCCGTGGGGTGGGAGTCACTGCAGAGATTCACCTGTTCAGACAGTCAGAGATTGCAGCTGCTCTCCTGGTATACACACACACACACACACTCTAGCATGATGTCTGGCCTGCCGTTTAATCATTTCTTAGCCCTGCATTTCATATTAACTTTAACACAACAACTTGGCGCCGTACCCGGTGTCCTTCAGCACTCATGTCTCCGGTGACCTTATCGTCCTTGTAAAGTCACAGAAATGTTCGTAACTTTTACTCACACACTCCCATAAGCAGATTTTACAGCAAAGTAAAATAAATCGCTGGGTCTTATGTACATAGTGATATAAACATAGTCAAGTGAAGTTTTTAGATATGATAAGTGATAAAATATTAAGTTGCCATACACACACACACACACACACACACACACACACACACACACATACACACTTTACAGAACAACACAAACACATACAATACACACACTTTTAACAAAATGGTTACAAAAAAAAATTGGGGTCTGTGATTATTAAAATTGTATTTATTATTTAAAAAAATAATAATTTAAATAATAGCTTTATGAATTAATAT
Source organism: Cranoglanis bouderius (assembly GCA_023630585.1). NCBI lineage: Eukaryota > Metazoa > Chordata > Actinopteri > Siluriformes > Cranoglanididae > Cranoglanis > Cranoglanis bouderius. The sequence continues at coordinate 9,762,178 of CM042541.1, read as the reverse complement.
GAGTTAAATTGCCGAATTAATACATGTATGAATTATATTATATAAAATATATAACAATAGTATCATTATTATATTAATTATGTATTTTTTAAATAATAAACATAATGAAAAATTTGATAGTTTTTATCCTGTTTGACTGGTCACTTGAATTGAATTGAATGTGTTTAATCCAAACCTCAATAAATCCATAATGATAATTTATGTCCTGTGAGTGGAATAAAAAGCTCTACGGCTCAGACAAATAACCAGACTATTATTCAACATATTTAAATAATGAGGCTAATGTTTTAATAGTAAATCATTGCTGAATGGGTTTGTGGATTTTTATTTAATTCATCTCATTAATTGATTTATTTTTACAGTTAAAGGGGTCTCTGGGCTGAGTTCAGTAAAACACGAATGCCGTTTGGTCATTAGTACAAGGTCAGATTTTATTACAGTGCAAAACATTAACATCTTTTCAGAAAATCCAACATCACGTGTTTGTTCTGATCGAACGCAGATATAACAACCATGTCACAACCGAGCCACACGAGTTTATATTAGTGTTTACACAGCATAACAGAAAGACAGGATGTGCTTTCCAGGATAACCTCTGTACACACACACACACACACACACACACACACACACAAAAGTAGAAGTAACACTGATCTGTACCGAGATTCAGCCTGCTGACCACAACTGGGCACTTTTTTAAAATAGAAATGCAACAAACAACAACATGAACATAAATTTCAGTAATGTAAATAAATATTTGCATACAATAATTTGTTAGCAATAGTTTAATGTTAACAGTTTATATTTTACCAATGGGTTGTTTGGTGGTGTGAGATGGTGGGGGAATAAATAAATAAGTAAATAAATAAATAAATAAACAAATAAAAGTCAACCGAGAAAACTAATGAATAAAACAAGAGAATGTGTCTAAAATAGTGTTAAATAAAAAAATCATAAAAATATGAAAATAGACAAACAAACAAACCAATCAAGCAATGAAATAAATACATCTATAAAATGTGTCCGAAATATTTTTAAAAAGCATATAAAGAAAATATGAAAATAGCTAAATAAATAGACAAATAAACAAACAAACAAATAAAGATAAGTATACTTCTTCAGGATAGTACCAAACTAGGTAAAAAAACAAAAAACAAAAAAAAAAACACAAATAATAACGTTAAAAATGAATTGTGATGTTAAAATGAATTGTGATGTTAAGAGAAAGATAGAAGAATGAGAGAAAAATGAAAGCAAAAAATGTAATGTATCCTACAACATGACATCCCAAAACATTCGGTAACATTTGAACTGACATCATTTCTCTTTTTTTCCCCCACTCTTTAAAACAAACCACTCTAACCTGCAGTGTTAAATGTGTATGGGTACACAAACTTTTGCACATATCTATTTATTAATATATTTTACATAGCTAAACCAGATGTCATCAAAATTCCTTCTGTGTTATTAACGTTGTGTTGTGTTGTGATGACAGATCAGTGCCAGGCCAATGACAGGTACATCGAGCAGCTGAAGGATGTTTTCGCTACGAGCGTAACCAGTCGCATCGCCGCGTTCTTCGGAGAATCCATTCAGGTTAGCACTGAAAAATTATGCTAATGCTAGTAACGTATACATTAATAGCTGGTTTTAATAGACTATTGTTTCTATAGTAACAGCTCATTCATACAGACTTGTACAGAGGAAGCACCACATAAACAGGAGAGATTTATGTCATTAATTTGTTTATGGAAGGAGTCTCCAGTGTCGGTGCTTTGTAACAGGCAGAGGTAGAGCTGTAACTTGTAAGTTTTCCACCATTGGAAAGTCTTCAGGTGAGATTTCTGCGGTTGCTAGTCTTATTAGCGAGAGAGAGAGAGAGAGAAAGGTTGATGATGGAACATTTGTTGGCAGGATGCTGTGGTACTGTATGAGAGGAATAAAACACTTTGGAAATTCCTAGAACATCACAACAATATATCACTTCCTGTTCTTTTTTTTTTTTCAGGGATTAGGGGGAATTGTCCAGTACCCTAAGAACTTCCTGAAAGAAGCCTACAAGCTAGTGAGAGAAAAAGGTGGAATATGCATAGCTGATGAGGTACAAACCCACACCTCATTATTCCCATTATTATGATTTTTTCATGTAAATAATTTTCCAAACACGATTTCGATTTCGACATTACATGTTTTTGTACATACCTTACTTTCTGCATGTTTCTCCTTTCCGCTGTTCATTGTAATATATCTCTGTAATGTTGTATTGAGTTCTTTGCTGTGTCAGATATGTTTTATTGTATAAAGAGCATCCGATTCAGATATTTTGCTCCTGTATCAGGTTCAGACCGGTTTCGGACGCACAGGAAGTCACTTCTGGGGTTTTCAGACGCATGACGTTGTACCAGACATTGTGACGATGGCTAAAGGAATCGCTAATGGATTTCCCATGGCGGCTGTGGTCACGAGCGAGGGTGAGTCTCTCCACTTTTGTTCTGAAAGGTCAGAAAAAAAGTAAATTAAATAAATTAAAAGCAAAAAACCAAGACTTTAACGAATTAGTGTAATTCGTGCATTGCACCAAAGATTGGGCTGTTTTCTAGAAGATAAAAACATACTTCTTGTCAGACTGTGCAAAGAAAGAACACAAAAACAGTATGGCCATTTTTGCAGAAATCGCTCGTCCGTTTGCTGAAGGACTCCACTTCAACACGTTCGCTGGAAACCCTCTCGCCTGCAGCATCGCCTCGGCTGTGCTGGATGTGAGTACACACTGATCCACGTTCACCTTTAGATTGCTAGCCAATGGAAGTGTCATTTTTATAGTTTGTTTATATAGGAGGTTTATTTTTCTTCATCAGAGTAGAAAAAAATGATTAAGAATTCATCTGCTTCTGTGACCTGTTTCATTTCGTCAGTTAAAAACATTGACTTTTTCCTTTTTTTTTTAATACTTGAGTGCATTTAAAAGCAGTAACGTTTTACTGAAGTATAATTTCTCAGCACTTGTAACAATATAATGTAAGGAAGTTACGAAAAAAACGGTTTGATTTCTCAGCGGTTCTAGGGCATCATCTGTGTATTCATATACAGTACAGTACACTCACTGAAGTACAGGAAGAACGCAGATTGAGACACGGCTAGTGTAGTTTCCAAATGAGGAAATAAACGTGAAGTGGAAATCAAAGCAAACAGTTTGTGTGTGTGTGTGTGTGTGTGTGTGTGTGTTTCTGTGTGTCAGACAATTAAAGAGGAACAGCTCCAGGAGAACTGTGCTGTAGTTGGAACACATCTGCTGAAGGAACTCGCCAAACTGCGAGATAAGTACGAGATCGTTGGGGACGTTCGGGGAAAAGGACTGCAAATCGGCGTGGAGATGGTTAAAGACAAAGTGAGACTGTTTCTGTTTCTGTGCAGTTTGGAAATTGTATTCCTTCCCATTTTGCTAATTATCCAGCATGCTAACTTTCTGACCTGATAATTATCTACATTGCTAATTTCCTAGCAGAATAACGGAGAAGTTGTTACGTTGGCTGCAGAGTAGTGCAGATGGAGTATTCAACTACATACAACATTTTTGAAATGTTCATTATTTATTACATCACAGCGCTATAGTTCTGGATTGTGATTGGTCAGAAGGTGTTGACAGTAGCACAGCTGCAAATCACAGGTTTATATTAATACACTCGTTCTAATACTTTATTGATTCTGTTGTTTTCTGTGTGGAGGTGTTTATTTAACATTTATGGAAGGAGTCTCCAGTGTCAGTGCTTTGTAACAGTCAGAGGTAAAGCTGTAACTTTAAGTTATCCGACATCTTCAGGACGGAGGAATTTAAGCTTCTTTGCAGTTTCTCAGTAACATGACAAGCTGCGGGGTTTTTTTTTTTTGTCTCATTAACATCAAGAGAGAGAAAAAACAGAGGCTGGTGAGGGAATGACTGTTTACAAGTGAGAACAGAAACTAGCCTGTATCATTAAATGTAACTATTTTTTGTATTTTTTTTATTTTGTTAACGACCCCATCCTTTAGAGTTTATACAAAAAAGGCAAATAGGAACTTCGTATTGAAATCATCATATTTCAAGTCTTGATATATTTTTTTAAGGAGAGTCGAGATCCTCTTCCTTCCAATGCCATGATTGCGATTCTGGAGGACATTAAGGACATGGGAGTGCTGATCGGCAGAGGAGGGATTTATGGACAGGTAAAGATGATTAAAACACTGACTGTGTAAGACTTTAGGGGTCCTGAGGGGGTGGAGACAGGTATGATTGTTTGTTGTCATGTTTACACTCCAGCAAAGTTACTTGTCCTACATCAGAAGTGTCCTGATGAAAGAGAATAACCTTCCAGCCAATCAGAACCGTGTATTTTCTTTGGCATTGGTATAATAATAAAATAAATAATAAAAATCTGATTATATAATTATAGATAAAATATAATTGATCTGTTCTTCCTCTTTTCCGTGACCTGCTCCGTTCTGTGTCAGACGTTCCGGATCCAGCCACCAATGTGCATCACTAAAGACGATGCTGATTTCTTCCTGGCCGTGTTCGATCAGGCGCTGCACACCTACACGGAGAGGAAATGAGAGAAGAAAACAGCATAGAGCCTGACAGACTGGTTCTGTTCCAAATCAGTCCATTGCCTTTCTTTCCCCCTTAAAACTGACAGATCTGCACTTAATGCACTGGTTCTGTTCCAAATCACAGCCTAACCATTATCCTCATTCACTTACAGATGACTGATCTACACTCAGTCGGGCTGTGTCTCAAATCAAACAGGATCTCACAGTCGGGTTCTGTTCCAAATCAACCCCTGATCATTTCCCCTTCGTCTATAGATGACCACTCATCACTCAATCGGGCTGTGTTTCAAATCATCCCCTACCCAATTGTTCTACTAAGGACAGTGGTTCAGCACTGAACCTAACTCTAGGGTTCTGCACCAAATCAACCCCTAATCCACTTCTCCCCTTCCCCTACAAAGGACGGATCACTACTGGGTCTTGCAGCTCAGCCCGGGTCCCTTCCAAATCAACCCTGAACTAACACTATTTCGAAAAGTGGACACTGCAGCACTAGAACATTCGAGGGCTCTTTCTAGGGCTCGTTCAAGTCCACCCCTAACCACTTTCCCTAACCACTACAGCACTGCACCTTTAAACTCAGTGTGGCCTCGTCCCAGTTCATCGTGTCATACAGATGGTAATAGACTGCAGTTGATTTATAAGCACTAATGTTTATCATACATTAACGCAGCTCTTGTAGTTTAGCAACTAATTTCAGTGTTGCTGTGTTCACAAAACTAATCACTGAACCTCAGTGCCTTTAGCAGTATTTAACACCGGGATTACTGAATGAAATAAAAGTAACAACAACAACAAAAAAGCAGACTTGTAAAATTAAATCATATGTCTTTAGAATAAACATTGTCTAAATAAATACATCTTTTATTAAAGGATCTTGTTGATCTAACTGAGTTTTTTTCAGTGGGAGAGTTCACACAACCTTTAGACAAAATACAAAGTAAAAGTAAAATTACAAAGTGAAAAAAACAACAAGAAGATATACATGTTTTTAGAGGACACAAGGATCAACAAGATGTGTGTTTAGAAAGGAAAAAATTAATTGAACATTAGAGCTCATGCCTCAGGCGCCGAACTAAACCTCTACATCCTAAACACACACTTGTATGTTGACATGTTTGTCCGTCTGTGTGTGGGTGTGTGTGGGTGTACTGTCACATCCACCTGGTGTTTGTGTGTTGTATGAAACAGAGCATTTACATTTCCCAGATCTGGTAAAGATTCACTGAAGAAGCTGGACTCATCCGTGGAATTTCCCTGAACACCTGGAACAGTGGGTTTGTTACACAAACGTACAGAATATGTCCACAAACGCAGTGAATTTTATCAACACATGAGTTCAGCGTGAGAACTCAATTCCCATCGTAAACATTAAAGTAATTCTTTACAATTCAGCAGTAATGTTGTTCTTTCCATCTGTAGATGAGCTTGTAGAGGTGGAGATGTCGGTGTTGTGGCTTTCAGTGGAATCGGAGTGAAATCTTTAAATGTGATTTTTTTTAAATGCCTTTTTCACTTTTGGGAAACTTCAGTTCAGGAAAGTCTGTCATTTTCAAAAAATATATATAAATATACATATACAGTGAGGGAAAAAAGTATTTGGTCCCCTGCTGATTTTGTATGTTTGCCCACTAACAAAGAAATGTCTATAATTCAGTCTATAATTTTAATGGTAGGTGTATTTTAACAGTGAGAGACAGAATAACAACAAAAAATATCCAGAAAAACACATTTCAAAAAAGTTAAATGCATAAATTGATTTGCATTTTAATGAGTGAAATAAGTATTTGATCTCCTATCAATCAGCAAGATTTCTGGCTCCCAGGTGTCTTTTACACAGGTAATGAGCTGAGATTAGGAGCACTCTCTTAAAGGGAGTGCTCCTAATCTCAGTTTGTTACCTGTATAAAAGACACCTGTCCACAGAAGCAATCAATCAATCAGATTCCAAACTCTCCACCATGGCCAAGACCAAAGAGCTGTCCAAGGATGTCAGGGACAAGATTGTAGACCTACACAAGGCTGGAATGGGCTACAAGACCATCGCCAAGCAGCTTGGTGAGAAGGTGACAACAGTTGGTGCGATTATTGCATTAATTATTCCATTAATATTATTAAAATTATAGACTGATCATTTCTTTGTCAGTGGGCAAACATACAAAATCAGCAGAGGATCAAATACTTTTTCCCCCCACTGTAGGGTGAGTAAATATCACAGCTATATGTATTGTGTTCATATCAACTGAAAGACAAAAAAGGTTCAGTGCTATAAGTACCTCATTACTTATGTGATCCAGATCAGCATTTTCATCTACATCTAGATTTATTTCCAAGAAACTTATTTCTTAATGAGATTTTCTAATTCTATAGAAATGATCTTGAACCCTTTTCTTGAAAACTAATAACACAGGGTGTTTAAGAACATTTAATTGGCAGTGTATATGGATTTTTAGATATAAATTGAAAAGCAGTGCATTTTGTATTTTACTGCAACATAGAATCAGGAAAAAACTAAGGAAACAGTGACTTGTTAAAGATGACAGTGTGACTAAGGTATAAAGTTAAACACTTGTGCTTTATTCCTCTTATACCACAGTGTTACGAAACACAGGGGAGCTGGATGCAAGTGCAGGGGAAAAGTCACTTTAATAGGATCTTATTCAAAAGTAAAGGAACAGAGGCAAAGTGGAGAAGTAACTGAAAGTATTTGGACAGGGAGAAAAGGAACACAAAAGCAGGGCCGAAAACAAACAATAATCCACAGGTAGTAAATCCAAAGAGAGGCATTAATCCACACAAAAAATGAGGCATAAATCCACAAAGAACTGGAGATAACACAAACATTAGCGAGGCATAAGTGCACAAAGAGAACAAAACAAAAACATGAAATGAAGCGATGGTCTATGGTCTTTGAACTATGGTCTAAGGTCAAGAAGCGAGAGAACGCAAGAAGAGTGCAAGCGCACAGCACATACATACATTTACTCTAATACGCCGCGTCCAAGCGGACAAATGAAAAGGCTTAAATACCTAAATGACAAACTAGCTGTAACTAAAAACACCTGCAACTAATAATGAAACAATAAACGGAGAACCAATGACCATACAAGGGCGGAGACATGACATGAACCAAAAACAAAGAACCAATAAACATACAGAGGTGGAGACATGACGTAAACCAAAACAAATTGCGCACATGGCGGAGTAAACAAACGAGAGTCTATGAATGAACTGAGGGGAATGCGGAAGTGCGCTGCCGGCTGTCCTCAACAGCCTTCGCGAGCAGCATAGCGAGAGGGAGACTAACACACAGCAATCTACAAGGAATTCATTTTATATATTAAAGTATGACACCTCGGGCATTTTTTACCAACCAAATAATAATCAAATAAAAAATAAAAATGCAGACAAAGTCTACAGTCAGAAGTGTTCCATAGTTTTATGAAAGCGGATATTTCATTAAATATGAACTAAATAATGAAAAGTTATTGAGTTCCTGATGAACTGTACGTCCACGCTGACTACTATGCAGTAAAGTTTTAATGAAAGTTTGCGGTGGTTATTTGCCGAAGTTTATAAAGCAGTGAACTTTGAGATCAGCATTTAGTAGGATGTTTATAATTTAATTCATGTTGGTGGAACATCGCATTTTGTTCTTGTGTTATTTTTCATTCAGTAAAATACCATATACACCGAAATAACAAATATCTTTAACATTATACTTTTTTTTGTCTTCAAGTCTTTCTTGTTAAATATATAAAGATACCTGCTTTTTTTTTTTTAAACGTTTCTGAAATTTGTGGGGGGTTTTTGGATCCTGATAAAGCACTATATATCTGTAACATATACATGTAAATTACTGACACACACACACACACACACACACACACACACAGTCTCACTGACGCTGGCCTTGTGCTGAAAATGCGACACTCTGTAAGGCGATATGAGCTCACGTGTCATGTCCATAACCGCTGATGTTGTTTTGATCGTGTTGCGGAACTCTAACCTCGTGTTTATATCCAAACACAACCGGTCAATAACGCAAACAACTCAGATACGGGAAAACACAAACTAAACACCTAAAAAAAAAAGCTGAAAACAGAATACCTGGATGTGCACTTTGTGTTTTGGGAGTGTGTTTGGGCATCCCAGGGCTGTGTGTGTGTGTGTGTGTGTGTGTGTGTGTGTGTGTGTGTGTGTGTGTGTGTTTTTTTTCTTTTCATATTTCCATTTCCACTTCAGGGTGCTGTGTGTTGTATAATGATGCACTCTGGTGCCTTAGAGAACATCAGCACACAGGATGGAGAGAATTAAACCTCCCTTTAATCACTCAACTAACTGACTGTCTTGTTTGTGATTGGATTTGAACTTTTTCTGCTGGTTTGGAAAGATCGTAATGCTTTTAAGACCTTCATCGCCGTCATCAGTGTCTGTCCTACTGAACATCAAGCCTTTTAGATTTAAAATTTAGTTCAAACATCTTGAACTCATTAACCCTTCATACATTCATCAGGCTCCATCCAATACTGGCTTTTATCCCACAGAGCACTGTGGAATTCTGGATTGTGATTGGTCAAACGTTAATATGGTGAAGTTTTCTGTGAAGAGATATTTATTTAATTAACATTTATGGAAGGAGTCTCCAGTATCAGCGCTTTGTAACAGTCAGAGATAAAGCTGTAACTATGTTTTCCGACATCTTCATGAGAGAGGAGTTTAAGCTTCTTTGCGGTTTACTTCTTTGTCTTAACTTCAAGAGAGTAAAAGTGAGGCTGGTGAGGGAAAGACTGTTTCTAGCTGCCTATAAAAACATGTGGCGTGACGTTCTTTAATAAATAAAAATGGTTAGCATTGGCAAACTGTTGTGGTGTAAGAGGAATTAACCATTTGGGGACGTGCTGTTATAGGAAAATAATCAACGTTGGGGTGAGTAACAGAAACTCCGCTTCATCACAGCACCAGGTGGTGGTTTATTTTGTTTAATCTCTGTACTGAGTTACTCGTTTGACTCCATCTGCACATGCAAATTTGCCATCATTATGTAATTCTGTGCAGGTGTGTGTTGAGTTTACTACACACCTGACCAGTTTTACCGTGCGTGCGTGCGTGCGTGTGTGTGTGTGTGTGTGTCTGTGTGTGGTATCAACTAGAGCGTGTAATTTTCCATCGTTCTATTTTAGTCAAATTTTTTTTTCACAGAAAATTGCACTTCTCCATGGAATTTTGTCGAGCTGAAAACAAAAAAACGTGTTATGACACAAACACTGTGAAGCCCAGGTCAGAAACGTTTTGGAAATTTATACTGCTGAGTTACACTTTATTTAAAGTTTTTTTTTTCTTTTATTTTGAAACATTCTGAAATTTGAGCACAAATTTCTAAATAAAAACGATTACAGATTATTCTCTGGATTATATTTAGTGAATTCTACTCAATGTAAACAAGTAAAATGCATCTCGTGAGAATTCTCACATAACATGAACATGCTGATTTGCAGTGTAATCTTGTGTCGTGTTTTTATTTGCACATCCTCGAGACTGATACTGAGCCGATGTTTTTGAATAGTCTATTATCTGAAATACAGGACGTGTGGCGCCCCCTGCAGGCTTCAGGGCCACAAACTTAAAACAAACTGGTGTGTTGAAATGTGAAATGTAGAAAATGTGAATGAATTGAAAAATGTGAATGAATTTCCTCCTCAGTCTTTTTTATCTCGTCTATTCCACCTCAGTCTTTTTATCTGGTCTTTTCCTCCTTAGTCTATTTATCTCAGCATTTCCTTCTCAGACTTTTTTTTTTATTATTATCTTGTCTTTTCCTTCTCAGTCTTTTATCTTGTCTTTTCACCTCATTCTTTTTATCTGGTGTTTTCCACCTCGGTCTTTTTTTTTGCCTTTTCCACCTCAGTCTTTTATTTTGTCTTTTCCACCTCAGTCTTTTTTATCTAATCTTTTCCACCTCAATCTTCTTATCTCATATTTTCCTCCTCAGTCTTTTGTCACAGTTGTTTTAATCTCTTTTTTCCACCTCAGCCAAGCATAAAACTTTTTTTTTTTAATCTTTTCTTTTTATTTTATTTTGTTTTCAAAATTTGCTTAAATATTTGGATGGAAAAATCAATTTGTAATATTGTTTAAGCAGTTAGTCTCTGTTATTACAGATAGTGGACGTTTAGAGTGGTACTATTGCATATCATCATCCACATCAGCTTTCTACAACAATTTGGACACCAAACATGTTTTAGCTGGAGGACTATATAGCATGAGGAGAGCCATTACTTTAACTCCACACTGCTGTTTTAAATCAGCCTTCAGATGATCTGATTTTACAGTAAATAGGTATACAATGCAAATTTAATTAATTGACCTACAGCAACAAAGGCATCTTTATATTTTTGACTTAGTATTTCATGTATATCACATATTAAATGATAAATAATATACATTCATTTAATTGTCTATGTAGAGTTATTTCTGACCCAAGTATCCAATTGTGATGTTTTTTTATTGGTGCATTATTCTTGATGTTCCTTAATCAATACAGGATCTACAATTTCCCAAAGATTCCACAAGAGGACGCTGTCTCACAAACAACCTGAGTTTATTTCTGTAGAACATGATCTGGTGTTAGTTTAAGTGAGGTTTGACCCAAATGTGCTCATGTTTTTTGATAACACAAAATGAAATCTCCTTTTTTAGCATTTGATATGTGTTGTGCCTGAAAACCCTCCAAAACCATTTACTATTAAATGCATGACCTGTGTAGGTTGTCACAGCTGTCTCTGTATGACTGTCTACTGTAACATACTTTTAATTATATACTGTTTTTATTTCATTTATTTTCCCCAAACATTATAATTAAATTTGACTGGTTGCCACTTTTGTATCTGTTATTAATCTGTATTCTTTGGTATATAAACTTTCTTTTAAAAACTTGTTGCCTACATCCTTATTACAATAATTTTTCATTATTATTGTAATAATTTTGTTATATAATACTTGGTTATAATGAATAATAACTAATATGTACAGTAATGTAACTGTAGTAAATAAAAGCTAATAAAAACACCAGTTCATGAAATTAATTTACTTCATTACTATGTATCTCTTCTGTTGTTATATTATTACAATGGTCTAAAATCTCATTTTTGGTTAGGCTTCATCAGGTAAAAAAAAATAAAATAAAATAAAATAAAACAATTAATTATATACACTGAATAAACAACTTAAATAACAAACCAAACTCAATTACTGAATATTAACTGCTAAGAAGACACTTCAAATAATTTAGATTTTTACTTCCGTTCCAACATCAGATATTTTACTGTAGCAGCTCTTTAATGTTCTTATATTTAATACATCATTGGATAATGTTTTCCCCCGAAATTTAATCTTCAGGAGCAATCCAGAAATACGCAGTGTAGTCTAAAGGTCATGCAACTGTCACTGAAATCCGTTTTTCTCTTGATTGCTGCAGCACGAAATCGGCCAAAAATCCCACTGGACAGGCCACGCCCACAAGCAACAAACTCCAACCAACACGAGCGAGTTGCCGCTTGCTAGTGAGAATGTAGCATGATGGAGCCACACATAAGTCCCCCCCCCACCCACACACACACACTGTATGTTACTAAAATGTTTATTTACACACAACTCTTATGTTGCTCAGGCACAGTTGACAGAAAGCAACACAGCCTGAAGTTAATTAATATCGTACACAGTATGTTGGAAACTCTTGGTACAACACTGAATTTTTTCGTGAGTGTGATGTTTTAGTCCGGCATGTTGGTGTGTTTATGCTTTAGAGGAGCTCAGGAGCTGATAGGGCTTCTCAATCAACACAGTGAGAACCCAGCCTAGAACTACAGTAAGGACTGAGTGAGCGAGGAACAGATACAACTGCAGAGAGAGAGAGAGAGAGAGAGAGAGAGAGAGAGAGAGAGAGAGAGAGAGAGAGGTGGGGGAGTTAGTTCACGTCCAACACTTTTCAAAAGTTACGTCCATGAGTGGAAAAGGTCAGATTGGATCAGATACTAATCTGAAGCTTCAGATGGTTATTAGTCAAATACATTATTGTATGTTTTTCACCTGAGATTATGTGAATATGTGATTACACCTGAAAGTGCTATTCAGTCCTATACATGTCTTGCAACTACACATGTGAAAATAAATAAATTGTGAAAAGAATACACGGGAAAATGAACTAATTCTGAAAAAGTTACAGTAAAAAATAAATTGTGTAAAAATTACATGTGGAATTTTTTTTGTTGTAAAAATCAGGAGTGAAAAATAAATGAATCGCATGAACATTACATGAGAAAATAACTGAACTGTGAATCGTGTTGAAAACGTTAAGTATAACATGAGGTGTCTAAAAACCACAAGCATAAAATTCACATGTGAAGTCTGTGTGACTTTTCTGTGCAGTGTTAAATCCTTTGTTTTGATTTATTGTTTGTTTAATTGATTGTTGAGTTCCAGAGATTGCATCATGGACACTTACGAAGTTGAGGTCTGTGTAGTGGATGAGAGTTTCCTGTTTGGAGTCGTAGAGTAAAATGAGAAGAGGGTGAACGAGGTAGCAGGCAAAGCTGATGTTGGACAGAGGAACCCACACACACATGGACAAGAACCTATTCACAAAGCCTGCACAACACATGCACAACACACACACACACACACACACACACACACACACACACACACACACACAGATTGAAGGTTTACTGAACAAGCTGTTTGGAGACGAGGGTATGATGATTAGACTGGTAGCTATGGTTCCATTGCATTCATAAACCATTCATGTATCATCTGATCAACTACAGCTGGACTCCATTTTCTTTTTGTTAGTACCTCCGTATCCTTCCTCACAGGCGAGGATGAGCCAGGCCACAGCGAGAGCCCACAGTGAGCGATGGAGCCCCTGATACACAGCGTGACCTGGTGACCCCTGACCCCTCAGCATGTAAGCGGATCCCACTATGATGGCCATGATGGACAGAGAAACGAGCCAACCAGCAGCTGCCTGCCACTGAGGAAAAAGTACAATATTTTTCCATCAGTAAATCAGTATTAACAAAGTGGCCTTTGAAAATGTAATTAATATTAGCAGCTCTGAAATCACAACACAAACATTATCAAATAACAAACATATTCTGTACCATTTAAAAGTGCAGGACATCTACGTTCTATTTTTTACTCACTATATTTTTTATTAGATTATTTTTTCTATATTTATTTATTCGTCTTATGGGACACGGATGCATGTAGTGTAGACTTTCCTTATTAAAAGAAACACTAATAAATCTAACTATAGTAGGGAAATAAACAAAAACTAACAACAACAAATCACTAGACAAGGCAAGAAAACTCAACATAAATAGAAGCTTCTCACAATCATACAAACACAACACTAACAACTAACTAATCAGAGGAACACAAAACAGGTGTGCACAAACACAGGAAGTGATTACAGACAACAAAAGAAGACATTCAAAAATGTGAGTGAGCCTGCCCTCTGGTGGTCTGTAGGGACATGTCCATGATGGACGTGACATTTTTATTATATTTATTGTGTCATTTACTGTATTAATAAAAATCAGCAAGCAAAACATGGTTAAATATATCACTGATAAATAAAGGGGGTAAAAATGTATATATATAAACAGATCTGGATATCTGGGTATCTGTAACATGGCAGTTATAGCTTTAAACATTACCCTCTGCTTTATAAGATCTTCTTTCTTGGTCACCATGTAAATTCCTGTGAGGACGCCGAGCAGGTACGGACCGTATCTGGTGTATGGCTTGTTGTAGTAATACTCAAAGTAGCTTTCATATTCACTGAGGAGAAAAAAAGAAAAAGAAAAACCCAGGAAAACAATAAACAATAGACAGACAGGTACAGAGACACACTCAGTCACTTAGATGAATAAATGATGTGAAGCTGGATCACACGATCACTAACCTGACTATACAGAGTGTAGTAATATAAACAGATTTTTCTCTTGAACGCACTGTTTCTATTGTTCTCGTATAAATAGCAATAGAATTATTTGATAAGTAACTTATTCCACAGCAGACTGCCAACTATTAAATGTTTTATCTATTCATTAAAGAACAAAACATCATACTTTATATCCATTTATAGTTGCATGTAATCGTATGGAACATCGGCAAAACAAGTTCTCACTTATGTTAATGCATTCATTCCCTCACCAGCCTCTCTTTATTCTGTCTCTTGATATTAATATTAAGTCAAAAAACACAGCTTTTTGTTATGGAGAAACTGCATCTGTCCTTAAGATGTCAGAAAACTTAAAGTTACAGCTTTACCTCTGACTGTTACTTCCATAAATGTTAAAAAAAAAACATCTCAGTACAGAAAACTTCACCATTTCAATGACTGCACACGTTTTAAAATCCTTTTATTATTATTAATTACATAATATAAACACAATCTGACCAATCAGGTTAGAGAATGTTTATATTACATTTTAATGATCTGATATAAAAAGGTAACAAAATATTGAATATTTATATTAGCCCTTCATCTTTAATTATTGTCTGAATAATTGTTCTAATTTATCATTTTAAATATATCATGATTAACACATTTCATTGCGGAGAATCAGACCATAAGGCTAAACCAAAACCGTAAATGTTGGCATCTCTGGTTCACATTTACACAAAATGAATGTTAGAGTATTTCGCGTGAACCTAAGTACGTTGTGTGTGTATGTGTGCCATAAAATAATGAGTGTGAGAGTGTGTTCAGTAAATAATAGCGAGGTTTACTCACAGAGTTGTGGGTTGGTGAACGGGTAAGTGCAGAAACGCCGTGGTTAAAGCACTGGAAACGCACGACATCGCCAACAGAGTGAAGGCCACACCCACAAACACACGCTTATTCCTGAAATAAAAAAAAAAAGATTATAACGTCACTGTACATTTCATTCAGCTCTGTTTAGGTTTAAATAGCGGCCATGAGTAGTGCACGTGTGTGCTCATGCACTAAAGCTACTAGGCTAGTTCTTTATAACATTAGCGAGTAGATTTTAAAGTACATTAGCTAGCTACATTAGTTATCTGGGATGGAATAGAGTCGCAGTGTTCATACAGCTGTAAGTAAAGTGCATTTTTGTGTTCACTGCATCGGAATCCCTCAACATCAATGACGTATAGATCTTCAAGAACAACACACTGGGTAAGAGCTGTTATTTTCACTCACTTAGCGTCATCTGTAGACATTTTGCCTCACCTATAGGCATTGTTTGCTGCTATGCTTAAGATGTTTAATCACTTATATTGTAGGAAGATGCTGTAGTTTCTCCTCTTGATATTTTCACTGAACACAATTTTCTTCGATTGTTGTCATTAATCATAAAATACGTCATTTCATGTTTTTACTTTTAACTAGTTTTAGTTTTACAAGTATGAATAAATGAACACGGTTTCAGTGTAATACCCGATACCAGTATCAGTATCGATGCATCCCTGGATTATAATCTTAGAGTTATAAACATTACAGATTAACAAGGGTGTGTTTTAGAAAAGCAAACTCACAGTCTGTAGAGAAAAATGAGGAATGGTGTCACTGCATAGAACTGGAAATCAACTGAGAGGTACCAGGTCCACGGTGCACACTTCAAATAAAGAAGAACAAATGTTTACACTGATATATTATACTGTATATACTGTACATTATTCCTATATACTGTTTGTATAGTGTAAGTGTGTGTAAGTGTGTATAATCCTTATATTAATATACACTGTTCATTTTTATAAATGTTTATACATTAAAACATTCAGACAGTGTTTGTGAACGTCAAGGGTGTGTGTGTGTGTGTGTGTGTGTGTGTGTGAGTGAGATGCGGGCAGGGCTGTACCGTGTGTGTGATGGTGAACAGGTTGTTGATGAGCAGCAGGTTGGACCACCAGAACTCCTTACAGTTCAGTATTTGGTCTTCGGCTGTGAACCAGAATGGACCTTTATGGAGAAATGAGAAGAGTGTGACGATCGCACACACGATGAAGAGGTGCAGCGGCTGGATCCTGAACACACACACACACACACACACACACACACACACACCAACGAGTGAACATAAAAAAAAATCATGAAAAAATGTAAAGGTATTTACTCAAACTTATATTCCCTATTCCCAATCTGTGTGTGTGTGTGTGTGTGTGTGTGTGTGTGTGTGTGTGTGTCAGTGAATGTAAGTAAAAAATATATTTTTAAAAACAACACAAAAAAGTTACCACATTATTATTATTATTATTATTATTATTATTATTATTATTATTATTATTATTATTATTGGTAGTAGTAGTAGTAGTAGTAGTATATTTAACATTTAAAAATTATGATAATGACATTTTTTTTTACATACTGGACTGTAATGATAAACAAATGAATGATTGCATGAATTAATTAATATTTCTGAAGAGCCAGCATGGAGCATAATACAAAGTATAATAAAGATTAATATTCTAAATAAATACACAATAAATATAAATAATGTAAAATACAATTTATACAGTATATTAATACTCTTTGGTAAGTATTCTTACCATCTAACCTTTAAAATAAAATTGTATTATAAAATAAAGTTTATTAAAATGGTAAGTAAGTAAGTAAATACAAAAAAATTATTTTTTGTAGCACAGGAAGTCTTTTAATATTCCAAACCTCTTGAACCTCCTAAACAGGAAGTGAGCGATCAATCGGAGGCTCAGCTTGTCCTCTGATCTCTGGATACAGCTGAGAATAGATTTGGCACTCAGGAGTCCACTGGAAAAAAATACAAACACACACATTAGGAGAGTTCCCATAATAAATCAATGTAAAACTGCTTCAAAAAAAAAACTGCTGTAAAACTATTTACTTCAGCCCTAAATTTCTTCATGGCTGTAAGAGTGAGATGGGATTTTTACATCTGGTTTTCTTACCCGAGTAATAAAAAAGTATCGACAGCGAGATACACTGGTCCACTAAAGGCCACCACGTACAGAGGATTGCTCTCCACAGCCGCTCTCCATCGCTTACTGTTATCTAAAATACACAACTCACAGCATTTAACACAGCGCTGTTGAATTCTCCATTCTGATTGGTCAGAAGGTGTTGATTAATTCTCTATAACAGCAGCTCTGACAGTAGTGCAGCTGCAAATCACAAGTTTATATCAACGCGCTCGTTCTCACACGTTATCGTTTCTATCATAACAGCTTGTTCACAGGGACTCCTCCACATAATTGGATTGAATCACACATAATCACTGTCATTTTTGTCTACAGGTTTTTGGCTTTTTTCTGATTTTGCTTCTTTCATCATTTCATCTTGTTCTTATTTCCGTCTCTCATTCTCATTCCTGTCTCACTGTACTGTATATCGTTCGTTCGTTCTCTCTCTCTGTGTGTGTGTGTGTGTGTGTGTGTGTGTGTGTGTGTGTGTGTGTGTGTGTGTGTGTGTGTGTGTGTGTGTGTGTGTGTGTGTGTGTGTGTGTGTGTGTGTGTGTGTGTGTGTGTGTGTGTGTGTGTGTGTGTGTGTGTGTGTGTGTGTGTGTGTGTGTGTGTGTGTGTGTGTGTGTGTGTGTGGGGTTCAGACCGAGGCCGCTCCAAGCGCTGAGCTGCACAGTGTGTCCACAGATGATCCAGAAGAGGCTGAGAATGCGAACACCATTGAGAGATGGATAACTACTTCTGGAACACACACCGTCACCTAAACACACACCATTGAACCGGACGCAGAGCAAACGCAGGAACGCCATCAAATGGCCTGAGAGACAGACACATAAGACAGACAGAAATTACTCAGGCTTAATTTTCACCAATAATTCCACATATTGAAGTTGGGGGGTACGGGGGGTCACTGAAATGTGAGCATCATTGATACCATATATGGAAATGTAGGCATCATCAAGATCATATATGGAAATATGGGTACCATGTAGCTGTCATTGAGTCCATACATGGAAATGTCAGTTTCATTGAGTCCATTTATGGAAATGTGGGTGTCATCAAGTCAATTCATTGAAATATGGGCATCACTGAGTCCATATATGGAAATGTCGGTGTAATTGAGTCCATATATGGAAATGTGGACATCATCAAGTCCACATATGGATATGTGGGCACCATGTGGGCGTTAATGAGTCTACATATATGGAAATGTGGGCATCATCAAGTCTACTGTATATACGGAAATTTGGGGATCATCAAGGCCATATATGGAAATGTGGGCATCACTGAGTCCATATATGGAAATCATTGAGTCTATATATGGAAATGTGGGTGCCATGTGGATGTCATCAAATCCATATATGGAAATGTGGGCTTTTGTATGTGTGTGTGTGTGTGTGTATACTTGCCTGTTTCTCGACCCTCCTGCTCCCTCTCTTTGTCACACTCCTGCACTTGTGTGTTTTGGAGTAAAATGCATTCTTTGCTCTGATTGGCTGAACTGTTGGCCAGAATTGCTCCATAGTTCGCGGGGTCGACCTTTGACTGCGCTTCTTTTTTTTTATTCCACTGGTCCACAGCTACATAGACGGTTACCACAAGAGGCAGAGCCACCATCACGATACACACACACCTGAGAGCAAAACATGGTGTGTTTGTGAGAAAAAAAAATTATTCACGCAATGCCCTCCTTTATCCCTAATGTAGTCCATGTGGTTTAGGACACAAACAAACTTCACCATGTAGCCGAATGCTGGAACATTGTGGCGGCGGCCATCTTGGATACTTAGAATCCCTAGTTTCCTTTGTGCAGTTTGATGCACACACACAACAGTGCAGTAATAACAAAGTTTATTTAATAATTAGGTAACAGCCTAACAAGGTCATTTGAAACATGAAGGTTTGGCCATTAATTTAGAGAAAAGATTTTAAGTGAGATAAGCTTTCAGTACTTATTAGCTACTGTACATTAGACACATAGTGTCAATGCTGATTAGCTGAGTGACTACATTGTAAGAAGACATTGTGTACATTTTATTTTTTAACAAAATATTCCTCAATATTAGCCTCCAATAGTATACTGTAAAAATGAATGTACATTTGTGTGTGTGTTCCTTACAGACACACTACAGCAGACAGATCAGGTGTAACGTTGTTTCTGATACACTGAGTCATAAAAATTCCCAATGTGGGTTCTGATATGAACAGATCCGGTACAGAAGGAATGAAGGGGGTTCGACCCTGTAGAAGATCTTCTACACACACAAACACACAAAATATATCAGTGTTAATTCTGACAATAAATCTAATAAAATCTAATAAATAAGAGTTTTAGGAAAGTTTTAGTCGTTTTCCCCTTAATTTTCCTAATATCTTCTTTTTAAGTTTCCAAAACAAATAAAAGTTCATGGAACATCTGGTGAGGTGTCATTAGTTCTAGCAAACTAGTAGTATATTAGCCTAACAAAGCATATTCTACTAAAACCCTATGTCAAACAAGACTCCATCATTCTTCACTCATATAAATCCCTAACAGTATTGTTACTCAATAACAAGAATATAATAATAACAGAGAATGTAAAAAGAAGAGTTATATCAGTTAGGCAACAACAATGAACACAACAGATGGACACTGATCGCTCTATGTGGTGTATTTACTCTTTTATTTTACTCAAAATTGGTGGTTAATTTAGTTCAGGTTCAAGTAAATATCTCACCGTAGACAATAAGCGTGCTCACGTCTGCTTCATCACAGGAATCAGGCATGCAAATACCTACAAAATAGTCCAGTGCCCCCTACATGACAACACCAACAGTGTATTATCATCAATGCTAAAAAAAACAATAACACAGATTTCACAGTTTCACAAAACACTGAAGAAACAGAAATTTGACACAATCTGGTCTCAGTCTTGTCATGTTACCGAGAAACCCTCTCTGGTAAACTCTAAAAAGTTACAGCTTTACCTCTGACTGTTACAAAGCACTGACACTGGAGACTCCTTCCATAAATGTTAAATAAACATCTCCTTACAGACAACTCCTTACATCTCCTATCATAGCTAACAATTAATGGAAACGCACTGTATAACCAGGCTCAATAATACTGTTTGCAAATGAATGGCTACATTAAAGCAAAAAAAGTCTGTATTAAATAAAAACAAAGTTGTGTTTGTTGCTCGCAACCGTAGTGTATGACACATTTCCATTTTTCTTCTAATGTAAAGGCCATATAAAAGTATTTGAATAAATAATGTTTTCCCCACTTTTGAGAGGCCAGGTACCTGTTTGAGGAAGACCTGGCAGTATTGTCCTCCAAATCCAGGGCCTTCAACAGACAAACACTCCTGCAGAGAGCCGACTCTGTTCACGTTTCCGCCTTCGACATCACTGCCCATCTTCCCGAATGCATCATACACTAATCACACCACACAGGAGATGGTTTATGAGTGATTCATTTACTTGGAAATAAAAGTAGCACAATATACAATACATCTAAATAATTTATTACGCTTTTAAAATGTCATCGTTCTGTAACTATTCAGTAAGCCTTAATATGTACTATAACAGATTCAGTATTTAGCAAAGAATTATTGAGTTACTGTTAACTCATAGTTTAGTTTACTGTTATTAGTAGTTTCTCTAAGGAACCAAACACTGTGTGTCTGTTGTAGGAAAATAATCAACAGGGTGGTGTGATGAAGCGGAGTTACTGATTATTTTCCTACAACAGCATGTCCGCAAGTGTTTTATTGCTCTTAAACCACAGCAATATGCTAATGATTACAATGTATTATTTATTAAAGAATGACACATTTTTATTCCTTTACAGTTACATTTATTTTATAGTTACATCCTCAAAACAGGTCTGTTATAGGAGTTATAAGAAGTTACACAAAATAACTACATGACAATATATTATATAGTGTAAAATTTACAAAATATTCTATTCTAAAATATTATATTGTATTCTTTGAATATTCTATATTCAAATTAATTAAAGTAATTTAAACAATGAATTTGAGATAAAAGATTGTGTACGAGAACGTTAATGTTATAAATGTTAGTATGTACAGATTATTGTTTTTTAATTAATTTATTTATTTATTTATTTTTACACTATGCTTATACCATCTGCACTTTTTGTTTTGTTTGTTTAACAGTTTCCCAACCTTTGAATATAGCCAAATTTATCTAATATTTCTCTTTACGGGATTCTTCTAAAAGAAATATACGATTACTAATTCTATTTCTAGACACGTTTACTCATTCTGAGCTTTAAATTGTCTTTTTCTGTTGCACCACAGCTCTGTGGAACGACTGTTTTAAAGCTGCTATAATGTAAGTGATAACTTGTTCTAACATCCCACAAGATTAAATGTAACTAAATCTTAGTTATATTCTTGAAATTTGTGAAAATGTCTAGAAATAGACTTATATTTGTTTGATAATAATTTTATAATGGGGAATATGATATAAATCTGCATAATTGTGTATTTTCACCTACTGTAGTGTGATTTAATACTCAGAAACCTAATAAATATATTGTTAAAAAAAAGAGAGAGAAAAAAGTCAATAAGTGCTAATAAGGTCCAAGGTCCAGGTTCTTCGATAATGTAATAAGAATCAGTGATGAATAGTTTGTTAACTAAGATAATTATAATAGATTATAGATCTATAGAGTCCGTGACTTACTCAGCACTGCGTATTGGTCAGGTTGACTTTTTTTCAGTTCTGTGAGAAACATCACAGCATCCTGAGCACATTTCACACTGATGTTGAGTCCACACGCAGCTGTCCAAGAGCAGAAGAAGAGGCAGAGGGTCGAGAGGACAGTGGTCTTTCTCACCTGCAGCATCTTTGCATTCTCAGGCCAGCTATGATGGACCACGTTTAAATAACACGGACAGGAGAGATGATTACAGAAGGATGGAGATATTACTGGCCTCTTTAAGTCCTGCGTGCAAATCGAGGTTTCACGCATACAAAGGTCAGTGCTTTTATTACACACTGGTGTGTTTTCATGCCAGGTGTATTCAGGATGAAGCTTTGACAACAGAAACTTTATTTATTTTTGTGCTACATGCTAACACTTAGTAGTGTTGACTAAATTCCTTATATATATATATATATATATATATATATATATATATATATATATATATATATATATATATATATATATAAATTTATAGCTCAGTGACTTATTAAGCACTTCGCGTTAGTCAGGTTGACTGTTCTTCAGTTGTGTGAGAATGTCATGAACCAATCTGTGTCCTCTGTGTCGTTATCCCGTTATTTCTTTCACTGTCATCACTCACTCTGCATTGCCAGTGAGACTGTTATACCCAAAGCCTCCATCCATGTCTCTGTTGTTACCAGATCTGTATCCCCTGTATAACTGTTACAACCAAACCTTCCAGCTGTGTCATTGTTGTTACCTGATCTGCATTTCCTTTGTAACTGTTGTAACCGAAAAACTTAATCCATGTCTCCGTTGTTACCTGATCTGCATTTTCTGTGTAACAGTCGTAACCAAACCTTCCATCCGTGTCATTGTTGTTACCTGATCTGCTCTATGTCACATCCGCATCATTACCAAATCTGCTTCCTCCATCTCCACCTGATCCGCCTGATTGAGCCGTGTGATTTTCACACATCTACATGCTATAACATTTTCTGTTCTGTTTATATGTTTATTTTGCATCTGTGGCCAATGATAAAACTTCCTTATTCATCTGTATTTTTCAGAGTTTGATTAGCAACTCAGGCTTATAATATAGTGACCATTACTTGGTATGAAAATAATTAACAGTTAAAACTCGTAGCTTTGTTTTTGCTCGCTAAAGACGATAAAGACACCAATTACCTCAGCGCTTTACTATGTGCATGATAGCAATCTTTGCTATTTACTAAATGCTTGATGAAGCCAGCTGAATAAAAACCTCACTGTACACCTGCGTTCAGGTTTGTTTTTGTATTGTTTATTGACAATAACTATTTTTGTGTTGTTTTTTTTTACACAAACATCGGACAAGTCTACGGAAACAGCAGCAAGACAGCCTACGAAACGACCATCGTAAAACAGCTTCTCTCATGCACAAACAAACGCGTTCTCACAAATGTTCATTTATCCAAAAAGTAAAAAAAACAAACAAACACATAAATACATCCAACCTGTGTCCTGTGTGGAAATTCTGAACAAATGTAGCACTGTAATAAAGATTTATTTTAATTGTTATTATTTGCTTATACAACATCTCACATCTCACCAGTTGAAAATGTTCGAAAAACGTCTTAGCTAACGGCTAACAGCTTTGAAAACATTCCAGTCTCATGTTTATAGACACATTCTTTCATTGAAAGGAAACAAATTAGGATAACCGGCTGAGTCAACTGTGCAGTGTAGCTAAATTAAATTCCTGCCTGTGAAGGAGCGGAAAAGGAGATTTGGCGAATATTTTCGTACAGAATCTTCTTTGGGAATTTTAAAATGAGCCAGAATAGCAGGGCAGAACAGAATTACCCGATTTTGGGGGTTACATACTGTAAGTACTAAAACATACCATAAATGCAGTATTTTGCCCTGCGTCTGTATTTCAGCAGTTCCTGGTGAAACAATAAAAATTAAGACTAAAGGAAATAAAAGGCAATTAAAAAAAAAAAAAAAAAAAAAAAAAAAAAACCAGCATGGTGCTGCTTGATATGAACACAGAAAAAAAAGCTCTGATATGAAATAGAATTCAGTAAGGAGCTTTCAGAAAAGGAAGCAAAGACATTTGATATGGTCCTCTGGCAGTGGTTGAAAATGCTAAAATAATAGTTTTAATAATAATAAAAAATATCTAAAAGGTCATGGAAACAAATAGGGATGACAAAATAAACACTTTGGTCTAAAGAAACAGATTAGGCCAAAAGAAAAAAAAAAATGTCGTCAATCTGAGGAGACATGTTTGGTGTCTGAAGGTTGCTTCTTCAGTTTTTACTAAAAAGGTGCATTCAGAGTATTCAGAGTTGAGTTAAGCGCGCAGTGAGGATTTAATACTAAAATTACACACAGCAGTATTCACACCTCAGATGTAACTTTACGAAAGTATGCAAGAGTTACAAACACAGGGGGCGGAGTTTGTGTGTGTCAGGTGTGTCTCAGTTACACCTGATTCTGACCTTGTACTTAAAAGCATTTTTTCTTGCGTGATATCGGCTTGATAATCAACGCCAGTCCAGCACCACTGTCTGACAGTTTGATGTAACCACAACATGTCACTCTGAAATGTATGTTTTGGATGTAAATACACTCAAAAACACATGGAACGCCATTTGAGGCCAATATTCAAGATATACAGAAATATCAGAGGAGAATCGGAGGAGATGCATCTTAATTGGAGACCAATCAACAATTTTAATGGATAAAATGATGAATGAACTTAAAGCTTTTCTGTAAGCGTAGCAGATGAGTGCTCGGTCAGCTTATCCTTCAAACTGTGGGCACATTTTGCTTTGAATTAACACAGAGGCATTGTTTTATTAATCTGACAAATAAAAGTAGCAAATTAAAAGTGTGATAAAATCACCTACATCCCACACGCACATCACGATTTCATGAACTTTCCCTGCATAAATATTGATGTAACCTTTGGACTCAAGTCGTTGAAACTGGATTGGCATCACTCCACACGAGCATCAGATTCAAGCAGGGGGCGTGGCCTACATTCTGAAGGCTGAATGGTACATCAGATGTGCTTCAGATGATAATACAGACTTATTCTGATATTTTATGAAATGTGCAAATGGTGTTTGTGAGGTGAGTGTGCTGATTTACACATGAGGTTCGCAGACACCAAACATGTCTTTGCTTATTGAATACATTTGTGGTAAAATCCTGTCTAAAACTGCTTTCAAATCTGAACGGACCGTTTAATAAATGAGCTCGAATTCCAGCTTAAGCCGAGCAAACAAGTTTGGAACCTGGTGAAGATGACTAGGTTTCGACACGTTTGGTTCGCTCAGGTACACTACGACGAGACGGGTCTAATAGAAAATAAAACTTCTGCCGTATAAAAGATCTATCAGACATCCATACAAACATCTATCATAAAGTGTACAAAATGCGTTTTTCATAGATATTTAAATACACATAATTCCACTTTCAATATATTACATATCCTCAAACACACAAGTGTGCTTATTTATATTTATACATTTCTCATATATATGTGTATATATAAGTCGTATATACGTGAGGCTTACAGAGATGCAGGAACGAGACGTATAACGTCTCCATGGTCCACCTTCTATCCACGTTTTCACATTTCAATGAAAAAACCAACAAGGTATTTGCCCACGTGTGCATTTATGTGTTTAAGGCCGTGTTTTTCTGCACGTCTCCCATTTTCACATTTCCAGAAGAACCCAGCACTTTTCCTGTTTTTCCACGTTTTACTGCTCCCGTATCTCAGTCTCTCTGAATATGAAGGTCGGTTCCGTCACAAACCTAACCTATTAGTGTTTGAGACAGATTTCTGTAAAAATTTCACTTCTCAGCTGCGCTCAGTCTCTTGGATTTGATGAAGGCCATGCCGTGCGTGCGCATGTGCGTGTTTAAAGCCGGCTCAGTGTCGAACGTCTTGCCACACACCCTGCACTGCGTGTCCGGCACGTTCGGAGCATTCTCCTGCTGCTCGGCGCTCGGAGGCTCCTTCATCTTGTGCACGATGAAGAGGTGTCGTGCGAGCGAGTGGCGCGACGTGTAGCACAGGCCACACTCTGAGCACTGGTGTGACGAGCCATCCGTCTTGTGCGATGGGAGATGCTTCTGGAAAAGTGCCAGCTCGGTGGTGGAGAAGCTGCACACGGCGCACCTGTGAGTCTTTAACACGCTCACCTTCAGCTTCTTCATGGGCTGAGGGCATGAGGAGCCTGTGCGCTCGTGACTGGGAATCCCCTCAAGTCGCTCTTCCTCGTCTTCTTCCTCTTCCTCTTCTTCAGCATCCTCGCCATCAGAGTTGAGCTTTCGTTTGGGACTGCGTACCTGCTCACACAAACAAGAACATTAGGGCACGTATTCAAATTCTGCAATTTTAAGTGTAAAATTTAAGTTAGTGTTTATACAGGGAAAGTTACATGTATACAAAAGTCGGGTTACGCACATACTTGATTTAAGAAAAGACATAATTTATCACAATATCAATATTATATCATAATATAAGTCCTATAATAAGTCACTCTACAGTATATGATGCAGTTTCTATCCAGATGTTTGTCCATGTTTCAGATATGCATGTAACAAAACTCATCACAGCAGATTAGATTGTTCATTAAAATTGCATTTATCTAAACAGATTTGTATATATATATATTCAGGAACACAAATCTGTTTAGATCAATGCAATTTTAATGAACAATCTAATCTGCTGTGATTACAGTTGCAATCAAACAGCACAACAGCACAAATATGCAAAACAGGTGTTGTTGCATCAAGCACACTTGATGCAACTAATCAAGGGCTTCAACAGGCACTGAGGTTTCAGTGAGCACAGTATGGCACATACTAAACGCAGAAGGTTTCCATGACAGAACTCCAAGACATACACCACTACTGACAAAAAGCACAAGAAAAGTTGGCTCAAGATCATATAAATAAGACACAGAAGTTTTGGGATTCTGTTCTGTGGAGCGATGAAACAAAACTGGAACTTTTCGGCATGATGGATCAGCGGTATGTCTGGAGAAAGAAGAATGAAGAAAGACATTCTGTCCACAGTCAAGCATGGTGGTGGCTCTGTGATGCTCTGGGGCTGCTTTGCATCCTCTGAAAACCTGCAGCGTGTGGAAGGCAAGATGGATTCATTGAAGTATCAGGAAATCCTAGGAGAAAACGTCATGCTGTCTATGAGGAAGCTGAAGCTTGGGCGTCATTGGACCTTCCAACAGGACAATGATCCCAAGCATACCTCAAATTCCACCAAGGCTTGGTCGCAGAAGAAGTTCTGAAAGATTCTACAGGGCCATCACAGTCACCTGGCATGAACCCCATTTGAAAATCTCTGGTGGGATTTGAAGAAGGCGTTTGCAGCACTCAAACCCAAGAATATTACTGAACTGGAGGCCATTGCTCATGAGGAATGGGCTAAGATTCCTCAGGAACGCTGCCAGAAGCTGGTGTCTGGGTATGCATCTCATTTGCAGCAGGTCATAACAGCAAAAGGGTGCTCTACTAAGTACTAAAGATGCTTGGCATGAAGGGGTTGAATAATTTTGAAAGTGGAGAAGTCATTATAAGTTGCATTTTAAGTTGAATTTGGGGAAACCACTTGAAGCATTCGTTGTGTTGAACTATTTCAATTTCTTTTGTTTGATTTGTTCATTGCAAACAAACATTTTGACAGTAAACCTGATTTCCAATGGGGGTTGAATAATTTTGATTGCAACTGTATATATATATATATATATATATATATATATATATATATATATATATATATATATATATATATATATATATATATATACATACAGTGGGTATAGAAAAGAATCACCCCCCCTTAAAATAATCACATTTTGGTGCTTTTTAGCCTGAAATGAAAAAGGATCACCCCCTTGCTTTAATTTGCCTTAATTTTTTAATTACAGCCTTTAGTCTGTTGGGATATGTCTCTACTATCTTTGCACATCTAGACTTTTAATATTTGCCCACTCTTCTTTGCAGAACTGCTCAAGTTCAGTTAAATTTGATGGTGCCCGTTTGTGGACTGCAGTCTTCAAGTCATTCCACAGATTTTCAATGGGGTTTAAGTCTGGGCTCTGACTAGGCCATGCAAGGACATTCAACTTTTTCTCCTTCAACCACTGTGTGGTCAGTTTTGCTGTGTGCTTTGGGTCATTGTCATGTTGGAAGGTAAACCTTCTTCCCACTGACAACTTTCTGGCAGAGGGCAGCAGTTTTTCCTAAAGAATTTGATGGTATTTTGCCCCATCCATTTTCCTTCTATCCTGACAAGTGCTCCAGTCCCTGCTGCAGAGAAACACCCCCATAACAGGATATTACCACCTCCATGCTTTACTGTAAGAATGGTGTTATTTGGATGGTGAGCTGTATTGGATTTTCCACCAGACATATCGTTTGGTGTTGAGGCCAAATAATTAAATTTTAGTCTCATCTGACCATAACACCTTTTTCCATGTGGCCTCAGAATCTTCAAGGTACGTTTTGGCAAACACTCAGTCGTGGGTGGCTTTTTTCTTGCAACCCTCCCATACAAGCCACATTTGTGGAGAATTTGTGATATTGTTGTCACATGCACACAATGACCACTCTTTGTCATAAATTGCTGCAACTGCTTCAGAGTTGCTGTAGCAACTTGGTAGCCTCTCTGAGCAGTTTCCTCCTGGCTCTTTCATCCAGTTTGGAGCGACGTCCTGATCCAGGGAGGGTCTGTGTTGTACCAAATACCTTCCACTTCTTAATAATAGACTTCACTGTGCTTCTAGGCATTGATAAAGCCTTTGAATTTTTTTTGTATCCATCTCCTGACTTGTGCCTGTCCACAACTTTATCCCGGAGATCTTTTGACAGTGCCTTGCCACCCATAGTTGATTGTTTGCTTCAGTTGCACTACAAAATGCTCCAGGAAAGCTCTTTTCATGCTAAGCTAATCAAAATGACCACAGCTGATCACAGTTGAAAGTCAGATGGCTTTGTGTGTCATTGAGAAGATGATTAGCTGCTGCACCTGATTGAGTTTACAAGTCATTTTAGGAGGGGGGGGTGATCCTTTTTCCAACTTAGTGATTCTGTTTTTTAATTTTTTTATTTTGTTCTGACATATTGGTGTTATATCTTTCACTTGGATGTTATAAGTTGCACTGAGTAAATACAGCTGGATAAAACAAAAACTGTGTCCGTTTTCATTTCAGGCTGAAAAGCAACAAAATGTGATTATTTTAAAGGGGGGTGATTCTTTTCTATACCCACTGTATATGATGATGGAAACATAGGTTAAAGTATCTTATTCCAGACAGCCAGCAAAAATCACCTGGTCTTTAACAGTGGACTCCTCCGTGCTGCTGGACTCCACCACTGACTTTCTCTCTGCTTCCTTAATACCGTGCATCAGCTGGATGTGTTTCTCCAACAGCAGCCTCTTGGTGAAAGTGCGTTTGGAGTCCGGACAGTGACTAGGGGAAGAAATGCAGAACCCTCTGTTTTATTAAGTGTTTTACTATAGAACATCATCACAACTATGCAATTTGTTTTATGGTGTCAGCGATACTCACGGACAAGAGTAAACTTTCCGAACGCCTTTATGTTTGATCCGATTATGTCTGCAGAGACTGTGTGAGGAGCTAAAAGACTTGTCGCACTGACGACATGGATGTTTCTTTAGTTGCTGCAGAGAGAAAAAGAGAAAAAGACAGAAACATTTTAAACACTCTGCTGTATTTATTATGCTTAAAAAGACTGTAATGTACAGAACATTCAAATAATGTCTCGTTAATGTTCACAGTGGGTATGACTTTAATCATTTGCCTATATACAGTTTTTAAAAACACTTGTGAATTCGTTTTTGTGTCAACAATAAACCTTCCCCGCTGTTCGACCCTCGTCCAGACCGTGCTGGCGCTGTAATCACCTCATTGTGCGTTTTAAACTCATCAGCACGCACGTCACAACCCGGCTAACCCCAAGGCAAAGTCTGTTATTTCCCTTTAAAGGGCTAAAATTATCCTCCTCATGCTGTTTCTGCCTAAACTGTTCATTTATGAGCCATTATTTCTGCATGGAGTCCATTTAACCCCACCTTTAGTGGGAAGAATTGTAGAGAACTGTAGTCACATGTTCCCTCTTATCATTGTTTCTTTCTGATTGTCGCAAATTACACACACCACTCCAAATGGACCGTTATTGGTTTCAATTTTTCAACTGAAAAAATTTAAGCAGTGATGTGGAACCTGAGGACAGTGTGAGGAAATCGCAAAAAAAACCCAAAAAAAAACCAGTGTA
The DNA here is from genome assembly GCA_023630585.1 of Cranoglanis bouderius. NCBI lineage: Eukaryota > Metazoa > Chordata > Actinopteri > Siluriformes > Cranoglanididae > Cranoglanis > Cranoglanis bouderius. Next base: position 9,731,625 of record CM042541.1, on the reverse strand, counting down.
TAGAATATATAGTGAAGTTTTCTGTAAGGAGAAATGTTTTCATTTAACATTTATGGAAGGAGTCTCCAGTGTCAGGGCTTTGTAACAGTCAGAGGTAAAGCTGTAACTTTACATTTTCTGACATCTCCAGGACAGAGAGTTTGCGCTTCTTTGCGGTTTCTCTGTAACACAACAAGCTGCATAAATTTTTTTGTTAAACTTATTAACTTCAAGAAGGAGAATAAAGAGAGGCTGGTGAGGGAATGACTGTTTATACTGTAGCTGCTATAACGTAAGTGAGAACGGGAACTAACTTCCACAACATTAAATGTTGTATAGTTATAAATGGATAGATGTATGTTGTGTCATTCATTAATAAAACAAAAAATTTAATTGGTGGAGGAATAAAACACTTCTTGGTGGTAATAGTAACTCCGTTTCATCACACCACCCTGACATTGATTACTTTCCTATAATAGCATGTTACGGAATGTTGAATTACTTACATAGCATTTCAGTTTTCAAAAAAATCTTGCGTTAACTGGAGGATTTGGTTATTGCCAATTAACTTAAAAAACAAAAACAAATCACAAATAAAAAATACAGGACTTGCTAGGTTCATACCTGCTGGCATGACGAATTAGTATATATTTGTCTGTAATTTTATTAGTTTGATGTAACACTAGGGCTGCGTCCGAAATCGCCTACTGTGACAGTACGTACTGAATTTGATGCAGTACCTACCGCACGGCCATTGAAACAGTACGTACTAATCAGTATGTGTGTGTATTATGACTATGATACCGTGTTAGCATTGTCATGTGACCTTCGACGTCATCATAAACACAAAAATCTTAAAAAGTTAACAATTTATTCGGTTATTGTTAAACAAGTCCTGTTTAACCAAAGTTTAATACTTAAAAAGAGCCAATGCTGTCTTCCGCGATTTTTTTCTGAGCTTGTCTGCACCAGTCCCGTTGCATAATGGGAATTTTTGACTCGTGTAGTGTCCATCGGTTGCACACTGCAAAATCTCGCCAGAAGCAGTACGTCATCCGGGTATTTCTCGCCTACTGTTTCTCGCCTACTGAGAATTCGGACATACTACCCCTCTGGCGCACTGCTTTTTGCCTACTATATAGTAGGTAAGTATGCGGTTTCAGAGTATGCCTAGGTTTCCTCGCTTCATTACCTTCCCATGCTCTCTCTTCATATGAGCGATGAAGACTTCTCTCTGTGTGAAGAGACGGTCACACTCTTTACACGTCCAGCCAGGACATGAGGACGACACAGACGACGAGATGGGCTTTTTGTGGATGTCGGTCCCATTACCGGTTTTCTTCACAGGAGACGAGGGCTTCTTGTCCCCTTTGTCCAGGCTGTTTAGGGGACCAGAGTCTTTGCTGTTGGAGTTCGGGGTCAGGGAGTTGATGGGCTTGCTGCTGAGCGGTAGATTAATGCCAAGGTTCGGGGGACCATCGATGGTCTTAAGCGTCCCATGTGTTGACTGTAATGAGAGAACGGACATGTTTAGGATAAGTGTTCTGCAAAATAAACACCAAACTCCATCCAGAAGGAATCTTTAACACTGCCATGCTCATTTACGTCATCACCTTAATATGATCCAGCATCAGCTGCTTTTGGGCATAGTGCATGGAGCAGTCCGGACATTTGAAGACAGACACTTTCTGACTGGAAAGGTGCTGGTCAAAGTGTGTGTAGAGCAGAATCTGCTGGGTGAAGACTGTATCACACATGGAGCATTTGTAGATCAACCTACAAAAAAACATGAAACAAACGTGACCATTATGTAAATAAAAAAATGTAAATAATAAACACTGCGTGCCATGCTAATACAGGAAAATAATCAGGTATGATGAAAAGTTACTGTTCCCACCACAAAGTTAATTATTTATTGTTTATATGTTTTTTTTTTTTTTTTTTTTTTTTTTTTACCCATTTATGGTTACATTTAATGTTCTGGAACGTCTGTGAAACAAGTTATATTATAGTTGAAACTTGCATTAGAGCAGCCATAAACAGTCGTTCCCTCACCAGCCTGTTTATTATCTCTCTCGAAGTTAATAAAAAAAAAAATGTAGCTTGTCATGTTAAAAGCTTGTCAAAAAAGAAACCACAAAGATGCGTAAACTCCTCTGTCCTGAAAGCACTGACACTGGAGACTCCTTCCATAAATGTTAAATGTTAGCATCTTATTTTAATCATTTTAGTGCAACTGTCATAAAAGTATATTAGGCCAACATTATTAACATAGGAACACTGTTTTAACATTAGATAAACGTGCCTTAAATGATTAAATAACAATATCTTTATCCATCCTTGATATTAATTCCTGGCTACACCACTTGTTAATATTAGGATGGTAATATTTAGGATCACTGCTTACTAATTATATCCTAAAGATAATAATTTAAGACACTGCACTATTTGAGAAAAATTATGCTATGATGTCTGAAATTTAAAAAAGGAGAGAAAAAAATAAAAACATTGAACAAACCCATTGCTACAGTGCGGAAATGACAACATGTCAAACAAATACAGTTGACCCGGACTGGTGATATGATTCAATCACAGTCACATCTGTTATAAAGAGGAATATTCCTGTCACTTAACATGGACAAAAATGGCCGTATTGAAAGACGTTCACTCACACATGTCATCGAGAGTCAATACGCATGTCACGGTCTTTAATACGGGTTGTTTAGTCGAGGTGTGATTGTGTTTCCTGACAGTCACGCTGAAGCACAAAGGAACCACCTGCTCTTTTCATTAGTGAGTGCTGATTAGTGGAGGAGAAGCTGGGTGTGGAAAAAAAACATCTACAAGCTACTGTGGATAATTCGTTTCTACTCTGTCACTGTTTGGGAAAGAAAACATCACAGGAGGAAGTGGGCGTATAGGAAACGATTTGAATCGCTTATTAACCATGCTTATAACCATGTAAAATCTGTGCTCTATTTATGGAAAAATACAAAATGATTTGTTAAGAGTTAGAAGAATTTTTCTGTACGAAAATTTGTGCCATTCGAATTAGCAGTTGTCTTCTTCTCAAATAAAGTCTTTAGATGACACATGTACAGTATGTACAGTGAGGGAAAAAAGTATTTGATCCCCTGCTGATTTTGTACGTTTGCCTACTGACAAAGAAATGATCAGTCTATAATTTTAATGGTAGGTGTATTTTAACAGTCAGAGACAGAATAACAACAAAAAAAATCCAGAAAAACACATTTCAAAAAAGTTATAAATTGGTTTGCATTTTAATGAGGGAAATAAGTATTTGACCCCTTCGACTTAGTACTTGGTGGCAAAACCCTTGTTGGCAATCACAGAGGTCAGACGTTTCTTGTAGTTGGCCACCAGGTTTGCACACATCTCAGGAGGGATTTTGTCCCACTCCTCTTTGCAGATCCTCTCCAAGTCATTAAGGTCTCAAGGCTGACATTTGGCAACTCGAACCTTCAGCTCCCTCCACAGATTTTCTATGGGATTAAGGTCTGGAGACTGGCTAGGCCACTACAGGACCTTAATGTACTTCTTCTTGAGCCACTCCTTTGTTGCCTTGGCTGTGTGTTTTGGGTCATCGTCATGCTGGAATACACATCCACGACCCATTTTCAATGCCCTGGCTGAGGGAAGGAGGTTCTCACCCAAGATTTGACGGTACATGGCCTCATCCATCGTCCCTTTGATGCGGTGCAGTTGTCCTGTCCCCTTAGCAGAAAAACACCCCCAAAGCATAATGTTCCCACCTCCATGTTTGATGGTGGGGATGGTGTTCTTGGGGTCACACGCAGCATTCCTCCTCCTCCTCCAAACGCGGCGAGTTGAGTTGATGCCAAATGAGCTCGATTTTGGTCTCATCTGACCACAACACTTTCATCCAGTTCTCCTCTAAATCATTCAGATGTTCATTGGCAAACTTCAGACGGGCCTTTACATGTGCTTTCTTGAGCAGGGGGACCTTGCGGGCACTGCAGGATTTCAGTCCTTCACGGCGTAGTGTGTTACCAATTGTTTTCTTGGTGACTATGGTCTCAGCTGCCTTGAGATCATTAACAAGATCCTCCCATGTAGTTCTGGGCTGATTCCTCACCGTTCTCATGATCAATGAAACTCCACGAGGTGAGATCTTGCATGGAGCCCCAGACCGAAGGAGATTGACAGTTATTTTGTGGTTCTTCCATTTGCGAATAATCGCACCAACTGTTGTCACCTTCTCACTAAGCTGCTTGGCGATGGTCTTGTAGCCCATTCCAGCCTTGTGTAGGAGTACAATCTTGTCCCTGACATCCTTGGACAGCTCTTTGGTCTTGGCCATGGTGGAGAGTTTGGAATCTGATTGATTGATTGCTTCTGTGGACAGGTGTCTTTTATACAGGTAACGAGCTGAGATTAGGAGCACTCTCTTTAAGAGAGTGTTCCTAATCTCAGCTCGTTACCTGTGTAAAAGACACCTGGGAGCCAGAAATCTTGCTGATTGATAGGGGATCAAATACTTATTTCCCTCATTAAAATGCAAATCAATTTATAACTTTTTTGAAATGTGTTTTTCTGGATTTTTTTGTTGTTATCCTGTCTCTCACTGTTAAAATACACCTACCATTAGAATTATAGACTGATCATTTCTTTGTCAGTGAGCAAACGTACAAAATCAGCAGGGGATCAAATAATTTTTTCCCTCACTGTATATGGAATAAATATGATACTCACTTAGGCTCTCCGATCTTCACACCCGGGTGCTGAGTGTAGGCGTGGGAGTGAGTGCCCGGAGCAGATTTGAAGGCCATGGGGCAGATAGGGCATTTGTAGAAGATCTCACAGTGGGAGCCCTGGGTATGTGACTTGAGAGCAGCGATGTCAGCAAAGATCACGCTACAGTGGACACATCTGAGGATGAACAGAACAAGAAAAGGACTGGACCTTATGCCTTCAAATAAATATGACTGCAGCTTCAGTACATGTCAACGAAACGACCATAACGGTGGTTACATCTGTAATTTCAGAGCTCCAAGCTTGCTGAACAGGGTTGCCAGGTCTGTAGAATGTTAAACTATCCCAATATCACGCAAAATAAGTAAGGAATACAGTAAGAGACGTGCTGTTATAGGAAAATAATCAACAACAGGGTGGAATGATGCAGAGATTCCTCTTAGATAGCCCCTAGTCCACAAAATGTTTAATTCCTCTTATACCACAGCAATTTGCCAACGATCCATTTATAGGTACATTTAATGTCATGGAATGTTTGTGAAACATGTTAGTTCCTGTTCTCACTTACGTTATAGCAGCTATAAACAGTCCTTCCCTCACGCCCTCTCTTTATTCTCTCTCAAAAAATGCGGCTTGTCATTTTGCCGAGAACCCGAAAGTTCTCTGTCCTGAAGATGTCAGAAAGGTTAAAGTTATACCTTCCCCTCTGACTGTTATAAAGCGCTGACACTGGAGACTCCTTCCATGAATGCTGAATAAACACCTCCTTACAGAACAATTGTGAGTTTTTTAATCCATTTATTGTGGAGCATATACTGTACAAGTCCTTGTGTATGAGTTGTTACTATAGAAACGATAACATATTCAAATTAATGCATCTGTTATAAACAAAATTAATCAACACCTTCTGACCAATCAGAATTTAGGTTCTGTGTTTTAATATACCCAAACCCGAATCCAAACCCATGGACAAAAAAAAGAATCTACCCTATAGATCTAAGAATCTATCTGAAGTTAGTAAAAATAAAACATCAGACCTGGCAACACTGCTGCTGATGGTGCAATCATGAGCAGTTAAATGCTTGCTCAATACCCCTACCTCATAAAAGTGAGCTGTTCAGCAAAATGTACAATATGAGCAAAAAAGCTTCTGTCACCAGACAATGATACAAAGTGATGAAATAATGAAGTAATGACCACATAAGCTGATGCAGGAACTGACCGATAGCCCACTCGGCGAGTGTAGTGCAGGCAGTTCTTGGTGACATGGGATTGGAAATGGACGGAGCGACAGATGGCGCCGCACTCTGGGCAGATGTACGGAGACTTGTGCTGATGGATTCGCTGATGAGAGGCGAAGCTGCACTGGTTTGGCAGCAGCATTTGGCAGATGGTGCAGGTTTTCTGCAGCAGAAGGAGAATAAAAAGGACGTACTGTAAAAGAATATAAGCTATACATAGAGATTACACTGTTTTGTTTTCATGTCCTGTGTGTATCATATTGCATTGCATGCACATTTATTTCATGCTGGCTTTTAAAAAAGCTTCAAAGATCACGAGAGTGGATCTATAGCATTCAAACATACTTGTCCACTCGACTCAGCAGCCTGTTGATAGTGCATGGCCAGAGACGACTCGTCCTGAAACACCTCATTACACTCCAAGCACTTGAGATTCGATCGACACACTCGGGAAGCATCTTCATCCAGGGGCATGGCAGCCACTACAGGAGCTGAAGAAGGTGCCGAGATCACTGTTGTTTCACTTTTCCCCTGATTTCCTGCAGAAGAACCGTGACCTGTAGTTGAAACGGGGGCACTAGAGGTCACCGACGGGGCCAAGATCATCTGATCGGCAGGGATGGGCTTTAAGATAAGATGGGAACACTGCATGACCACGCCTTTGTCTTTATGTCCTCTGGCATGGGATAGGAGACTGCACTTGTTGTAAAAGACCAAGTTCTTGGAACAGTGGTTGCACGTGACTTCAATACGAACACTTCTTCTGTCATAGTGTTGAGTTAGACTTTTCTCGAGAGCAAAGGAGTCACCGCACTCGAGGCATTTATAGCCACGGGATGGTAATGAAATACATGCCGAGGAAGGAGGGCAAAGGTTGGGAATATACACCGGCACAGGGTTGATGCTGCTCAAGACCTTGTTGAAGGCCTCGACGACTGAACTCTGGGAACTGGCCAGCACTTGCACACGAGACACTTTCTTAGGAGGTTGGCTGGCCATCATGGCTTGTTTGATGGATTGCTGGGGTTTAGACAGGACCTGGTGGAGCTCGGAGGCTGATGCAGCTTGGGGAAGGAGGTTCAAGTTGGTAAGATGGACAGTCTTTGGCACAAGTTTGGTGTTGGTGAGGCTGGAAGCAGGTACCACAACGGTTTGTTGCTGAATAGCATTGGCAGCCTTAAGGATGGCACTGCTGGCACTTTGAACAGATGCAGCAGGTATGACCGTGGCTTTTACTGTTGTATTGTTGGCCAATTTTAAGTTGATTACCTGGGAACCGGCGGTTTTTACTGCAGACACCGGTAGAAAGGCAGTAGCGACAGGCTTGATGGTCATTTGCTTCGTGACTTCAATGGTTGAACCTCCTGAAGTCGACACCACTGTGGTAGGGAGCGATGTTCGGGTAGGAGACGACAAAACAGAGTTTGATGTGGAGGAAGACAAGAAGGAAGATACTACAATGGATCCCGAGTCGATACCCTTCTTCAGACCTTCAGGGTCAAACTCCGGCAGCACCCTGGTGACAGTCCTCTTGATCTGGCCTGAAGACGTCTTGATGGTTTTAATGCGCACTTTAGGAATGACAGGGGTGGATCCCGCAGGGGATGATGGAGACCCTTTGCTGCTGTTCTCACTGGTAACACTACAAGGACTCTCAGGTTGCTTGGAAAGCATTTTCTTGGCAATCTCCAGGGCTGAATCTTGCTCTAGGATCTTTTCTGTCACCTTTGGACTCTCCTTAGCCTTTGGAGAATCCTGGTTATCGACAGTTGGTTCAGCAGCTGTCAAGTCTGTGCTGGCCTTTTTTGCACTAAGAGCAGCAATAGCAGCAATGCAGGATGAGAGCTTGGCCGATGATTTAGCCTTGGCTTGAGACAGGTTGGTCATACTCAACCCAACAACTGGTTCCCTTGCTTCTTTTCCATCTTGGCCATTGAGTACCTCTTTGAGTTGGCCCTCTGTTTTTCTTAGTTTTGGAGGATTGTAGGCATTTGGTTTTCCTAAAGTACCATTGGTATTAGTGTTTTCAGTTTTTGAATGGTTGTAATTGCCATTAGATCCCATCTTAGGTGGACCATTGCCTAAAAGTTTAGAAGGAAGCTCCTCTCGCTTAGAGCTAAGTCCTGTAAGAGGATTTGGTCTAAAACAAGGTAAATTGTTTTGTCTGTCCAAAGGGTCATCTACTTCAATCTTGTCATCATCATCAAACTCGTCAGCACTGGAAATGGGACTAAACTGGTTATACCTGGAACCAGTCACTTCTGTTTCATGATTTCCACTTTTTTGAAGCTTGTCACCATCTTTGCTAAACCTGTTGTTCGGCGACATGGCCATGAACCCATTGTGCATTCCGTTTCCAACCGATGAATGGATATCTTTGTCTGAAAGTGAGTGATCGTTGGCATCAATGTTTCGAACATTCTTGACAATAACGCTCACTCCGACATCTTGCGTCGAGGGAACGTGGGAGTCCTCATCATGGTGGACGTTTTGTTTGAGCTGCGCCTCGTGGTCATCATGGCCTGATTCGATAGCGGCCTTGGGGTCGACCATATCAGGAATGTCAAATGCCGCAAGCAGATCATCAAAGTCCGGGGTTTTCATGTCGCCCATGGTCTTATGAAAATGAGCTAAAACCCTTTTGAAATAAAAAGAGATAAAGAATAAACACAATGTTAATTTGGTGTCAAAACAGTTACATCCTGCCTTAAATGATATATCACCAACATATCAAGACACTGAATTATAAATGGACACTTTTCCTAGACCACATACAGTGTAGCAGCATATACAGAAATATACTATATGCCAGGTAATTTATCATATTTTGAAAAATAACAATTTTAATGTAAAGTAGTATTTTTACCACACAAAGTAAGACAGCATTTAGCCATCATGTTCAAATGTACTTTGATGGAAAGCTGAATTTTGTGGAATTACAGATAATCCTTCCATTTGAACACGAAAGCCACTGCCTCTTCACTTCTGTCAAATGTTTTGCATTAGGTTTAACGTTCTGGAAATCCTAAAGGCTGCCTTTCCTTCGAATTATGTATAAATCTACAACTGTCCAGGACCTCCGAGTTCAGTAAAGACAGCAATTATAAAGGAAACATGACCACAATCACAACACCACATGCATTAGCATTGGGTATTTGATGTATTGCTTGCTACTATGTATTGTACCACAGCGCTGTTGAATTCTGGATTGTAATTGGTCAGAAGGTGTTGATTAATTTTCTATAACAGCAGCTTTGACAGTAGTGCAGCTGCACATCGCAGGTTTATGGTATATTAATGCTCTGGTTCTAATACATTATCGTTTCTTTAGTAACATCTCATTTACAGAGAACTTGTACGGCGGATGCTCCACTTTATAAATGGATTAAAAAACGAATAATCGTTCTGTAAGGAAATGTTTATTTAACATTTATGGAAGGAGTCTCCAGTGTCAGTGTTTTTGTAACAGTCAGAGGTAAAGCTGTAACTACATTTTCTGACATCTTCAGGACAGAGGAGTTTACACTTTGCGGTTTCACTGTATTTTTGTCTTATTAACTTCAACAAGGTGAAAAACGAGAAGCTGGTGAAGGAACGACCATTTACGGTTGCTATAATGTAAGTGAGCACAGGAACTAACTTGTTTTTTGGACATTCCCTGACATTAAACATAACTATAAAATGATTCTTGGCAAATTGCTGCGGTATAAGAGGAATTAAACACTTTGTGGACTGGGGGATTATGAAAAATAATTGACATTGGCGTGGTAACAGTAACTCTACTTTATCATGCCACCCTGTTGTTGATTATTTTCCTATCACAGCATGATGCACAGTGTTTTACTGTCAGCTAAAATGGAATAATTGTGACAGGCATAGCCTACTTTAACCAGTAATCTACACATCAAGGTGTCTCGCTGCGAAATAATAAATACAATTTATTGATGTAGCATAAATAAAGATTAACCTAGATAGATGAAACTGGTTTAATCCAGTATAACCGAAGTATCCTAATGTATCGTGAAGGAACACAAACAGATTTGGCCAAACATCTTCCAAAACAGTGTTGTGCTACGAAAAATGTCATAGTATGGATCAAATCCAGAAAGATGAGGATGGGCTAGTCAGGTTAGCCCCCAGTGCTAATCCCACTGCTGCCTGTATTCTGAGCTGTGTGGTCGAGCTCACTGCAGCCAGCCTGTCCTCCATTACTGTTATTAACATCTGCACGCTCTGCACAGGCAGGGCCAAAATGGCCTTCTCCCTCCTCCTCCTCTTTCTCCTTCTCATTTTCCTTCTCCTCCATACACACATGCATCCACACTCACAAACATGTTACAAAAAACAGCAAAAAAGGAGGTTATGATGGAGAAATGAGAAGCAAAAGGCTTAAAACAAGGCCTCAAAATGAGCCAGCAAGCAAAGCTACCAGAAAAATCAGATGCCTCAGATCACATAAAGCAACACAACCTGATAGAATTCAGTCAGGGATCCTGACAAACAAACACACACACACAGAGTAGTGAAAGCATGCAAATGAAGCACTCCTCACCCTCGCTTCCGACCATTTTTACTGCAAAACAACCTCCTTTCATCCTTCTTTCCTTCCTTCCTCCCCCTCAAACACCACTCTCTCACCCTCTGCCACCTCCAAACACCTCCCTCCCTCCTTCCCTCCTTCCTTCCTTCCTTACTTTCTTGCTTTCTCTCTCCACTGAAAAAATCCCACTTTCCCTCGCAACACTCATGGGTCACATTACGCCTGACAAACAGCGGCTTGGCCTGGGCAGCCACGCTGATATTATGATATTGTGACCCAAAAAAAAAAGCTGCTAACGTGTGACTTTTCCCTCCTCCATCATGGCTATCTGGCCCTGTCTCGAACACGCAGAGACCTGCGATGAGAAGAAGAACCGTATGAAACCCTGACATGACCCTGGGAACATGCACTGAGGCTTCTTTTGCTCCCTGGTTTCTTTTTTTGAAGCCTTGCTATCTGCCCTGTAGCACAGTGACTGCATTGTTCCTCATCTGCCTCAAACCGGTTTCAACCGGTTCCGGTCCCCTCACATAATGTGTGTGCTGCAGTGCAGCCTCACAGGACACACACACACACACACACACACACACAGACACACAGACACACACATTTCCATCAGAACTGGAACATTCCTGTTAAGATAGTCATGTTAGGTTAGATTTTCTTTATTGCCAGAAACCTTGATCATAAAACGTTGAGTCTTGTTGATCCTGGTGTGACCTGTGGATAGATTTACAAGCAATTACTGAAAATAAATGCTGAAATACAGGCAAATGCGGCTGAAAGTCATTCCTGACGTCATCTACGTTAAACATGGACGGAGTTTTCATGGCCCGAGACCTCGAGTGCTCCTCTGAAGAAAGGACTAGGCCTGAAAAACAAACGTGAACGCTCGTGGACAGTGAATATGCAGGCGCCAGCCTCAGGAATGGGTTTAAAAGGATGGATGGATGGCGTTAAGATGGAAATGGAAGCCGAAAACAAGCCAAAAACGAAGAGCATACTGCACTCTCTCTCTCTCTCTCTCTCTCTCTCTCTCTTTCTCTCCCTGTGTGTTTCCTGAGAAAAGAAAAAAAGCAGATGAAGGAGGAGTAGTAAACAGTAAACACGGCTCGGTACCTGGCCTCGTTTTTGATTCTTGCCTCTCCGTTTCTACCCCATTCTGCAGCACTGGTTTTGCTCTTCCGTTTTCCTGCTCTACCTCCCCCCCTCACTCACTCACTCACTCTCTCACTCTCTCCGGTTCATGCTCCTCTCCCTTTATCCCTGCTTCGTCCCTGCTTCCTCTCCTTCCACGTCTTCTCCCAGAATGAAAGAGAAAGAGAGAGAGGGGGATTTTTGTCAATTAAAATCAGCTGTCCTTCAGTCCTGGGCAACCCAAGCATCCTGTCTTCTCTAACTGAGGGAGAGAAAACAAAAGGCCATAAACACACACACACACACACACACACACACACACACACACACACACACACACACACACACACACACAAATGCAAACATGCATGAACCGGTGCCTACCCTAAATCTCTTTGCTCCCTCGTCTACTGGGAATCTTCCATGATTCCAAGATCCCTGCAAACGCTGCATCCCGATCCATCCAGGCCCCATTCTGTTTTTGTGTGTGTGTATGTTTCAGTATATGTGTTTGCGTATGTGTGTGTTTCAGTATATGTGCATGTGTGTGTGTGTGTATGTATGTGTTTTATTATTTTGCTTTTTTATTTCTTCTCTTCCTCCTGTCCTATGGGTCACCCTGTGCCTTCGCAGATGCAAAGGAAAAAGGGGGCAGTGTTCGACAGGCAGCTCTGGCCTTTTGTCTACGTGTGTGTGTGTGTGTGTGTGTGTGTGTGTGTGTGTGTGTGTGTGGTGTGTGTGTCAGAAGAGACAGTACTGGCTCGCAAATGCAACCAGCTGCAGAAGCCAGAGAGCTGGGGGGCAACAGGAGAGGTTGGAAATAAACAAAAAAAGAACGAAAGTATTAGAAGATGGGATCTTGTACACCTTCAGAGGAATTAAAAATTTTTTAAAAAAAGAACAAAGGCCCGTCATCATGGTGACTGGGACGCTGCGACGGATCTGCAGGGGTGGTGTGTGTGTGTGTGTGTGTGTGTGTGTGTGTGTGTGTGTGTGTGTGTGTGTGTGTGTGTGTGTGTAATCAGGGCCTGGGCTTAAGACCCACTGAGCTGCTGGGTAATAATATATAATCACACACCAATCATTAAAGTGGGAGATTTTTGTGTATTGTGAGTCAGAGGCCAAATAAAATACTGAATGATGACGATGATGACGGATTGAAAAGTCAAACACATCAGGATAAATTTTAGTGATGTTTCAGGAAAAGTACACAGCAATATATCCTAAGGATGGAAAGATTAATAATATATTTTCTCTTTTTTTTAGCATATTGTTGGTATCATCTATACTCCTATAAACACTGAACAATTGTATATTTAATTTAAAAAGAAGCATATAGAGTGGTGTCGTGCTATAAAATTAAATGTGTATCGTAACAAGGAGTTGATTGGATATTAGGACATTTTCTTCACTATCTTTATTATTACATTTTATGCCTAAAAGTATGTGCACCCCTGATCATCGCACCCATATGTGGTTCTTCCCCAAACTGTTGCCACAAAGTTGAAAGCACGCAATTGTATAGATTGTCTTTGTATGCTGTAGCAATTTCTCTTCACTGGAACTAAGAGACCCAAACCTGTTCCAGCATGACAATGCCCCTGTGCACAAAGCGAGCTCCATGAAGACATGGTGTGTTAAGGTTGGAAGAAGGTAGAAGAACTGGAGTGTCCTGCACAGAGCCCTGACCTCATCCCCACTAATGCTCTTGCAGCTGAATGAACACAAATCCCCACAGCCACGCCCCAAAATCTAGTGGAAAGCCTTCCCAGAAGAGTGGAGCTTATTATAACAGCAAACGGGGGAATAAATCTGGAATGGGATGTTCAACGAGCACATATGAGTGTGATGTTCAGGTGTCCACAAACTTTTGGCCTTATAGTGTACATTTGTTCTTGTGTGCTCTTCTTAGTTTCTTACATTACTGATTAGCAAATGTCAGTCAGGTAGAAGACATAGAAAGCAGTTTGCTCTATCATCAGGCGTCTTATTTTGACCTTTACTATACGGGCTTGTTGTTGGGGGCGTGGCCATGCAAATTACTAGAATTTTCTACTCATTAGTAGACCATTGACCAAATTGAACTTGATCACATGACATATGTATTGTATGTAGGCTGTACCTGTGCTAGGAACGCAATAACTTACAAAACATCATCAGAACCGTTGCTGACCTGACACTTCTTTTATAAAATGCAATCTTTACCAACATGTCCATTCAGACAGGATATACAGCATATTTACTATATTACCCTGGATTATTTCTACAGGTTATTTTTATACTAGGAAAAAATTATCTGCCCAGACAGAGCATATATAAAAAAAAAGACTGACACGACAGATTCAGACAGGACTAAGAATAATTACATTACCCCACCTCTGTATGTTAAATTAATCCTGTCCAAACAGGGCTAAAGGTTTTCACAGATTTACATTCCTCACTCTTGTAGCTACATACCTTTCCCATTAGTTTCACTGTAGTTACTAAATAATTCCAAGTTACAGAATGTGCTTTACAATTAAAATAAAAGAAAAACCAACAACCCAAATTTAAGAAGTTAATTCGGATCCAAGGGAACACACCTTGTAGCTAATATTTGCTTATGAACGCACCAATTCATTACATGCTTGGTATCTGATTCGCTGCCATATTTCTACACGTGAGCACGTGTGATGATGCAAAGGCTGCACAATTTGTCATTTGTTAATTTTTATCACAATACTTTGATATTAGTCTGTTACACAAGCACGCACCATGCAAACGAGCCCTCTAACACTCGATAGCGTATTTTTTACGCATTCTGGCCTTCTAGAGGTTCTAGGTATCTTTTCTGTGGATGCTCTGATAAATTGTGCCATTGCTGTAACCCAGAATAAATAAGTAAAAGAACACAGATCAGTCTGTAACCAAAAAACATCACGGATTTGGCAGTTTGTTCTATTAAAGTATATTTATGTCGCAGTATGATTCGTAATATGATGTCAATGTGCTATTTTGGTTCATCTCGGATCAGTACGAGGCATCGGCTGACACTCAGAGCTCTCATATCAGTCTTATCTTTCAGACAGCAGCCAAGCCGAGGACAAGCACTTGGTTTAAACTCTGACCTCTAACACTGTGATGAACTTCTAAACCTCAGATTTCCAGAGCCTGTGTAAAAATGTGAAACGTTTAAGTGTGTTAGGGAAAGGAGAGTGGATCTGCTCATCATCAACACAAGAGGCAGTAAATCATTGTGAAATAAAGTGCTTTTCCTGGACCCTTAGTCACGTGAATAAAAAAAATAGCATCCGAAAAAAGTCTGTGCATTTGCATCACGATCTCTGAAGAAGTCTCTTAAGCTGCGTTCATTAAACGAAGGAACTTTTTTTTCCAATGTGGTGGTATGAGGAAAGAAAAAAATTACTTTTTTTGTGTATTATGTAACAGAGATGGTTAATATGGTCAATACGATGATATAATATATGATAAATTGTCACAATTAAACCATATGTCTTGTTTAATGTACATATGTTTGCCATATTGTTTATTCAAATAATAATACAGCCAATGGCCATGAGTGTCATCTCTGCCTCAGCTGTTTCAAGATTAGAAGAATCTTACGAAAAATCACCAAACCTTCTTTTCCAACAGAATATAAGGGAATCTTTACTAACATGTCACTTCAGAGGGGATACATATCACCTGGGTTTTTTCTAAAGTTTCAGAGACACACTGGTAATAATTACATCACCCTAAATTCCCCATGTCAGAGAAAATCCTGTCTAAATAGGGCAATCAGCTTCAGCTGTTTCAAGATGTACTTTCTACAAAATAAGCAAAAAATAAAATAAAATAATGAAACCTCTTTTCCCACAATGTTTTAATGTAATCTTTATCAGCAAGTCAATTCAGAGAGGATATATGTATTTTATGTTACGTGTTTTTATTTCTAAATGTTGTTTTATAGTAAGTAAAAGACAGTGTAACATTTATAGACGCAGGAATGCTCAGTAAAAATTTCCAGAGATAAATCCATTGATTCAAATAATTACATTATAATAGGGCTTACATCAACCTCTGCTGTTTTAAGATATACTTTCTTTAAAAGTTACTACAACTCTTTTCTCACAGGATGTAACGTAATCTTTACCAACGCATCAATTAATATGGGATATACTACTAATATATTACCTGTAGCTGTATACTAATATATGTCCTTTTATAGAAGGTAAAAAGATGGTACAATCTTTCCACACGTAGCGATGCTGTTCATAAAACAGATTTGGACAGGAATACAATTCCACAAGTACACCACTAATCAATACCCCACCTCCATGTGTAAAAGTAATCCCACCCGAATAGGGCTAAAGACAGGCAAAAATGACTGGCATGATGAATTTGGACAGGACCAGAATTCCACAGATAGTCCAGTAACAATTACATTACTCCACATCACCTCTCTGTGTAAAACTAATCCTGTCTGAATAGAGCTCATGTCAGCACGTACATTCTTATATAGCTCTTTTTTAAACATTTTTTATAATAAATACAAATGAGCATGAATGGACTTTCTGAAATGTCAATAAATCTGCTCCAGATGCGATCACAACCTAAACACAGCCCGTGGGTACCCGAGATCGCTCGGCCAATCAAAACCGTGTAACCTCTAACCTCCACTGAATGAATGACTGAAAGAAGGAATGAATCCATTCACTCACTAGATTAATGGCCAATCTCATTCTAAAACTGAAATGCATGATGTAACAGGAATAGGCACTATCAATTAAACCCATGCAGAGTTTGTGTGTGTGTGTGTGTGTGTGTGTGTGTGTGTCTAATACGGCACAAGCACAATCTATTATGTAATCTCAGGCCTTGTGTAACTTCACAATGAAACTGATTAAAATTTTTTTTTTTTTAAATTCAAAGAGCAAACAGGAGACAGACTGTGACCTACCTGAGCGCTACTGTAAAGCAGGGCTTTTTGTTCAGATGAGAGAATTCTCTTCCTTAGATGGGAAGCAAAAAAAGATAAATGGCTGTGGCAAGAAGGCCAGCCATGATTCCTGCTGCACCATTCATCACCACAGCAGGATTAAATGAGGTGCATGAAAGATAAAAAGAGGGGAAGGATAAAAACAAACAAACAAACAAACCATCAGTGCATTTCATGCAACAAAAATCAAAATGCAATTTAAAGGAAATAAAAAGGCTTTGATGATGGACACATTTTGCTTTCTCATTCTGAAAGGCATTGGGAGACACTGCAACAGAGGATGCTGCCGATGCTGATGCTGATGCCCACCCCCAGCATGTTCCAGCAGTCACGTGACTCCATGTGTGTCCTATTGATCTGTCTTTTGCGTTAAAAACAGCTAAAAATACTCCGCCACTTAATGTTTTCCTACACAAGCGCTGCTAATCCACGGAAAACAAAGGTTCCTTTCGTGTACACAGCGACTTATTTAATGATTTTATTATTCTGTATTCAGAAAAATATTCCCATTTGACAGCAGCGGTCCCAAAGGGGTTACCCATAATCCCTTTCGCGCCGTATTTCAGTATGACACGTTAAAAAAATACTATGTTTACAAATAAACTGCGTTTTATTTCTATTTATGGTTGATTTATACACTGCGATATGAATCGTGCTCGGGAAATGACATAACTTTGCATTTATAGTGCATTAAAAACTCTAAAACAAATCCGACTGTGTTCGGGGATAGTATAAGAAATTAAAATGCTATTAAACATTTTACACAATAAATTAACATATTTAATTTGTTTTAATCAACGTTTTTTTTGTTGTTGTTATAATATATTTCACTTACCCATGAGCCCCCGCGGTGTCCAATCTGCAGCTGACCGGAAACGAGCGACGAATCCGGAAATACCGCTTACCCGTTTGTTTACAAAGCGCTAATTGTTTTTGTTCATACTTTTAACGGCGAAATTATTTTTTAATCGTTAAAAGAAAACTAACACGATGTAAAACGTCTTATATTTATGTCAAGCTTCTGGTTTTGTAACTATGTAGACCGTTTTTTCAGTTTATCTACATCTTCCATGTTCAAAATGACTCCATACACGCCCCACACCATACTCCCTAACAATGTACTCCTCTAGGGTACATCAGTAGACCCCTAGCCTTTTGCAGTGCATTGTGGGAATTCCTGAGTGTACTAGATATTCTCAACTGTGCTTTGGTGACAAAATAGTGAACCACATACACACTTGTTTTCTATCAGTCCTTCCTGCAGACTTCAGTATTTTATTTTATTTTTTTACAATAGCCACGTTTGGAAATGAAACAGAACAAAAAAGCAACATGAAGCCACATCCTCAATCTTTAGTTCCGCTAGTTAACCTGCTGAGGCCTGTGATGTCGCTGATAATATGATAAAAAATAATCAGAGCTGTGATCGTAAGGGGGTTTGTGTTTTTCTTTCTTTCTTCCCCCCCTTTTTTTTCTAAACACCTCCTGCAACAAACAGATTTAATAGATATTTAGTTTGCAGCATGGCCAGCTATAAAGTCACCCATAAGTCCTCACATCCAGCTCAATGTGTGCTAGTTTTACTTACTGAAGAATAACATTTGTGTCAGTCTTATAATCTGAGTGCTTTTCCCAAGAAGGCTGTTTTTTGACAGGATTTCTAGTGACACTTAACCTTGGACACATCCTACGCAATGTTCTCAAATTTGCATCCACCGTCTTTTAATGCCTGACCTTTTCATCTTTAATATAAGTTTTCCTCTGTAACATAGAGGCTCTGAGGCCTCGCCGTGTGCTGCTCTCATTTCAGCCCCAGATTCACATTTATATCAGGTTCACCTTAATGCCTCATTCAGCAGTGCACTCCAGATTGTTTTGAAAGTTCAACCTAGTAAAACCTGTGCCTTTTTTGTGTCTTAAATTTCAGCAGTGAGGAATACTCCTGTATAATAAGCACTTTATTTGCTTAGATCAGTTTAATTAAATTAATATTAATTTAATTTGTGTGTTTGGAAATACAAGAAAACCCCAAACCTCCATGATGTAATCTTCTCAGTATGTTACTGCTACATTACAACACGAACCTGTGAGAAGTAGTTTATAAAAACACCACATACTAATGGTTTAAATGGAAGTCATTTGTTTTAGGCTCTTATTATCATAAACATCTACAGACACAACATTAAAACGACAAAGAAATGTGATTGTATTGCTGTTTGTATAACCAAAATAATTAAATATCAATAGATTAAATTATTATATGAATTTCAGCTTTGTAAATAAGGACTATAAATAAGGAGAATAAAAATAGTTGAATCCATGGGTCTTGCAACAAGCTATAATTTAAAATAAAGACTACCCTCTAGTGGAGAAAACAGAAATCACCTTAAATGCACTCGGAGCAAGTCAGTCTTTAGATGGGAGGGAGGAAGGAAGGAAGGAAGGAAGGAAGTTATCTTAAAAGAAGTAAAATAAAGAGGAAAGAAACAAAGCTACAACATGAAATGTAACTGTACAAAAGGTCTGATGTGTTCTTCTTTAATAAGTAAAAAACAAAACAAAACAAAAAAAAAATCGCACCCGGTGTGTGTGATTTTTAGTTACAGATAAGACTGTGCCTTTGAGGAATCCCCAACCTTCTCATGCCAAAGGTTACCTGCCGTTCCTGAAAGGCTTTTGTGTGTGTGTGTGTGTGTGTGTGTGCGCGCGTGTGTGTGTGTGTGTGTGTGTGTGTGTGTGTGTGTGTGTGAGAGAGTCTCTGTGAGTTATCATTAAGTGACACTGATGGGATAAGCGGAGGATAAAGCAGGAGTGTGTGTCGAGGCTTCAGGGATGAACGATCACTTAATTCACTTCTTTTGTCTGTGGGTTTGTTTTTCCATCAGACAACAGGGATATTTCTGTGACTTATCCGAGTGTGTAATATTCTTTCATCAACCTGAGCGACGGTGTTTGCGCTCTGTGATTCAATTCGCTTCTTCATCTGTCACATTATTGTTTCCAAGCTGAGTGAAAGACGGGAGAATCCTAGCAACAAACACTCTGACACTCGGAGCTGATAAGAGTGACAGTAATATTACTGAAGCATAGACTAGGGGGTTCCCAAAGTTTCAGTCAAATGGACACGATCAGTCTTTTGCGACTCATAGCCTTGATCACCTTCCATCAAAAACATACTAGATACATAATTTCAGACTTGTAAAAAGTTTTGGTATTTTCATGTTTGTTTTCTTGACTTCTGTTGTTCCACCGAGTCAGAGTCACTCTTACTGGGGTTGATACCGAGATCGAGACCAATGACATCATTGGGGTTGAGACCAAAAACAATCAAATTATGTTCAAGGCCAAGCCTTTACCTCAGCTACTCAGCTTCATTTGTGCATTGTGCCAAAGATTAAGCTGTTCTCTAGAAGAATTCATTACTTCATGGCAAACTTTGTGCATGCGAAAAAGAAAAGACAACACAAACATTATTTTTTTTAAAAATGTTATATCAAGACCAGGAGCATATCTAGTGAGTACACTGAAAAAAAGAGTCATCTTAGCAAATTTATGTAGTATTTCTTATTATAAGACTACAATGAACCAAATATAAGATCATTAAACCTATTTCTAGACATTATTACTCATTTCAAGATTGTAGTTTTCTTATTCTATTGGCAGATAATTTTGCTTCTTTCTAGAAATAAATGTCTAAAATGAGCAGAATGATCTGCCAATAGAACAAGACTATTTCAAGCTTGAAATGAGTACAAATGGCTTGAAATAGGTTTAATAATCTTATATTTGGTTTATTGTGATCTTATAATAGGAAATACTAGATATATTTGAATATATTCAAGGTATTTCCACTTGCTAAGATGTCATTTTTTGCAGCATACAAGTCCAGATTAGTCCTACAGCCCTACATCACGTACACTCTTCATTAAAATGTATGTATGTATGTAACGTATAGTGTAACGTATTAAAATGTATAAATGTATGTAACGTGTTCACCTCCTGAGTGGTGTTCGCCCTACCATCAGGAGATCACAAGTTCGAACTATGACGACACCAGAGCCATACCCGGCCGAGAGTCCAAGAGAGCAAAACTAGCCGTGCTGTCTGGGTGGGAGGGGCTTACACTCTGTCAATCACAGTGACACTAGCCAATTGTGTGCGTATGTGAGCTCATGTATGTGGAAGACGGCGGTTAGTGCTTTCTTCTGCTGTCCTTCTGACATAGCATGAGCAGCACTTTGAGAACATGAGGTTGGCTGGCTTCGTGTGTCTCAGAGGAAGCACATGTTAACCTTCACCCTCCCTGGTGTCAGGGATTGGAGTCGGATGAAACCCAACCCCTAATTTGGGAACGTCTGGATTAGGTTCAACATCTTAAGCTCCAAAGGATAACTGTGGATGGGTCTTTACTTCCGCACTCTTATAACGGTGTATTAAGTTGTCATTTCACAATTTCGTTTTCTGGATAATGAGATTTAAGGTTTGGAGATATAAAGGAGCGTAAGAACCTTAAATGTTCCCTCTATAACCTTAAAGTATTATATTCTCATTCGTGTTCCTGAAAGCAAAGAAATCAGAGAAATCACATACACACACACGTCACATGTGCCACCAACCCTCAATTAGATTAAGGTCTGGGTTTTGCCTGGGTTGTTCTAACACTTCCAGTGTAGCCTTGGCAGTACATTTAGGGTTGTGGTCCTGTTGGAAGATGACGCTCCGCCCCCAGTTTCAAGTCTCTTGCAGATTGGAACAGATTTTTCTTCTATAAATGCCCAGTATTGGCTCCATCTAGTTTCCCAGTCCCTGCTGATGAAAAACACCCCCACAACGTGATGCTACCACCACTGTGCTTCTCCATGAGGATACTGTTCTCAGGATGATGCTGGGTTTCTGGCCACTTTGTGGCAAAGTCTTAACATTTTTTTGGTCAATTGTAGTCTCATTAGAACAGAGAACCTTTCCACACATGCCTTTTGCCAAACTCCAGATGGGATTTCATACAGCTGTTTTTTTCTTCTCACCACTCTTTCTTCTCAACATAAAACCTGCAGTGCTGTGGCTATGGTTATGGATCTCTTCAGCTTCATCACAGTTGTCTTTGCTCTCTTGGCTGCTTCTCTGACTAATTCCATCTTCACATGGTCAGTGACATTTGATGGACACTTTCCTCTAGTCACAGTTATGCCATATTCTTTATGCTTTTTAAAATAATGGATTTAATGACACTTCATGGGACGTTTAAAGTCTGGGATATAGTTTTTACAAACCAAACCACTTTTATATTTGTAGAACTTTGTCCTGGACTTGTTTTGATCGCTCCTTGGTCTTTTTATGATGTTGTTTAGGTAACAAACTGACTTTTGATGGTGATTAGGAAAGAAGGAAATTAGAACATTGTGACATTGGAAAGAAGGGAACAAAAGAACAAGCTTGTAAAGCCAAGAAATAAGGAAAAAACTGTGAACACAACAAAAAACAAGGAAACCAAGAGATGAGAGACACTGGAAAGGGAACAGTGATACATTTTATGGATTGTGGAATTTAAAAAACTGAAAAATAATTAACATGTATCAGTTCCATCAGTATAAAAGGTTCATTGGTCATCGGGGTGATGGTGGGTGTTTGATAGCAGAGGGGTGGATGGCGGGGGCAAGGCTGGCCTTGATGATATTAATCACCGTATTAAGCCTTTGACATTTTGCCATGAATGGTGAATGCCGTTTTTGCGTTGATTGACATGTCGCTCATTTGCACGTCATTAGACTTCCAGGCTGCTCACCTGATTTGCGTCCTGCTCTGGTATAAATACGCTGAGTTCCACACACCCTCACACACTCACTCATGCACACACTCACACACACATACACACACGCATACACACACACATGCTCCACGGCACTGCAGAGAAGGAGTAGTAGAAGTCCAGCCGTCTCTCTTCATCACCATGTGCGTCCCGTGGAGATACAGACTCGTGATGTCAGTGTTGGCTGTGTTGCTGTTTTTCCTCGGTTGTGATGCTCAGCTGCATAACAAAGCACAAAGCGGCAAATTAGTGTACGCACGTGGAAACCACTGGGCTGTGGGTGAGCAGGATGTCTTTCTTTACCTAATATAATAAAAATAGCAGTGTGTTAGTAATGCAAAATCACTTAATGCATGTTCACTTTGGAATGGTGATCATGATAATCAAGATTATGCCATATTTTATTTTATTTATTTATTTTTTTTAAAAAAACTTTTAAGGTTGCACAAAAAAAAAAAAAAAAAAAAAAACTCTTAAAGCTAATCTAGAAATTGTGGATGCTCCACATGAACTATGTCTAAAGTGTGTGTGATCATTGAAGGTTTCTGTAAGGAGATGTTTATTTAACACTTTTATGCAAGGAGTCTTGATTCAGTTTGTTTGTACAGCATTTTTAAAGACAGTTAAGGAAAGTCTGAAGAAAAACCTTGACTCAGAAGAGAACCTGTCTTCTTCTTCTGGGTGACATCGTTACGGTATACGGGTGCAGAAGAGTAAACAAGAGACAAAAAGTACTGTGAGCAGGTGTGAGCAGATTAAGAGTGAATAAGAGTCCTGGGATGAGGACAAGGATTAGGACAGTGTTTATGATTACAGGAGCAAGGATGAGATTTGGGAATAAACTGGTTTTGGGAAGCGGAAATATTTCGGAAGCCCATGTGGGACCAAAGAATCAGAGCATCAGGATAAAACAGGCAGGAAGATCCATAAAATACAGACACAAGAGTAACAGTACTCCAAACGCATCATGTAATACGCTAGTCTTGAATGCCATCACATAGTCCTGGGGTGTAATAGCGTAGTGTAGTGTTTCAGTGATGTCATGGGTGGACATTTCATGTGTTAAGCTTCACAATATGCATTCAACCTCACACCAAACATGTTACTCAAAGCTGTGTGTGGAAATGATCTTTACAACTTTTATTCGATATAAAAGGTCAATCAGGAGGTGTAGAAATCCTGTGATTGTCCCATTTTACACTGAAGATGTTGCATTATCACCTAACAGTATCAGCTAATGGTGCTCGTGCTGAACGTTTGTAAATTAGTTGCTTTAAGGGGAAAAAAACATTTGGGTTATGTGTGTCTAAATTTTGGTAATTAATTGGTAATGTGTGTTTGTAAAAGTTATCAAGACTCTAACTACATCATGTCCTTTAAACAACGTAACACAAATATGACAACACGAATACCAAATATCAATTAAAAAAACTATTATCCAAACTACTCCGGAACTTGGTCTCCGGCAGATTTGTTGCTCATCTGTGCCAGTTTGGTGTCCGTTAGAAATCTGAGAAACACTCAGAGTTGACTTTTGTTGTTTCAACAAGTTCCAGAAACAGAAATGACACCCTACATGCTTTTTCAGCCTCATGTTCTGCACCGTCACTTTTGCAAACTTATTTAAGGAATGACAACAAAGTCAGCTGCCTTTTTGGGGGTTTTTTTCTTCAGTTTTTCTCTCCATATCCATGATGAGTGACTGTGTGCGAGTGACAAAGCGAGGATGTCATGTTTAAAATCATCATGGAAATGAGAAGATTTTTGAAATGGAGGTGACACATAAAGGATGATCATTCATTAAAAAGATTTTTATTATTAATACTACTTTATTTCATTTTGTTCTGATTAAACAAAAAAGAAAAAGCACTCTGAATATTAGGTTCTGGCTTTTCAACAAGGGAAAGTCTTCAGGAAAGAGGACGGTGTGATTTGTATTTCTCGGGACGGTTAAGCTGTATCACACCGCCCTGTCGTTGATGATTTTCCTATAACAGCATGCCCCTAAGTGTTTCATTCCTAATATATACACTTTTTCAGTTTGTTAGGTTCACCTAACATCATGTGAGAATGTGGGACAACGCTGGATCTTATTAAACCTTATTTCTCTCTTATTATGTCCCCGTGTACCACTGAGATACTGAATCTTTAAATCTGGTTGGTTAGATGGGAAATAATTTCTTGGAATTTGTAGCAAAAAACTGTACGACAACAACAACAACCACCACAACAACAAAAATTATTTTTCAAAAAATAAATCTGATAATATAAAGTTTCATTGCTGTAATCTTATTTTATCTTCCGAAACTTTGTTAGTATTGTTCCTCTTTTTTGTTTTAACTGAGTTTAGCTTTTACCTTTAAAACCTTTGAGAGCTTCTGTGTGGTTTTCATTCACGGTTTAATGTCAAACTGCAGCAGCAGCAGCTGATTATTGTCTCTCTTTTATGTCCAATCAGCCGCTTGAGCTTATAACAACCTCCTCAAACACAGACACAAAAGCCACATTACCGTGTGATTCGATAGAAGAGCCGCAGGAGGAGGTTAAAGTGTTTTGTTTTGCTATTTTGCTCTCGTTATTGTAAAGTACATCACTGATTTTTTTTTTTTTTAAAGAAACGCTTAATGAAGTGCATGCACTCTTTATTTCCAATGACAGGTTTGCTTTAATTAAATGATTACACTAATTACATGTTGATCTTTAGACTCTTGTCTCATGATGGTTAATAGTGCGCAAGGCATTTAAGAGGTCAAATTACAAAGTACTGTCTTTATAAACACTCATTAGAGGCTTAAACATTAATTAAATGGATAATTTTTGCCCTGTTGAAGGGTCCAGTTTTTCTTTTCCATTTGAAGCTTTTTTTTTTTTTTTTTAAATTCCAGGTTTATAAACTTTAAAGCAGATTAAATCATGAGAAAATATTTTCTCATTTATTTGCAATGGCAAAACACTGTGAGCGAGAGTAAACTAGCACAAACTAGCTAATTACTAAGGTTAATGTCTTAGCTAGCTAGCATGTAGTTGTTAATCCTTTTTGATACAGATCATGTAAAAGCAAACGAAGCAGCGTGTCAGGGATATCAACATTTCTCTTTAGATTATTAAAAGAAAGATGCTGTATGATTAAAATTATGCTGGAATTAAACTTCAGAGCTATCCTAGCTTCCAGATGTTCTGTTGTACTGAGGAACACCAAGATTGTAAGTTCATGAAGATGGTTTTGTCTTTGCGTAATCATGAAAATGCAGACATCAGTCAGGCTGAGGCCTTTAGGATCTGACTTTCTGCCAGCTCTGAATATTGGTGTTACTCAATACGGCAAAATTACTGGAAGTTCGGTTAGAGCTCAATGCTAAGTGTAATTCCAGTGTAA
Organism: Cranoglanis bouderius; assembly: GCA_023630585.1. Taxonomy (NCBI): domain Eukaryota; kingdom Metazoa; phylum Chordata; class Actinopteri; order Siluriformes; family Cranoglanididae; genus Cranoglanis; species Cranoglanis bouderius. The sequence continues at coordinate 9,705,834 of CM042541.1, read as the reverse complement.
TTTGAGTCTTTTCTGAGTAATTTACGGACACAACTGAGGGAAATGTTGATATTCCTGACATGTTTGTATCATTTGCCTTTGCATTATCAAGTAACAACTATATATATGCTTTATGCTAGCTAGCTAAGACATTAGCCTCAGTCAATAGCTAGTGTAAGCCAGTTCACACTCACTCATTCACAGTATTTCCTAGTTGCCTAGCAACAGTGCTTTCATTCCTTAGTATCCACAACATAAAGCTACTATAAAAATAATATATGCTAAATATAATGGCTGGAAGATTATATATACTAAATATAATGGCTGGACGTTTCTAAAACTACAGTAAAGGTTTTGAAAGACAGAGACGTCAAACACAAACAGAAAAACTAAATAAATAATAAAAGCCAAACAATTGATATTAAAAAAAAATATTATTTTAAAAACTTCCACACAGTGATCAACAACAGAGCAAAAATTATTACCTATTCTACCCCTAGACACGCCCACTACGGTGTGGTCTACAAACAATCCATGCCCCTTCTTCCAGTATTTAAAGCTTTAGGAGACATTATTTATGTCCTCTATGTTCCTGGTCATTCTGCACAGGACACCTGATGGGTAAGAAGAGCATAGACGAGACGCTGGGCTCGGACGACCATGACATCGATGCTCAGGCTTATTTAATCACAGCAGAAGCTGACACACACACACAGCCGTCCAGCCTACTGAAGGCTCTCGTCAAGGCTCTGGCTGGACCAGAGAGAGAGACAGAAGATGAGAGGGAAAGACGAGAGCTTTCGATGGATCTGAGGAGACGGTGGGAAGAGCAGCTGGCAAGAGAGAGGGAGGTCAACCAGGTGGGTTCTTATGTTTCAGACAAGTATTCATGTCTCGATGAGTGATTATTTGATATATCATGATATATCATGAGTTGCATTTATGCCCTACAGTGTTTATATAGCCCAGTTAGACACACATGAACACTCTGGGTGCTAATTCAACACTAGGGATTTTACTGTGCAGTTTTGTCTAATATAAAGGAGCAAAATAAAAAGCGGACACCTGTGTTAGTGTGTTATGTGCTAACAGTCAATTAAATGTGAAATGCTGCATGTTAGCTTGTATATTTTAATTACAGGAGTGGCTTTTTGACCACAAAGACAATAATCTTAATTGAAAAGGAACCTCAGAAGGGTCACAAGACTTGCTGTATGTGACATTTGTGTATTTGCTCATTTACTCATGTCTAGCAGTGTGAAAATTGACCACAAGGGGGAGCGCTTAATTTGTAAGTAGCAGAATATAGATGATGTACAGTACAGCTCTATACATTGTGTGCAAATTGTTGCATTATGCAATATTGAGGTCCTTATTTTGGATTAATTCATAGAATTCAATTTTCATTATAGTTTGAAATACGTGATGAAATGAACTTTTGCGCTGAACGAGAAATAGATTCACAAATGTCTGTAAACATCTCACAGCAAACCTTTTCATTACTGTTCTGATTGACTGCAATATTTGTGTTTGTAGTTTGTCAGAAGTCGTTCCCATGTCTGTTTAGCTAGCTAACATCCAAAACATGACTAGCTATGTTGGTCATTTCAGTACAAAAGCTAACTCTATATACAGTAACTCTGTGATAAGGGCTCCCCCTTGTGGTCAGTCTTCAGATGAGTTAGCTAGCGAGTTACAAAACCAGGTCCTGGAATGAGGTGCTTTAGATCTAAAATGTGTTAGAATCTACACAAATGTCACATACAACAAATCTCGTGACTCTGTCGAGGTTTCTTTTCAGTTAAATAGAAAAATACAATATTTTTATCATGAAAATTAGACATCATTGTGATATAAAAAAAAAAGTTTTATCTGCACATATACAGAATCATGATTCAATAAAGAAATTATTATTAATAATAATTCATATTCACTCATTTATTTTTCTCGATCCAGGCAGGGAGGTTATTGTTGCTGGCATTAAACACGAGAGACGCAGACGCCAGCTGAAGACCAGCATCACGTCTGATCTTTAGTCAGAGATTCTGCAGTTGGAAGCAGCTGAGAAACGACGTCACGGTCGACTCTGTTAGAAAATAAACACCTAAATCTCACTGTCTGTACATTCTGCACCACATCAGCTCACAAATAACTTCTATTTTTTTGTAAGTTAATCTAATTTTATGCCATTGTTTTATAGGCCTACGTATATAATTATGTTCTTCTGAACTGTTTGTGTGACTGATGTTTCGTCAAATGTATTCAATAAAGCCCTGAAATAAACCTAGTGTGATTTAAATTCACTGATTTGCACACAAACTGAGCAGTATTATACTCATTACTAAACACTTAGACTGAAAATGTTTTAGAAAGTATGATCTCAGTATTAGAGATTTTTCTGATTATCTCAGCCATTTATAACCTGAAACAGATGCACAAGGGATTAAGGGAGTCACAATAAATATATAGTGGAATTAAACAACGATGTGAGGAGTGTGATGAAGTGGAGTTACTGTTACCATCACGGTGTTGAGCACGTTCCTATAATAACAGCATTAGCCTGACGTGATGTATTCCTTTCAAACCACAGCAATTTCCCAACGATTATGATTATTTATTCATCGTAGTTTTCTTTAATCCATTTATAGTTACATTTAATGTCATGAAACATCAACTAAACAAGTTATTGATTTATTATACGAAGTTATTGATGACACATTTCTTTAATATTTTAAGCAAGATTACTTTTTTTTATTTCCATCTTTTACAGTTTCAAAATAACAACAACAAAAAATTAAAAAGGGCTTGAAGCAAAAGTTTGGGCACCCTGCATGGTCACTACTGCAAGTATCAGCTTGTACAGCTACTTGAAAATGCCATCTTCTTATAGCCTTCTCCTGCTTGTTGGCAGCTGCTTTAGAGGAGCCCATGGCTGCTGATTGTTGCGACAAGGTTTGAGAAGTCACTTGCTGCGTCCCAATTCGCCTACTTATACTATGCACTAAGAGTATGTACTCTTTTTGTGAAGAAAAAGTACATACTTTTGAGTGTGTTGCAAAAGAGTATGCAAGTACTGGGACATACTAACAAACACGTCATGTAAAAGAAGAGAACGTTGATACCTACGTACTTACGCACACCGTCACCTTAAACACACTCCTTGTTGCATTTCAGCTTTTCTTCATTCATTATTCCTTATATAATAATTTATACTATATCATTTAATTTACCATTCCCTTGATTTATTTTTCCACATTTCATTTACACCTCTCTAAATACGTTACACTCGTACGCCATGTTTGCAGGTTGAATTTGGCGAAGCAAACCGTCACAAAACTCCTCCTCCCTCCTTTACGCAAAGAGTTGTGGGTAATATTAGCTGAAAAAGTGTCCACAGATCTGCACTTCGAAATTCTACCGGAAATAGTAGACCATCCAGGTACCTTTGTGATTCTCATTTCAACATACTCACAAATTCTAATCTCAGATACTATTTAATATAGTAGGCGAATTGGGATGCAGAAAGAGTATTTATAAAGCTTTGAAATTTGCATCGCCTGGCCTTTCCTAACAATGATTGTGAACAAACCATAGCTCTAACGAGTTAATGAAGGTCTGAGACCTTGGTAAAAGTTATCTGAGAGCTCAGATCTTTTGTGGACTTCTGCATGGTGCTCCATTACAATTTTAACCAGGGGTGCCCAAACTTTTGCATGCCACTGTATTCCTGCCTCACACCCAGTGTTCCCAGTATAGACTCCGGATCCTCCATGATCTGGGCCAAAGTGCTCACAGAAAGTGGATGAGAGTGAGTGAGCTTTTCACACCTGTCACCTCGTTGTTGTTCTTGAACATGAAGTTTTTTTGTTTTTTTTTAAATCCTTGCTAACGAAACTGAGTTGAACACATAAATCTTCAAGGCGTAAAAATCATTTAAAATGAGTCATTTTGACGTCAAGCAGAACACAATAGTGAAGCAATGTCCACTTTATTGCTATTTTCATTCTCTATAAATGTCTGTCTTGGCTAGTCGATATGTCAGATATGTTCATTTCTATTCACTAATGGATGATGTGAGTAAAAATAACGTGTCAGCTGGAGTCTAAAAGTCATCATTAAAGGAGCTGTAATTATTCTCTCAGCTGTCCGTCATCACAATGAGACCAATTACGCATTTCCAAAATGAGACGTGTTAATCAGAGCTGGAGTTTTTTATTTATTTTATTTTTTTTAATGTGGTGCGCTAAGTACATCCTGTTTGCTCAGCCTGAGTCACCCTTCAGCTCTCACACTGTGGGTTTAGTTAAGAAAGTTGATAATCAAGAAGTAATGAGGAAGTTTCACACATTTTTCATGTATTTTTATCTTTCCACATGTGATTGTTTGACATGATTCATTTATTTTCAACTGGTAATTTTTCATCTTTTGAAAAAATCTTTACATATTACTCACATACTGAGTCTTTTACGAGGTCACGTGCAATTTCAGGGCATAACATGACGAAATGCACGTTCACGTGTTTTCCCACAGTTTAAATTAGAGACAACTTAATTCTATAATAATGATAAATACAAAATAAATAAATTAAGATACTAAGAATTTGCTTTAAATCAATAGAAGTGTCCAAAATGATGGAATTATAGAGATAAGGAATGCTGAAGGTGAATGTGTGACCGCTAGAGGGCGGTAAAGGAGACGTATACCGCGGCTCTGCGTATGTTTTTTTGGTTTCCTAAGACAGACCACTAGAGGGCAGTAGAAACAACTAAAGAGGCAGACTTTAGACACCAAAGCTTAAAGAAATATCAAATTGTTTTTTTTGTTAACAATTTGACATTTGTAAGATTAAAATTGGCTCATACTACTAATGATGCAGAAATGAAAATAGACTCAAATATCTAGAAAAAATGTTTAATTTAACATTTAAAAATGTTAATAAAACATTTTATATTTACATTCTGATAAAAAATACAAGCTTCATTTGCAATAAGAGTTTACACAAAGCATCAGAGGAGAAGAATAAATAGATTGTCCTGCCTTTGCAGAGGTCAATAAAGTAGTTTATCAAACACAAAAAATGTGACTTATTTCACCTAAAGGACTCTTTTTGGCAACTTTATTTTTAATACATGATGAAAAATCCAGCTTAATTTCTTTTTATATATTTATTTTATTTTTATATAATCATGATAATTCAACATCAGGTGTAGTCCATAAAAGCAAAAATAATTGGATTTATTTGTTTATCACTGTAATTAAGTCACAACGTTCTTGTTATGTTTGCTTGTTTATTTCCTTTTTAATTATTTTATTAACTTTTTTTTGCTTTTTCACATTTCATATTTTACATATTGTATTACTTTTAAATTAATTTGTTCTTTTAACTGTATTTTCTAGTATTAATTTTCACAAATTGGGAAAAAACAAAGTCATAAAATCAGGTACGAGGTACTAAAATGTGCCCAAGTAGAACCCTTTAAAAAAAAAACCCCTCAAAGAACATTTTAAACCCTCATTTTAACACTCACTCTTAGGTTGGAAAACGTTTCTTTGGTGGTTCTTTAAGGGTTTGTTGGATAATTTAAGGATTTTTAGCTTCATAAAAGGGTTCTGATGGAGAAACACTCTGTTTTAGGGTTCCACACAGAACCTTAAAGGGATCATTCTAAGTGTTCTTTAGAACCCAAATCAACTTTTCATCCAAGCTTAGTTATAGCTTTTTAGTTAATGTATTCTTACAAATATTATATTATAATAAATGCATATTATTATAATAGTAATGTATTCAAATTAATATAAAATTATTATAATAATTATCAATGCACACATGAATAATTATATCATTTTTGTAAGCATATTCTTCATGTAAAGATCACTGAGTTGCTTCTTTGTATAAAAGTTGCTATAAAAATGTTTACAAATGAAGATTTAATGATTGATTTATAGCTTGTTTGGTGTCTCTGTTGTGACAGTCGTGACACAGGAATACGTCACTAACACACGTCCGTTCTGGGGCTTTAAAGTCTCTCCTGTCCCACTCCTGGGCTTCTTCACGTACACTGAGACCTCATGACGTGTTTCAGATTCACGCCTGCTTCTCTCTCTCAGTGTCTACAGGAAGTACAGAATTGATTTGCGGTTCCTGGACCGGTCCATTTTTTCTTACGTGGGGGTCTGTGGGCTCTACCAGGTCTTCCCTATGGCCTGTATGTGCTCCTTGGCCTTCATCCTGAGCGAGGCGATGCTGGAGTTGCGAGGGTCAGTGTCCTCCAGAGACAGTGTGTCCATGAAGCCTGAGCAGTGGAAGGGAAGTGGAGGAGGAGGAGGAGGACACGGAGCTCCGATTGGGGGCAGAGCGTGACCGACCGTGGGTGTTCCGAGGAAAGACGGAGGGGTGTAACCGGACGGAGAGGTAAGGAAGGGCGGGAAGGAGTGCAGCGGAGAGGTGGAGGAGGAGACGCACGGCGGCGCCATCCAGGGTTCAAGAGCAGGTGATCTGGGGAAGGAGAGCATGGACGAGTCCTGCAGCTTGATGGGGCTGATGGAGCTCAACTCCAACTTCTCCTGACGACGCCACTTAGCACGACGGTTCTGGAACCACACCTGCAAGAAATACACCACATTACGCTGGGGTACTACACGTCACATTCTATCTATCTATCTATCTATCTATCTATCTATCTATCTATTTATCTATCAATCTATCTATTATCATAGTCTCTTTCATTCTTTTTTCCTTCTATCTATCTATCTGTTTTTGTCTCTTTCTTTCATCATTGTTAATAATAATTCATTACATTTATATAGCACTTTTCTAGACACTTTACATAGTATGGGGGGAATCTCCTCAAACACCACCAGTGTGTAGCATCCACCTGGATGACAGCCATAGTGCACCAGAACACCCACCACACACCAGCTATTGGTGGAATGGAGAGTGATGTAGTGATGGAGATTATTAGGGGGCCATGATAGATATGGGCCAATTTCGCCAGGAAAGAGTAAAGAGTAGGGGTATAACCCCAGTATCCTGATTTTTAATGACCACAGAGAGTCACAACCTCGGTTTAACATCTCATTCAAAAGATGGTGCTCCTTTTACAGTATGGTGTCCCCATCACTATACTGGGGCATTAGGACCCACACAGACTACAGGGAGAGCACCATCTGCTGGCGTCCCTAATACCACTTCCAGCAGCAACCTTAGTTTTCCCCAGGAGGTCTCCCATCCAGGTAGTTACTCAACCCTGCTTAGATTCAGTGGGAACCCAGGCGAGAACTGCAGGTTGATATTGTATCTTTCTTCCTGTCTTTCTTTTTTTCTGTCTTTCCATCCATCCATCCAATCCATTCACTCATCTTCTGCCTCACCTGCACGCGCACTTCCGGCAGGTTGACCTTGAGCGCGAGCTCCTCTCTGCTGCACGCGTCCGGGTAGCGCGACTTCTCGAACGCCCTCTCGAGCTCGTGCAGCTGGAACGTGGTGAACGTGGTCCGGTTGCGCCTGTGCTTCTTCTTCGCGCGCTCTTCGTCCGACAGCTTCCCGTCGCCGCCTTCCGGTAACTCGGGGCTCACTGGGGCGCCGGATAAGACGTCACAGCGGACACCTGGGGGCACGCGGACAGGTTAGAATCAGGCTCGTGTAATAACAACAACAACAACAATATTATTATTATTATTATTATTATTATTATTATTATTATTATTATTATTATTATTATTTAAAATATGGACGATTTATATGAGAGTCCCCTGTGTGTGTGTGTGTGTGTGTGTGTGTGTGTGTGTGTGTGTGAGTGTGTGTGTGTGTGTGTGTTACCAGCATCACTGTTTTATAGAGTTATAATATATATTTTTATAATAATACAATCATGAATTCTGAATTCTGCAGGAAAATCGATTTCCATGAACACAGCGTGTAGAAAGCGGGTGGTGCCGTAACCATTTTACTAAACCCACAAAGTGGTCATTTTTCACCATAAAAGGTTCAGTTATGGAAGTTTTTTATTTTGTCTTTTTGTTAGAAAATAATAATTCTGGTGCAGTAGTGCAAACCATGCACTGAAAGGTTCTTGGGGGAACCAAATAAAATTCCTAAACAGTACAGTGTAAAAAATACATTCAAAATTCCAGTAATTTCCTTTTGATCGCAGTACAGATTAACTGCAGTTAGAACTTTTCGGTTTTGACCTGTAGCACTCACAGAACCCAAAACACACCAAAAAACTGTAGCATGCACTTTTAAAATATTACTAGTGGAAAAAAAGATTTTTCTTATTTATATACATATATGTGAGCGATGCTTTACTGACACAATTTTTAAAATCAGTTACCGATTTCAGAACAGCATTAAATGTGATCTAATGTATGAACGCTCAGCACTTAAATTCCTGTCCATTATTATTTAATTAATCAAGTAATCATTTAATTACTTTTTTCCTGAAATATTTCTATATTATATTTTTTGTATAATTTTTGTGTAGTTGTGTAATCTCTGCGGATTATGTATATATAACATTAAACGTGTGTTAGTCAAAAACATGTTTGCTAAGAGCATTTTAATCACCTGACTGAAAATTGTGGGAGGTTTTTTTTTTTTTTTTGTACCTGTTTCACTTTGCTTTATGGCAAAACATGGCATAAAAACATTTAAACGGTTCAGTTGCCAATTTTTATGTAAACATTTATGCATTTTAAGTACACATTTTACTGCACTTAACTCACATGGTGTTGAAATAAATATAAAAGTCAAAACATTTTGTATTTATGTCCAATTAACGGCACTTGTCTGGTTATATTACAATTTTATTATTGCACCTGGACTCACTAACGTTAGAAAATTAACAAGCCATAATTTAAAAATAATTGTAGTCAGGTTTGTAACTTTTTTTTATTTTTGCTTAAAAAAAACTTTTTTACTTTTGCACGTTTTATTTTTACTTAAAGTGGACCCCACACCCCCCAAAGCCACCCCCACCCCCCCAACCACCCACTGCCCCCCCCCCCCCCACACACACACACACACACACACACATGTTTAGAGCATCTTCACCTGAGGTTTTCCTGTCTTTCCTGTTCTCCAAAAACATTAAGGTTGGTCACGTCTAATATTATTATTATTTTTAAATTATTAATATTTTCTATTATTAAGTAGAGATAACAATAATAAGCTAATAAAATCGCTTTACACCACGTAGGCACACTTAGAGAACCACTCGCATTAAATTATTATTATTATTATTTTTTTTAAAAATGTTTTTATTGTATTTTTAAGAATGGTAGCCATCGGCTCTGTACATACACAGGAGTGAAATGAAACTCACTTACTGTCCATCCTCTGCTTCTTCACACTGCTCTGCTCCTCTCTGAAGCCTAAAATGGCCTCGATGCTGTGAACTCTGCTCTGATTTCCTAAAAGTCGCTCCTCCATCATTTCTGAGCCCAGAAGCCGCATTGAATTTTTAACACCCGGAAGTAAACCAAACAAAAAATTATCATAAACAAAAAGCGTCTTCTTTTCTCCAAGCAACCAAAAATGGAAGTCTGAGTGAAGAACAGAAAGTTGGACAATCAGGAAAATGGTGTAAACTGGGGCTAATTCCGTGTTTGGGGAGCTGCTCCAGTAACTCCAGTGTCAGGTGTTTCTCCTTTCTCACTTCTCTCCTGGGTTTTTATATCCGACCTTCTCAGCAGGATCCCCCTCTCTCTCCATCACCCCCGGTCACGTCACAGGGTGGAACAGGGCCTTCTGTTTTTGCCCCAGCTCCTCCCATCAACAACCAACCAAAAGTTACACTTCATTAATTTTGGAATTGAATATTTAATTTTTTTTTGTATTAAATATAAATATATAAAGTTTATTTTTTTCTATTCCAGGTATAATTAGCCCATCCTTTCATGATTGTCCTACACACGGATAATCTGTTTATAATTTTTTTTTTATGTGATATTTATTTTCTATCTATTTATTATCATATTTTCATATGCAATTTTAAGTAATAAAAAAACAGCAAAAAAAAGTAGAATCTGGATATGTTATAAACTATATATGTGTACACACACACACACACACACACACACACACACATGCTGGACTTCTTGTGTTCAATATGAGAGAGAACGGCGGCGCTATGACAAAGCGCAAATCTGCAGTGTGTGTGTGTGTGTGTGTGTGTGTGTGTGGTTTAAGAGGACAATCAAAAGCGCTTAATGAAGGCGTTAATTAGGAAACTGAAAGCCACTAATCCCTCCTCCGTGCTCCTAATAACGGGTTTAGTTACACTCCTGTAACCTGCGATTCAGGTGCACTTTATTGGAAGAATTGAAACTTCCTCCACATGGAGCAGAATCGCGGAATTAACGCGGAACAAAGGCGCAGAGCCGCAGCGCGCAGGTTTAAAGCGGATTAACGCTCTTATCGGGACAAAAAAAACGCTTTATTCTAACTGTTTGGATTTCCTTATTCCAGCTCATAATGGTCCATTAGACTCCTTCAGCTTCTCAGTGTTTCTTCTCACCAGTGAAAGGGGAAAATAGACAATGATGGAAGGAAAAGTGGAGGATTTGATACAGTGACATTTTTTTCGCACAGCGTTTTTTTTGTTTGTTTTTTTTTGCGACATTGATCCTCACCTCCTTCCTGACGGACATTTTCTTCTTCCCCATGGCCTAATGGCCTAATTTCTGTTCAATAAAATCTCTGTTAGTTTCGTTATTCCCATAGTTATGAGGTAATAGTTAGCAAGTAAAGTTTTATAGTTACTAAAGATTTTTTTTAACAGAATTTCTAATAAATTGTCCATAGTGAGGACATTCCGCCAACAGAGTACCTTTTTTTATGTCCTGCCATAAATTTTAAAAGAATACATGCACAGAAAATAAAAAAATAAATAAGTAACAGATGTAACCTAAAATAAAATAAAATGACAAAAAGGTGGTTTTAATATATATATATATATATATATATATATATATATATATATATATATATATATATATATATATATATATATATATATTTTAAAAATATCAATAACCATAGTGTCCCCCTCAAACAGACTGTTTTCTCTTGTCCCACCTTATTGACAATCATTTTGCATTCTAAATATAATAATAAAATTAAACAATTAAGTTGATTTTTTTTGTATGGTCAAATTGTTATATGTGTCATTTAAGGGTGAAAACATTAATTTGCCTTATTAAGTTATTTGAAGTAATAATAATTATACATCTAATCCATGTCCCACAGTACTGTACCGAGACCCATTTACCCATTTTTATTATGATCAATAATTCTTCTTCCTGGAGGCCTACAGCCATAACATATATCATATAAGACTCAGAGTGAGAGACAGAAGCTGTATATTGTTTATTTTACCACCAGGACATAGAAAAGTGGGAAATAGAGCACAATAATCCTCTGTTGTAACACAAATGTGATCAATATAAATATAAATATATTTATAAACATAAATACAACCAAACTCTTCTTTTTATACAGTGCATATAGAACATTAGCTTCCAGTTTAATTAGCGTGTAGTTACAATAAAAAACAAAACACCAATATAACCTCTGATTATTTTCAATAAAGTGTTCATACTCTCTCATAAACACACACAGAGGCAGATACACTAACACATAATCACACACAGCCTTGCTGAAAACACTGAATAAAGTAGTGACGTGACTCTGTAATAAATACTAATAATAGTTTTAAGTGCAATTTATATTTTAAATAATAGATCAAGTATAAATGATTGAATTTCTGCTATTCATCTTACTCTTTTTTTAAATACCTGATTCAACTCATCTGCTCATGATCAAGTTCATAAATTCAACCAGATGCTTTTACATAAAATACAATAATTCCTCGTGTTATTTAATAATCATGACTTTCATCTCTCTCCCTCTCGTCACCGATGGTGATGGTGGTTACATGATGCAGCACTTCTCCTCGGCTTTGCTCTTCATCTCGTTAAACGTGGCCGTGGCTTTCTCCTTGATCTGCTCCATGTCCATGTTCTGCAGGTTCTGCATCTGGCCCAGGATGGAGTCCTTCTCTTCCTCCTCTGTCGCGTCCTCGTCCACCATCTTCAGCAGCTCCTCGGGGACATCCACGTCGTCGCCGGCAATCTGGATCATGTTCTCGTCCTGCTCGCTCTGGCAACATGGAGGAGGTAAGGGGTCATTTAAGATAAGATAAGATAAGATAAGATAAGAAAGTTCCAGAATGCAGCGTAGCTATACGACACAGTTGCACTGAGTTATGGCAGAGACTTGGCTTGGCTATTCAGCGATCTACAAGATGATGACCGTGATAGTGTTGATGGCGATATTAGCATGACAGTTGAAGCTTTAGAAGCTGATCTGTTTGTACAGATTGTACAGATCAGGAAGTGAGAAAGCTGGACAGACCGAAACACTAAAGCGCCGCTGCATCACTCTGTTTAGGTAGAGATGAAGCGAGAGCTAATGCTGTATTTGACAAAAGGTTGTAACTTGTCATTTCCGACCTCAGACTAGGAAAAACCCAAAGAACAAGCTCCCACAACTTGGAATTTCTAATCAGGACCATGAGATGGTCTCCTGAACTCTGCGTTCCGTAAGTGACGTCAAATCAACGTGGCCACTCAGAGCATAAACAGGAGAAGTACACATACATCAGTCATCACAGTTAGCTGGCTAGCTTGTTGCTAACAAAAGACAAACACAGAGGCGTCCATGTTTGTTTCTCACTTTGTAGCTCAAATGAGGTTGAAAATGGCAGGTCGCTGAACGGCATTGTGGGTAATGTAGAAAACTGTTAACCAGAGTGAACATAGACCAACGTGTCAAAGAAAGAGTTTTAAGATTTAAAAACTTAGAATTCCATTATAACATAAATCTTGAACACTGTTAAAGATCACATGTTACTTATGAAGATTAAGATGCTTGTCGTTCAGGGCGAATTTTTCCTTTAATGATTGTGATCTTTCTTTATTTCTTTCTTGTTGGGTTTCATGGATTCCCAGCATCGATACACACCAACAGCCTGAATTTAATCTTATAATGAGAAATATTACATACATTAGTCCATGTTTAAGATATTTTCACTTGCAAATATTTTTGTATTGCACTTGAAATGTGTGAAAGGTGTGATAAAGGCTACAGTAAGTAAATTATTGTAATTATTAAGATAACACATATTGATCCCAAGGGGAAATTAATGATCCAAAGTGTGTGTATGGACTCGTGTGCTGTATCTTTAAATCAGACTCCTGTATATTCTTTACATTTAGTGAAAAACAAGGCATTAGCTTTAAAACAGTTAACCGTCAGTGAGGTTATTTATATCTGTAATTAAAAATGCAAGGCCCTAGATGCGCTTTTTTTTTTTTTTTTTTTAAATCGTCTATAGTGTAATTCCTCTGAACATTGCCCTCAGTAAAGGATTAGAGCTTTAAATAAACACTAAATCTGTGCACAGGAAACAGTAAACAGGCCACAACATGCACCATGGTCTTATTTAACGTGGATAATTTGATCATATTAAATATAATAATTATTATAAAAGGTTATATGAAGGTTGAGTGTAAAATCGTAAACTCAAAATATTTAAATTCAGTGCAGTGTTTCTATTTTATAGGGTTCTTGATTTAGTGTTTTTCTTTAACCTGAGCTGTAGTTTGATTCCACATCAAAACACAAAACAGCAAGCCATAAAAATCCTAAAATAATTTTTTAAAAACTGGATAAAGAACAAAACAGAACGCAAAGTGTCACAATTTTATGGCTGAATGTACGCATCTTATTATACACATACACATACACATACACCTCTACTAGAACAGATAAAATAAAATTCAAAACATTTTATTTGAATAAAATTTTAATGAAATGTTTTAATTCTGTTAGATACAAACTATGAGGTGTTCTTCCCATAAAAAAAGATATTTGTCAGCTTTACAAGACATTTAATCAGTGTTTTGAATGGTTATGTAGGTGATGATGAATGAATGAACGTCAACCAGGTGGAGCTAGAGGAATCAGGAAGTAGAAAGAAGATAATTCAAAGCAAGCAGGAAGTGTTCATGATGGTTCCTACCTTTGGCAGTCTGTATTTCTCCCGAAGACAAACCCTGAGAGTCGCCCTCTCTGCCTTCCTGTGCAGGAAATCTGCGTCTCTCTCCATCCTGAAGGTCACAACAAGGTCACATTAGATCTGGAATCAGCATTAAGGCTGATTTACAGTGTGTGACAACTTCTCTTATATTGTACATTTACTGTGAGGGAATGATTGCAATAAAATCTAATTCTGTGTGATAGGTGCTGTATGACAGATTGTATGATAGAGACTCTCATAACAGTCATACGATGCTAGAGAGTTTTTAGACGCACATCATAGCAGTGATCAGAAAGACCACAACTTGTTTGCTGGCCATCTTTGGTCTCAAAGTGAGAAACGAGAGAAAAAAAGAGAGGCTGGTGAGGCAACGACCGTTTATAGCTACTATAATGTAAGTAAGAGCAGGAACTTGTTTCATGGACGCTCCACAACATTAATTGTAACTATAAATGGATAAAAAAAAATGTATGAGGTGTCATTTTTTAAATAAATAAACATTGTAGTTATTAGTAGATTGCTGTTATACTGTATAAGAGTAATAAAAAAAACTACATGGCGTGATGTTATAGCACAATATTCAACTTTGGAGCAGTAACAGTAACTCCGCTTCATTCATCACACCACCCCGTCGTTGATTATTTTCCTGTAACAGCACGACACAGAGGGTTTTATTCCTTACTAAACGCCTGAACAGATGTACAGTAACATGATGGCTGACTGATGGCCTCGGCTCAGGAGAGGATTAGAGAGGACGGGATTATGTCACAGTGTTTACAGGGTTTATCGTATAATCGGACCTACAGCAAAAACATTCACATCCACGTTCAGAAAATAAAATTTTGCGTCAAATTTTTAAATTCATTTTATTTTATAGTGTAATGAAACATTGGAGACAAGATTAAAGAGACAAGATGGAGGATAATTACTAAAACTGTTCATCACAGCTGGAGTTACAATTACAATTTATTTATGATTATATTGATATTATCTAGTAATAGATAACTACTGTATATTGACTTACTTCTCCTCCACCACTTGTTTCTGATACTCCTCATATTCCTCTCGGGTCATCCCAGCCGCCGCCGCCGGGTCCTTCGGAGTTTCTGCCTCGGATTTCTCCTCTCCTCCTCCGAGTCCCATCCCTTTCAGTGGGTTCCCCACCATGCTCTTAATGAGAAACGCCATTTTCCTGTCTGTCTGAGTGTGTTAGGTTCTTGTTTTTTTTGGTGAAAGTTTGGAGCTTTGTTTAACACACCAGCTTCTGTCAAGGACAGTGGTGAGGAACGAGAGAGAGAGAGAGAGAGAGAGAGAGAGAGAGAGAGAGAGAGAGAGAGAGAGGCTGTAATCTGGATTAAACTACGGCTCTGCTTTGGCAGATGGTCATGGGTTTTTCTCTTCCACACCAGTAAAACACAGACATGTCTGAACACAGCTATTAACCCCAAAACAAAAAAAAGAGATGTCTTTAAATTTTGAGGTTTGGACTTTTTTTTTCCTCATCACTTTGGATCTCACAAATATGACTGTCCTTGCAACACAATGGAGGATGTCATGCTAGGTCATTAATCATTACCTCAAAGCAAGCAGTTATATACTTAACTGTACATCAGATGAGATGAGATGGCACCGATCTGATACTCAGTAAAAAATAGTGGATCAGATATCAGATATTTGCTGTGACAAACAACAAAGCATGGAACTGGATTTGGAAAAGAAAAAAAATCTATTTTTGGAAGTGGAAAAGTTAACATATAAAGAGATGTGATTGTTTTTTCTTTTGTTAGGATTGATTTTATTATATTTCTACTTTCTACTTTATTATATTTACATTGTAAGTATTTACATTTTTGTGTGTGAAAGAGTTTAACTGTGAAATGCTTCATTTAAAAAAAAAACAAACATTCTAAGCTTAATAGTTTCCAAAGAAACAGGTATTAATTGGACAGGTATTGATATCGACTGATACTCAAGGTTTCAGTTTTCCTATCAAATATACAACCAGAAGCATTTTGCTTGCACTTTTTTCTGAAACGTCCTGTTTTTCTGGGAATGTTGTGTACTATGCTTAAAATGTTCTACATCTATACTACAGATGTAGTAAAAGGTAGTAAAAGCTACCGCAGTATGAGAACATGAGAAAGATTAAATAAATAGTGTTAGGATTTATCTTAGCAAGTTCATGAAAATGTTGTGACAGAATACAACAGAATAAAATAAAATGTTCAAAATGGGGATTGATCATGCCATTTTAATGAAGAGAGTAGCATGAAATTAAATTTGGACACACATCATTTAATTTCCTGTTTAAGCGTACAACAGGGATCTGTGATTCCAGCACCAGCAGAGGCTGAACTGGGATTTAGGAGCGACAAGAATGACATTTTGCTTGCTGGTTTGAGCAAGTCAGTGCCAAAGGTGTCATCATTTCTCCTCTCCTCCATAACTTAGGTCTGAAATATTGATTTATATTCTGCTCAGGGTCAGAGTGGCCCATTTTTGTGTCCAGACTTTGCCTGGACAAATGTTGAGCTTCATTTCCATTAGTATTATTTTACACTCAGATGAAACAAATATACAGTATATTACAATTATATCAAGGTGGATTAGTACAGTGGGATGTACCATTGAGAAATCGTGGATGGGGGAGTTAAATTCAGAGAAGGAAAATGACCTCAGACTGAAGCTGATCTCGGAGATCTGACACAGGAACAACATGGCAGATGTGTTTGCTTTCACTGTATAATCTGATAAAAGAGAGAGCAAGAGAGTGAGCGAGAGAGAGAGAGAGAGAGAGAGAGAGAGAGAGAGAGAGAGAGAGAGAGAGAGAGAAAGTTCACTAGTAATCCTGAGTGGAACTGATGATGATGGAGAGCTGAAATCTGAAATAGTGATGCAGCTAAAAAAGACAAAAAAGTAAATCAATATGTCAATTTATAAGTTTCTGCTCATTTTCCTGTTTTTTTTTTTTTCTTCAGCAAAAGTATATGTTTTTGAGAGTTTAAAAAAAAGCAAATATCATTTCAAGTCCTGGGGGTTGTGCTTGTTGCTGTCAGTTATGTAATCTATCCTTTATCACTACTCAATATCTTTATTATCAGTCAGCTGTATATATTTCACAGCAACAGTCCTGAAAAAAAAAAGTACAAACAGGATAAAATTTTTTAGAATAAAATGAAATGTTTTAAATGTTATGGGGTTTTTTTTGTTTTGTTTTTTTAAAGAAGTTTAAGTGAAGGTCTTTTGCAGGAATCTACCATCAAAACGTTTCACTATTCCTTACACAACATTTTTTATTGCATATTTTTCTAAATTGTGACAGTGAACCTATTTCATATTAAAGAAGGGTAGAGATCTTACCATTAATAAATTTTATCTAGTTCTTGTAAACTGAGATGTTCTTTATTTTGTATGATCTATTTTCATTTTGTTGAATAAACTTCAAAAAAAGACATGATAAAGTAATTAATAATTTTTCCTGTCCACATTTGAAGTACAGCCGTGACCAAAAGTTTTGAGAATGACACAAATATTCATTTTGACAAAGTCTGCTGCCTCAGTTTTTATGATGGCAATTTGCATATACTCCAGAATGTTATGAAGAGTGATCAGATGAATTGCAATTAATTTCAAAGTCCCTCTTTGCCATGAAAATGAACTTAATCCCAAAAAAACATGTCCACTGCATTTCAGCCCTTCCACAAAAGGACCAGCTGACATCATGTCAGTGATTGTCTCGTTAACACAGGTGAGAGTGTTAACGAGGACAAGGCTGGAGATCACTCTGTCATGCTGACTGAGTTAGAATAACAGACTGTAAGCTTTAAAAGGAGGGTGGTGCTTGAAATTATTGTTCTTCCTCTGTTAACTATGGTTACCTGCAAGGAAACACGTGCAGCCATCATTGCTTTGCACAAAAAGGGATTCACAGGCAAGGATATTGCTGCTAGTAAGATTGCACCTAAATCAACCATTTATCAGATCATCAAGACCTTCAAGGAGAGAGGTTCAACTGTTGTGAAGAAGGCTTCAGGGCGCCCAAGAAAGTCCAGCAAGCGCCAGGACCGTCTCCTAAAGTTGATTCAGCTGCGGGATCGGGGCACCACCAGTGCAGAGCTTGCTCAGGAATGGCAGGAGGCAGGTGTGAGTGCGTCTGCACGCACAGTAAGGCGAAGACTTTTGGAGGATGGCCTGGTGTCAAGAAGAGCAGCAAAGAAGCCACTTCTCTCCAGGAAAAACATCAGGGACAGACTGCTATTCTGCAAAAAGTACAGGGATTGGACTGCTGAGGACTGGGGTAGACTTGGGGCATCTGGAAAAACGCTTGTCCCGAGAAGAAAAGGTGATCGCTACCATCAGTCCTGTGTCATGCCAACAGTAAAGCATCCTGAGACCACTCATGTGTGGGGTTGCTTCTCAGCCAAGGGAGTGGGCTCACTCACAATTTTGCCTAAGAACACAGCCATGAATAAAGAATGGTACAAAAACATCCTCAGAGAGCAACTTCTCCCAACCATCCAAGAACAGTTTGGTGATGAACAATGCCTTTTCCAGCATGATGGGGCACCTTGCCACAAGGCAAAAGTGATAACGAAGTGGCTCGGGGAACAAAACATCGACATTTTGTGTCCATGGCCAGGAAACTCCCCAGACCTTAATCCCATTGAGAATTTGTGGTCAATCCTCAAGAGGCGGGTGGACAAACAAAAACCCACAAACTCTGACAGACTCCAAGCATTGATTATGCAAGAATGGGCTGCCATCAGTCAGGATGTGGCCCAGAAGTTGATTGACAGCATGCCAGGGCGAATTGCAGAGGTCTTGAAAAAGAAGGGTCAATACTGCAAATATTGACTGTTTGCATAAACTTCATGTAATTGTCAATAAAAGCCATTGACACTTATGAAATGCTTGTGATTATACTTCAGTAACAGTTATTAACATCTGACAAAAAGATCTAAAAACACTGAAGCAGTAGACTTTGTGAAAATTAATATTTGTGTCATTCTCAAAACTTTTGGCCACGGGTGTACATCTGACCAGTGTCCCGTCCCCCCCCAACCCCCCAACCCCCCGACCCCCCCCCCAGTGCTTGGTGGTTACCGTAAAACCATGTATATAAAGTGGATCTAAAAAGTCTATACACCCCTGTAATAATGGCAGGTTTTTGTGATGTAAAAAAAAAAAAAGAAACTAAGTTAAATCATGTCAGAACATTTTTCACCTTTATTGTGAAATTGCAACATATAAATATCAAGTGACAAACACACAGAAATGTTTTTGGGAAAAAAAAAGAAAAACAAAAGAAAAACAAACTGAAAAAAAAAAAAAAAAAAAAAAAAAAACTTACAATACCCAGCTTGCATAAGTGTGCACACCCTTTTATAATTGGGAATGTGGCAGTGTTCAGAATCAACCAATCACATTCAAACTCATGTTACATACTAATTAGTGTACACCTGCCATCAATTAAAGTGACTGATTAACCCAAAATAAAGTACAGCTGTTCCTATAGGATTTTCCTGACATCTTCTTGGTAACATCCAACTGGAAAAGCCATGGACCACAAAGAGCTTACAAAGCAGGTACTCATTGTTGAAAAATATCAACCAGGAAAGGGTTACAAAACATTTCCAAGGCACTGGATATACCATGGAATACTGTAAAGACAATAATCAACAGGTGGAGAAAATATGGCACGGCAGTGACACAACTAAGAACAGGATGTCCCTCTAAAATTAATGAGAAGATCAGGAGAAAACTGGTCAGGGAGGCTGCCAAGAGGCCTACAGCAACATTACAAGAATTGCAGCAATTTCTGGCAAGTACTGGTTGCTCCCTACATGTGACAACAATCTCCGAAATTCTTCACATCTCTGCGCTATGGGGTAGGTTGGCAAGACAGAAGCCTTTTTTAAACAAAAATAAAAAAATAAAATAAAAATACATCCAATCTCCCAAACCATGTGGAATAATGTGATATGGTCTGATGAGACCAACGTTGAAATTTTGGCCATAATACCAAAAGATATGTTTGCTTTTCTTCAGCTGGAACTGGGGCTTTAATCAGGATGGAGGGAATAATAATTGCAAAAGAGAAGACGTGCCAAACTGATTGACTCCTACCCAAAACAATTGAATGCTGTGATAAAATCTAAAGGTATTAGTTTAGGGATGTGCACACTTATGCAACCAGGTCACTGCACATTTTTATTTTCCATTCCCCCCCCTAAAATGATTCTTATTGTTTTTCACTTTAATTAATAGGTTAAAATTTTACAATAAAGATAGAAATGGTTCTGACATGATTTATCTTAGTTTTTTTTTTTTTTTTTTACATCACAAAAACCTGCCATTTTCACAAGGGTGTGTAGACTTTTTATATCCACCGTATGCATAAAAACATCTTTTGTAGCTAGTTCATAGCTAGTAACTGACATGGGTACAACTTATAATCTGATATGCAGACAAATATCAATTCTAATGTGGTTTGATTCTATTCTAAACAATTATTTAAAAAAAAAAAAGTTCAAAAATACACAAAGTGTCACATTTAAGGCCAAATTAGGATGAAATAACTTTGATACCTTGATTAAAAATCCACAGCTATAAATAAATTTTCTTTTGAACAAATAACTGCCGTGTTAGTGTGTATTTGTAGAGCCTCCTGCAGTGAGGATTTCCACCTCTGGTGTTTTTAATCATTAAGTGAATCCCGTTCACAGCTAATGAGGACGAGGAGAAGAGGAACATCACTGAGGCAGCGAAAAGTGTCTCTTAATCCTTACATTTACACAATGTGTTAAAGCAAGAGTGAAAGAAGCAGAATGAGGGGGTGTGAGCATGATCAGCATTTACACAATACAGCTCTCACCAGGAACTTCTTTTCCATTCATGACCAGGAAAAGCAACATGTGCTTCTCACAAATTCTACAACTTGGGTCTAGCTGGTGTTTTTTGTTTTAACCAGAAAGTCAACCATTTCTCCCCCAGAAACACCAGAGTGTAGCTTTTAGAAGAACATACAATTTTTTGTATACATCTATAACCTTTTGTTTTTTTAATGAGCATAAAAAAATTGTAACTCACAACCAAAATGGAACATTTCAGTGAATTAAATATGTTGTGTATAAAAACAAAAAGCTCAGAAAAAGGATTTGTTGTATATTTAAGCATCCTAAAACATTTCTAATTGGGAAACATTATTAACAAAGCCTCCATAATCAACGAGAGGATGGTGTGATGAAGTGGAGTTACTGTTACTACCTCAACGTAGATTCTTTTTCTATAACAGGATGTTCCAAAGTGTTCTATTTCTCTTATAACACAAGTTGTCAATTATTATAATGTTATTCTTTAAAGTACGTCACACATTTTATCCGTTTATAGTTACATTTAACGCTGTGAAATATTCAACGTTGTTCCCTCACCAGCTTCTTTTTCTCTCTTGAAGTTAATAATAATAATAAAAAACATGCAGCTTGTTTTTTTTTTTTTTTTGTTACCGAGAAACCACAAAGAAGTGTGGTAGAACTCCTGTCCTGAAGATGTCAGAGAACATAAAGAAACAGCTTTACCTCTGACTGTTACAAAGCATTGACACTGGAGACTCCTTCCATAAATGTTAAACATCACCTTATTTTAAGAAAAATATTTTTGGTAAAAGATATGAAATATAATATAAAAAGTAAGAAATATAAATGCATTTTATATGCTGTGCCAAGGTCACAGAGGTCAGTGATAAATAATGAGACCACTCTTTTGGGTTTGTGTTCTGTTTATGTAAATTGATCAGAAATGAACAAAAAAAAAAAAAAAAAAAAAACTTTTTTTTTTGGCAGTTTGGCTACAAGGCTTCAGGAATAGACAGCATTTTTTCCCTCTAAACAACGTCTGATATAAAAGATCATGTTTCTACAGTAGAGCGAAAGTGGTCTCAGAGGGACAGTGGTTGGTTTCCTGAAACGATACAGACTGAAGTAGAAATTCATAACACTAATCAAATATTAATACATGAAATTTAAGGGAACAAAAACAAAAACCAGGAACAATCACTCATTTACACCCTGTACAATTCTGATCAAATTAAAAAAATACTTCAGGCTTTCAAGTAAAATAACTTATGTTGTTTTTGCAACAAAACTAGATGACTGTGCTGCGTTCAGCAAAAGTTCATCAAAAGAATTTCTTTGCTGCTGCTTCCTTTTGGCTTCTGAGAGAGAGAGAGAGAGAGAGAGAGAGAGAGAGAGAGAATTTTCAAGCATTTCATTAGATTTAATAAATTGCTTCAAAATGATCTAAAACAGAAGAATTTTTTTCTCATATTTATTAAATGTAACAGTAAAATGACTGAATCTGGACCAAAAATTTAAAATAATCACAATCGTATCCATTAGGATGGAGAGTATACAGTATTCATAATTACAACAGGCTGAAATCTGTTAAGGCAATAAATTTTTAAAAAATACTTTATAGAGTTTATTTCATCTATCTTCAAGGAAAATAAGCAGACTGAATCAGTAAATGTTTACACTTGAGATTTTGGTCTACACTGTGGTGACGCATTTTGCCTCACTGCATCTACTTCTTCGTAAATGTTGTTCGCATATGAAACTCACTTGTACAAGATGTATCCGAAAAACAGCAGCGTCTGAATGACTATGAAGATGACGAAGTGCGCTGTGGAGAGACAGGCTGGAGGAGGAGGCGGCTCGGGACAATTCTGCTTCTCCGCTGGAGGCTGCCGAGGAAACACGACCAAAATGAACCACAACAAAATAATTACAGTAACATCGTACGGCGTCTCACACACAGACAGGAATATCGCCATCATTTGTCACTTTATTAAGAACAGCATGTGAAAAAGCCACATTTAGGTTTTCTCTACTTTATGCAAATGAGTTATTCAGTAATGCAACAGAAATATAGATAATTTGGTCCAGTAGATTTTTTGGAAAATTATCGAAAGCATCAGATTAAATTGGCATTTAATTAGGTTTACGTCTGATAGAATTAGTTTTCATCTTTCTAATGTATCAAAATGCTTTTTTATTAATATTCAAATTTTACTGTTTTTTCCTTTCAGATTTATATAGCAATGTGTTAAAATAGTTTTAACACATAATAAAATAGTTTATTAAGTTAATAATAATAATAATAATAAATGTTTTTATGATTTACATTATACATATTAATATTGCACTTTTCATTAATGATCAACTTGTGCTCATGTATAATATGTGCAGAAATATTGTGCATTTTTTAAATATTTTATTTAATTTAATATTATTGTATATTTGAAACCAAGTCTCAGCTCCAAAGTTCTTTTCATTAAAGCTCTTTAATATGTAAAAGAAAAAAAAAGAAAAAAAAAAGGAAAGAAATTCTCAAATCTAGTATTAATTAATCTACATTAATATTTTTTCTTGATCATTTTAACTTTATGTATGAAATATTGTGCACTGTGAGCTCACCGCGTTTCTCTGGATGATGTGCTCGATGTTCCTCTTGACGACGTGCAGATGCTCTTTGATGTCGTTAAAGTGTTGGATCGTCTCATACGTGCCCAAAGCGCCGGCGTTTCCCTGCTGCACTGCACTCAGCTGCTGCACTGCCACTGAAAAACTGTTTCTATTAAACACACACATGACAGAATATTAAACATGTTTATATTTTTACCTTGTGTAGTAATAATAGAGACATTCACTTTCTCAGTAAATTCAGGATTACAGAATACGTACCAAAAAACCCCACCAAAATAAATATTTAGGCTCCTAAACCATTACCAATAATGTAATATTTTAATTAATATCAGAATTTTAGTCCAAGTGCTTCCTTTTGTGGAAAAAAAAAAGTTACTCAGTAAAAGTTTTGTGCTTTATACAGTTGATAAATCAAGGCAAAAGGGTTTTACAGCGCATCTAGTGGCCAAACACCGTCACTGTAACAAAACACAAACCTTAACACGTTGTGAAGCGAAATTCTTCAAAAGTAAATCACATGCAAATATTACAGCATGTTTTTCCTGATCCAATCTCATAATCCTTCACCCATAACTAAAAAGAAATTTTCTAAAAATCCAGCTTTAAATTAGACGGATAAATTAATCCCTCCAAAAACCATGTTCTCCTTCTTAAACATATTGCACACAATTACAACAAAAAGAATGACAAAGAGATGACATGCTTACATTTAACATCATTTAATTTCACAGAAAATGTCATTCAAATCAGAATAGGGTCAGAGACAGGTTATGTGCGTCAGATCAAGTCCTTCAGTGAGGTGTGAAGAAAAGCATACATTTTTCCTCAAAACAAAACAAACAAACAAAAAAAACACGACGAATACTCACCTCAGGAAATCACTGATTCTTATTGTTAAATCTCACTGCTTAAAAAAAAAAAGCCCTGCTGAATTATGGATTCTGGTTGGTCAGAAGATGTTGAATAATATAAACACAGGTTTATATTAATGCGCTCCTTCTAATACGTTTCTATAGTAACAGCTCCTTCACAGGGACGCACATCATAAAAGCATTTATTTATCATTTATTGAAGGAGTCTCCAGTGTCAGCACTTCGTAACAGTCAGAGGTAAAGCTGAAACTTTAAGTTTAAAGCCGAGGACAGGAACTAACGTGTTTCGCAGACGTTCGGACAAGCATTAGATCCCAAAACGTCCCTTGAGACACACATTAAACCCTTCGTCTAATCTACATTTGTTCTAAATGACCTAAATATGAAGCAAAAGCCTTTTTGTTTCCACTGGGCGATTTTATCAGACGTACACTCGGGTCAGTAGATTAATTCAGCATTCGAAGCTTATCTTTACAGATCATTTTGCTAATCTATACAAGATCAGAGAAAAATCTGCAACATAATTCAAACAATATGAAGTGGATTAACCCAAAAGAGCAAACCACTACACTGAGTACTAACCATGAACACATCATGCAGTTGAGAGCACAACATCAGTCCGTACAGGATTTCGCGTTTTCGAGTTTTTTTTTTGTGATTGTTACAGCCGAAAATGCTTGATTTCACTGTGTTACATTGTGATCATGTCACATGACGCGTCTCGGCCCAAAACTGCAGAAAATCTGCAGTAGTTTTGAAAAATTGCAAGCTCCTCCGAATATTGTGGAGCTTGATTTTGCGTTAATTTCTGCGATCGCAAAATCGTGCAAATCCTGGAAGGACTGCCTCATCAGTGACAAAAACAGTAGTTTGATTTACATGTTACGCTTTGTACTAGCTACCTTCTCAGATTAGATTAACAAATCAAGCTAACTATACTTACAAATCAAGCTACTGTATTTACACTCTCATTCCTTATAAGCTTTATTTTTGCTTCATAATTATTCCATTATGTTATAAGTTTTACCTCAGTTTAATGCGTCAAACAGTAAACAGGAACTAACTGCAGGTAGGAACTAAAGTTGCGAGTGGGGAAGTGAAGAAACGTCAGAATCCTTAGAGATTTGCAGCGCTGTAACTAATTTGCACAGAAATGAGAAAAAATCTCAACGTAAACGTCACTGAAACCACAGATCTGTCATATAGTGCAGTAAAAGTCACTTCCTAAGAAGCAAACAAGCAACAGTCATTATGGGCTTTGAACTCAACATATCGGCCACGGAAGAGAATGGGTTCTCCTCCTCCTCTTCCTCATCCTCATCCTCTCATGAGTGTAACATGGCAGGTCAAAGCAACTAAAAGTGAATGTGAAGGGGAGACGAGCTCGGATACTGCAGTCGCCCTGTGAGGGGTCACTGTGGTTTATTATTCATGGCAGGTGGGGGAGATAGCCATGAGTGTGTGAATGTGTGTGTGCGCGTGTGGAGGAGGAGGATTTCATTTGAAGTGATTAACGCTGGATTACTGAGCTCAGACACCTCAGCTGCTGGGTTTAATGCAGATTTACGGCGGTGTTCTGGATTTCACTTCAGATTTGTATTTTCTTTTTTTTTTTTTTTTTTTTTTTTTTACATTTTTTTAAAATTGCATATCGCACATGTTCATGTGTTTCTTTCACGTTTATTATAAATACTATTGTATACAGAACAGCTTTACCTCTGACTTACAAAGTGCTGACACTGGAGACTCCTTCCATAAATTTTGAACGTCTCCTTACAGAAAACGTCACCGTATCAACAATTACGTTTT
This sequence comes from Cranoglanis bouderius, assembly GCA_023630585.1. Classification (NCBI taxonomy): domain Eukaryota; kingdom Metazoa; phylum Chordata; class Actinopteri; order Siluriformes; family Cranoglanididae; genus Cranoglanis; species Cranoglanis bouderius. Next base: position 9,679,590 of record CM042541.1, on the reverse strand, counting down.
GAATCCGTTTACGTGTGATGTTACACTTGTTTTTATGAAACAGTGCATGTTCACGTCTTGCACTGTGTTTGTATTGTGTAGTTGTCTTGTTTAACCGTCTTGTTGTGTGTTGAACTGTGACGCTGGAGACAGGACACTTCATTAAGCTCACCTTAACTCGTTGAGGTTGCGCAGGACTTCCTGCTGATTCGTCATTATCGTGTCCAATTCCTGACTCGGAGCCTGAACAAACATTAACACGTAACACAAGACATTTTTACATCCGTATTCACCAGCGTTTGGGATGTTTGTATATTTTGTGAAACTCATTTCATTCATTCATTTTACATTTTACCCCCCAGGTTTTCCCCCCCCCCCCCAGTTCTGGTTTGTTAATTCTGGTCCTACCTGCCCCGACTGGCCCTGTCCTGAGCGTTTGGAGAACTCCTCGGTGATGACGGAGACGTAGCGGCGCTGCTCGTCTAGGATCATGGCCAGCTGCCGGTTCAGCTGTTTAATCTCCAGGTGGATTCTGTTCTGACCCTCGAACACCTGACGGATCTCGCGGTCGCTCACGGTCTCGTACAGATCCTCCACTGAGGAAGAGGAGAATTCAGATCACTGGAACATCACATGCAGAGACAGCAGAACATCTAACACACTGTTAAATTCCGACAGCATTGGAGCATAGACATTTTAACTAACTACTTAACCAATGCTAACTAGCACTTCACTACAGGAGTTAACTCATTTTTAAAAAATGCATATATGAACTTTTCAAAATTGTAATGAATTCGAAGAATGTTGTCTTCTCTTCTTTATTATGTTGATCTTTAGGTATTTAACCTTGAAAAAAAAGCCGTTTTTGTCTGGTGTGTGTTTTGCTTGTGTGTCTTTGGATTTAGTTACAGTTTTAATCTATTGATAAACTAAAACTATATTTTTAGTCATGTCGTAATGATACAACAAAATACAACAAAGCATTTATAAAACTGCAACAAGACAGCCTGAGGTTTCATATTCTTTAAGGTTTTTAAGTTGTTTTCTTTTTCATAAACTCTACAATCCTCCATAAAGTTATGACCTCGTATGATCCGTATGAAATGAATAGCACCATCAATGAAAAGAAAAAATTGTTATTTTATAATAATTTAATGATGTATCCTTATAGGCTTACATTTAACTTTGCTAAATAAGCTTTCGTTACATCACTTTGCTCTTGTCATGGTGTAAATTTTTGCGTTTTGTCCTTACTGCAAAGTTCAAAAACCTTTTGTTAAAATCGACATTTAATCAGAAATACAGCAGATAAAGATGACTGTTTAGGGTTAACTCGGATTTGTTGTTACTGTTAAATTAATTAAAAGGCAGCACCTCTTAAACACGTATTAAAAAAGAGAAAACAAAGCAAATTCACGGTGTGTGTGTGTGTGAGAGAGAGAGAGTTGACCTGAGCTGTGTGCCACTACTGAAGCTTATTTTCCTAATTTTTCTCTAATTTGTCCATCACGTCCTCAGTGAGAGGCTTCTGTTATAAAAGCAGGACTTCGTGTTTGAGGTGGAGTGTGTGTGTGCGTGTGTGAGTGAGAGAGAGAGAGAGAGAGAGAGAGAGAGAGAGAGAGAGAGAGAGAGAGAGAGAGTGTGTGTGTGTGTGTGTGTGTGTGTGTGTGTGTGTCTCTCTCTCTCACTGGGCTGCCCGTGGACGTCGGGGTGCTCCTTCTGAAACTCTTCTTTCTTTTTGTCCAGCTCTTGCTGGAAATTCTGAAATTCCTCCTGGTACTTGTCCTGCTCCTCTTTGGGAATCTCTTGTTCAGGTGGAGGCTTCGCAAAAAAAGAAGAAAGAAAGAAACAAAACACACATTCAGAGCTCACGGGAGGCCTAGCGCACCACCACACACACACACACACACACACACACACACACACACCTACTCCAATTACGGCCCACAAAAGAATGGAGTAATTGGTGAACAGGACTGAGGGTTTTTTTCTAACGTTGCTTAAGTGTGTGGACAAGTACTGAGTAGTGTGTGGTGTGTAGGGGAGAGAGAAAAACGAAAAACATACTAGGTTTTGTCCGGGCTCGGTTAATCTGAACAACAGGAACGACAGGACATCATGGTCATCTGGAACAAATAAACAAAAAAATGTACAAAAATAAATCAACTGGAGTTGAGGCAGTGAAAACACACACACACACACACACACACACACACACAAATGAGTAATATAAAAAACGTCATTAATAAAATAAATTTTAAAAAAGATTTTTTAAAAAATATGATGTACAAAGAAAATAAGAGTAAAATCAAGATATTAGTAAAATAAATAAAGATATTTATATACGAAGGACAAAGTAACTAAAAGGTTATTAATATGAAATAAAAAGAAATGAAGGGAAAATAAAATAAAAAAAAAACATTAATAAAATAAATTTTAACATGAAGTACAAAGAGAAGAGTAAAATTAAAAAAGCCTTTAATAATAAATTAATAAAATTAATAAATAAATAAATTTATAACATTAATAAAAATGAATAAACTAATTAAATAAATAGGATTAAATAAATAAATACAAAGAAAATAAGGATTGAAAATTCATTAATAAAATAACCAAAACTAAAGCTCTTTAATATGATGTAAAAAGAAGAGCAAAAAGTTAAAAATAAAGATTGTTTAAATATGATGTAAAAAAAAAAAGTAAAATAAACAGAAGTAAAGATTTCTAAAATGAAATACATAAAAGTTAAAAGATCAAGTAAAAAGAAAAATTTATAAAAATAAATGAAAATGTTTAATATGGAATACAAAGAAAATAAGGGTAAAATAAAAAATACTGTTAATAAAATAAATGTAAAAAAATTATATGAGAGTTACAAAAAAATGGTAAAATGAACAATTAATTAATAAAAATAAACCGTTTCAATATGAAGTACAAAGAAAATAACTACAATAAACAGTTTACTGAATGAAGTGGTATGCGTAAAAAAAAAAAATCATAAAAACATAAATACATTGCTTTGACGGAGACATATAAAAAAAAAAAAATGCGCAGTGCAATTTTTCTTTTAGTTCTCAGACCTGCAAGTCCTCCTGTAGCAGCCGAAATGCCAAAATATCCTGTGGATGGAATAATCATGTTTTCCACTTTGGCACAGAATTCATAATCGTCCTTCCCCGGCATGAATCCGTAATTGATCATAACCTGGAAAAAGCATTTAATGAGAAGAGAGAACAGGTTTCCAGATTTTATTTCTGGGTTTTATTTTCCCGTCACCAAAATGTGTTCAAATATTAGAACTTTTTTTTCCCCCATCACTACAAACATTTATTAGAACTTATTTAAAAACAATACATATTGAACAGGCCACGCCCACAATAGGCACTAGAGGGTTTCTAATGTAAATACAGGATTAAATTTAAATCCTCTGACCTGAGGTCATTTTTAACTGAAAAACTCGTTACCGTTAATGTCCTCTTGTAGTAGGTGACTTTGGCTCGGACAGGATACGGTTTATTCCTGAAATCTCGGAGGCAGGTGCCCAGGGCTTGGGTTGAACCATCGCTGTGTGAGACAAAAAAGTGATTTATTAAACCAACCCAGAAATCAGGGAGGGTGTGTTGAGACAGACAGACACACACACACACACACACACACACACCACTTCGGGTGCTTCCTTACTTCTGATGATCGTAAACAAGTCTGCCATTGTTTCCCACGACGAGGATGGCTGGATTATTTTTCTAAAATGGCAAAACAATAGGGGGGAATAAAACACTGTGTGTGGTGCTGGTACAGGAAAATAATCAACAACAGGGATATAGTAACATTTCACATTGTGGAGCATCCGTTTCGCTCCCATACGAGTGAATCAAAGTATCAGTAGCTATGTTCCATCCAAGTTGAAAATTTAACTTCAATTGAAAATTTTAAATATTAAACATTTCAATTAAACATTTGCGAATAAAGCACCGTTTGCTCGAGAGAACAAAATCATCACTTCCGGGGAAACTGGCGCACCTCGCTCTCCGCCATTTTTACTATCCTGAGCTAATTATCTAATCACGTGATTTGCTGAGGCAAAGTCACATGACTTTTTTGAGGCACGTCAAGGAATTTATTTAGTAAACGTGTTTCCATCGTAATTTATGTGCATGCCTTCTTCGAATGAAAAAGTTATCTGCCTCAACTGAGCATACAAGTTTTTTGGAAATTTTATTCAAATCCAGCATTTTTAAAAAATGTGATATCCCAAAATTCACAGAAAAATATGGAATGTTTCCAGTTTCCATGGATCCTCAATCAATATTTCCTCCATTTTACAAAACAATCGACTAATTAAGTGATTAAATAAACAAAATGGCTTCCAAACCGACCTTCCCATCGTTGTCAAAGGAATCGAAGAAAATTCCCACGCCGTTCCACTGATCAGCAGCTCCGTACACCGGACCCTCCAGACCCTGATTCTCCGTGTACCATATGGCCTACACAAAACATACACTTCAGCTTTAGAACACACACAAGTCAAACCCGACAATTCCTGCCCTCAGCATATCATGTTTATTTTTTTTTAATGTACCAGTCCATCAGCTCCGGTTCTCCCTCGTCCGGATATACGGAACACCACCTCGGCCTCCCAGTGCTCAAAGTTCACGGGAGATTTGGTCCAAACTGAGCCCCTCTGACTGCGCAGAGACGGTGTGATCCGGATCTGATCGGCACTTGGGATCGCATCTGGGAATAAGCAGGTAGTCAGGCTGAGTTTCTAAGCGTGGCATACAAGCTCGTGGAAAAAAATAACAAATCGCCGGGATTACGAGCTGTGAATTTAGACCTTATAATTAAATTTGTTTAAAATCTACCAATCATGTTCTTAGAACAAAATAAAAATATGGTTTAATGCTTTCAGTGTGTCAGTAACTCTACGTTCACATGCACGTACTCGTTTTCTACACAAGTGTGCGACACAGATTTAGTTTATCATCGCTCTATCTGTGTGGGAGAGTGAGGGGAAAAATGTAAACACAATAAAATCACTCTCTGTGAGAAGTTATTGGCTTGTCATAACCAAAAGGTTGTTGGTGTGGGTTTTTTTTTTATGCACTATGCCTCTGATTCTCTTTGCAGAACAGACAACCGTCACGGCCCGCATCTCTAATAATCCTTAATAATCCTTCCTCGACATTTTCTTCTCTTTCTTCTTTCCATACAAAACAAGTGAGTCACATGACAAAAAGCTGTCATGTTTATTTTCACGAGAACACGGGATTTGGGGATCAGTCGCTTTCATCCTCAATCAGTGATCTTGTATGATCATCCTCAAAGTCATGTAGTGCGAGTCGAGGCAAGTCAGCGTTCCTGAGATTTGCACTCAGCTTTAGTGAGAACGTTGGACGTGTTGCAACGAAGAGATTTATCCCACAAGAACACCGTCTCTGATTTTAACTCTTTACTAATCATAGCAAAGCTCTGATAAGCAAGGCTTGTGATAAATATGTGCATTAACAGTCTGAACTCGCTGTACTACATTATTTAAAAAAAACTTTCATGGTCGTGAAGCTGAAATGTTTAACTGAAGGCGTATTTGCCCTCACTTTCAGTTATAGATGCATCTGAAAGCATTTGTTGTTAAATATCCGAAATCTCAGCATGTCTCAATCAGAGGTTTTCCAGGTCTATATTTAACTTCGCTAACATGTTTTTTTTGTTTGTTTTTGTTTTTAAATAAGTTGCATAATGGATCAGTTTTGCCGATTCGTTTTTACCGAAAGTCATCAACACTTTTCCGGAAAATACTAAGATCTTGTGATGTGACATGACCAATAACTATATCTTTATATTATCCATATTAACTATATCTATATTAAAACATTATCATTTCTATAGTAACAGCTCGTTCATAGGGACACTGGATGCTCAAATATTAATAAACAGATTTTTAAAGAACGTGTTTAATAGTTAATATGGTGACGTTTTCTGCATGGAATCATTTATTTAACGTTTATGGAAGGAGTCTCCAGTGTCAGAGCTTGATAACAGTCATATTATCCACCTTGCGAAATAAACATGAATGACTTCAGATGACATTGACGGGCTTCAATCAGGTCATAACATGCGTAGTAAATCAATATGAACTGAATTGTCATCAATAATTCATGCTTTAATCTGTAAAAGATTATAAAGGTTTACAGATTTGTAATAATACAGTGTATTCATCTTAATGTGCATTCATCTTTTTTTTTAGCGATTTCTGATTCGACTAATTAAAAATCCTTCACTGGGTTTATATTTGTTCAGTGTGTGTGCTGTGATTGCTCTTTTAAAGCGATCTGAAACGATCAGATGTTAATATTTTAGGAATTTGTGAAGCCTGACAGGAAAAAGAAGTTCGTTGTTGTCATTTATTCCATTAATGACTCTCAAGCTTGTTTTTTTTTTTTTAATTGAAGCTGTTATAGTGTTGATTCAGCATTTAAACTACCGGCATATGTGGGCAGGACGAGGGATAATTATTAAATACACAATTAAAATGAAGTATAAAGCAGAAAAAGAAGTCAGCGTGAACTTAACCCAAGTTTTGTTGAACTTACTGCGCATGCGCAGTCCCAACAACTGCCCAGCATGCTCTCCTTAACTATTCACAGCTTAATTCTGAAAGTTTTGCTCAGTTTTTTGAAGCATATATCGTGATATTTTTGTAGAAACGGTATGGTTTGGTGAGAGGGAATCCTTAGGAGCAGCCATGATAAACTTAAACCTACAGGAGAGGTGAACTTACTGCCAGTGTGAACCCAAAACGGGATCATTCCGTCGCTCTGAGTCAGGTGAGGACCTTTAAAGCTGTATTTATACTCGAAGCGGCGATGCGGCGGCTCCTCGGTCGCTGTTTCGCCCCGAACCGAGCAGTGAAACAGCGCTGAAACGAGGAGCAAACATCGCTGTGCAGCCAGGAGCTTCGCCATGGACACCGCCATCTTTTCGGACCTGTTTGCCTGCTGACGAATCGCCGCCGCGCGCAAGGCATGACGGGAAACACCCGAAGGGCCAACAGGGCGCTCTCTGATTGGTCGCAGGCGAGCGCGCGCGTGTTGAAATTCACCGAACGGTTACGTGTACATATCTTTATAATAATATCTATATTACATTTTTTGAAAGCTGTTTTTTATTCGTGTTTTTGGCTTTTTAATGTTTTTGAAGATTCCATGTAATGTAATATAATATAATATAATATATGTAAGGAATAAAGATTCTATAGTTGATCCTAATAAGTGTTTTAATAAGTGTTTTAATTTGCCAATTATTACAACTTATTATTTCTTAAAGAACGACACGTCAATCTTTTTATTCTATTATAGTTACATTTAATGCTGCGGAACGTCCATGAAACAATTTAGTTACATTATAGCAGCTATAAACAGTCGTTTCCTCACCAGTCTCTCTTTCTTTTTTCTCTCTCTCTTAAAGTTAATAAGACAAAAAAAAAAAAAAAAAAACCCTGCAGCTTTACCCAAAACATCAAAGAAGCCTAAACCCCTCTGTCCTGAAGATGCCGCAAAACTTAAAGTTACAGCTTTACCTCTGACTGTTATGAAGCGCTGATACTGGAGTGTCCTTCCATAAATGTTACATAAATATCTCCTTATCTTCTGTAAATAGGGATCTGGAGTAGCAACTAATTTTCACCTCTCCATTTAAAAGAAATGGTCCATTTTCTTTTTCTTTTTTTTCTTTTGTCTGTCAGACAGACAGTGAGAAGGTGATACAGAGACAGACAGACAGACAGTGAGAAGGTGATACAGAGACAGACAGACAGTGAGAAGGTGATACAGAGACAGACAGACAGTGAGAGTGATACAGATACAGACAGACAGTGAGAAGGTGATACAGAGACAGACAGACAGTGAGAGTGATACAGATACAGACAGACAGTGAGAAGGTGATACAGAGACAGACAGACAGTGAGAAGGTGATACAGAGACAGACAGACAGTGAGAAGGTGATACAGAGACAGACAGACAGTGAGAGTGATATAGAGACAGGCAGACAGAGACAGATACAATGATTTTTAAATCTGTTTATTATCAGTGGAGCATCCACCGTACAAGTCCATGTGGATGAGATGTTACTATAAAAACAATATTGTATTACAATGAGCACAATAATATGATATAAACCTGCAATTTGCAGCTGTGCTACTGTCAGAGCTGCTAGAATTTTTATAGAAAATTAATCAACCAATCGGAATTGGTGTTGGTTACGTGGAGGGAAGTGAGAACAGGAACTAGCTTGTTTTGCAGACGTTCCCCAACCCTAAATGTAACTCTAAATGGATAAAAATATATGACATGTCACTCTTTAATTAATAAAAGTTGTACTTGTTGGTGTTATGTTCCCTCTCTCGCAGCGAATGGAGTAGCTTACTTCCGCATTCCAGCTCCATTCAGAAGGACTCTCGTTTTGTTTACCTCGGCCATGTGCGCTTTTGTTATTGTCTTGCGTCATGTCTCTGTCCCCGCCTCCTTGTTTCGTATTGGTTCTCCATGTTATGTGATTATCATTTCCAGGTGCCTTTGATTTCATGTATGTTTTCTGTGTGTTTAAAAAGCCCTGTTTTCTTCCACTCGGGGCGGATTATTAGTTTGTAGTTCAGTTTAACGGAGTTTCACTTTGAAGTATAGAAATGTTTCTAGTTCCGTAGCGCGGATTCCGATTTCCGTAGTTCTTGATTCCGTTGTTCTAATTTAGATGTCCGAAGCTCCGTGTTTGTGGTTCCCAAACCACTTCCTTATGTCGAATGTCCGTTTCCTCCCGAATCTCACTGTGCCGAGCGATTAAACTCTGGACTGATGTTCACGGCATTTGACATTAAGCTAAGTACCCTGGATTCCGATTTCCGCTCTAGCCCTCTTCCTATTTTACACATCTCTGTGATAGGGTTACTTGCACAAGTGTTTGATTTTCTGTTAGCGCTAGTAGTTTGCACACCTTTTGTTATTACCACTCTTTTGTTGTGAAGGTTCATTGCTGGATGCTGTTTTTGTTCGTTTTTTCCTTCCGTGGTTTAGTGTGTGTTTTTTGTACTGCTAGCGCTAATACTTTTGAGAGTGTGTACAAGCTCTGCTTCTATATCCAGCGAAGACTCGAAGCCTTCTAAAAACCTGTTGTTTGCCCTGTTTCCTTTTCATATGTATGCTGAATAAAGTGTCGAAGCTTTTCACCGCAACTGTGTCCAGCCTTCTCCTGACATCGTAACAGAATAATCCGCCCTAAAGATGGATGCAGCGGGAAAAGTAAGGGCACGCCGCGCCATGCCACACCACGCCATGCCACGCCACGCCACAGTTAAAATGCCTGCAAACAATTCAATTTTTTTTCCCCAATGGACGTTTGTTTATCCCCCCGATGAGTTTGATGGCTTTTCCACCTGGCCACAGTGTTTCTGTTTGCAGGCACAAATTTATTTCCTGAGTTTGGAGGACCCCAAGCCCGACGAGGAACAGTGGGTGAGGTTCCTCCTCTCTCGTTTGGTCGGCTCTGCTCGCCAATGGGCAGAGCTTCACCTTGCCAGTGGATCCATGAAGTTCAAAACAGTTTTGGGCTTTGTGGATCTACTGGTTCAGGTGTTCGGAAGCCCAGACTTCCAACCCGACCTCTGGACCTTTTTGGGGAAGGACCGTCTGGGCGACCGACCTAACCGCTCATTCCTGGAATATTATGGGGGTAAGCGGGCTAACGTGGCGGCCTGCTCCTCAGACCCCCAAAGCCAGGAGTGTTCCACCGAGGGATGCACCCGCCCGGCCGTCCTGCAGTGCCCCACCTGCAGGAACCAGGGATTAAGGAGCAGCTTCTTCTGCTCCCAAAACTGTTTCAAGGGCAGCTGGCGGGTGCATAAGCGGCTCCACCAGCGGGCACCCTCAGAGCTCCAGCAGGAGACTAAGCAGGAGGTCTTCTCAGCGGAGCTGCAACTGGAGGTTAACCAGGCGACCTCCAGCCCCGAGCTCCAGCAGGAGACCCAGAAGGAGGTCTTCTCAGCAGAGCTGCAACTGGAGGTTAACCAGGCGACCTCCAGCCCCGAGCTCCAGCAGGAGACCCAGCAGGAGGTCTTCTCAGCAGAGCTGCAACTGGAGGTTAACCTGGCGACCTCCAGCCCCGAGCTCCAGCAGGAGACCCAGCAGGAGGTCTTCTCAGCAGAGCTGCAACTGGAGGTTAACCTGGCGACCTCCAGCCCCGAGCTCCAGCAGGAGACCCAGCAGGAGGTCTTCTCAGCAGAGCTGCAACTGGAGGTTAACTTGGCGACCTCCAGCCCCGAGCTCCAGCAGGAGACCCAGCAGGAGGTCTTCTCAGCGGAGCTGCAACTGGAGGTTAACCAGGCGACCTCCAGCCCCGAGCTCCAGCAGGAGACCCAGCAGGAGGTCTCCCCAGCAGAGCTGCAACTGGAGGTTAACATGGCGACCTCCAGCCCCGAGCTCCAGCAGGAGACCCAGCAGGAGGTCTCCCCAGCGGAGCTGCAACTGGAGGTTAACCAGGTGACCTCCAGCCCCAAGCAGCAGCCAGCGAATAGAGAGGAAACCTCTCCTGGCCTGCTCGTCTCAGAGGTTCTAGAAGAAACCTCCACTCCAAGCCCATGTCCAGATATCACTCCTGCTCTCAATCCAGTTCTCACCCTGGTCCCCAGTCTGGTTCCTACTCCGGTTCCCAATCCTGTTCTCAGTCCTGCTCCCAATCCAGTCCTCGATCCTGTTCCCAGTCCGGTTCCTACTCTGGTTCCCGATCCTGTTCCCAGTCCGGTTCCTACTCTGGTTCCCGATCCTGTTCCCAGTCCGGTTCCTACTCTGGTTCCCGATCCTGTTCCCAGTCCGGTTCCTACTCTGGTTCCCGATCCTGTTCCCAGTCCGGTTCCTACTCTGGTTCCCGATCCTGTTCCCAGTCCGGTTCCTACTCTGGTTCCCGATCCTGTTCCCAGTCCAGTTCCTACTCTGGTTCCCGATCCTGTTCCCAGTCCGGTTCCTACTCTGGTTCCCGATCCTGTTCCCAGTCCGGTTCCTACTCTGGTTCCCGATCCTGTTCCCAGTCCGGTTCCTACTCCGGTTCCCGATCCTGTTCCCAGTCCGGTTCCTACTCCGGTTCCCGATCCTGTTCTTAGCCCTGCTCCCAATCCGGGTCCTACTCCGGTTCTCAATCCTGCTCCCAATCCAGTTCTCAGTCCTGCTCCCAATCCAGTTCCTACTCCGGTTCTCAATCCTGCTCCCAGTCCGGCTCCAAGCCCCGTTCTCAATCCGGTTCCAAGCCCCATTTCCAATCATTTCCCAAGTCCAGTTTTTGATTTTTATGAGGGCTACATGGGTTTAATTTCGGGATGGGTGTTAGCCCTCCTCCTCAGTGCAGAGGGTGTTTTCACTCCCAGCTCCACTCATAACCCAGCTCACTCCTCAGTCTCCAGCCCTGTCTCCTCCTCCGTCCCCAGCCCTGTCTCCTCCTCCGTCCCCAGCCCTGTCTCCTCCTCCGTCCCCAGCCCTGTCTCCTCCTCCGTCCCCAGCCCTGTCTCCTCCTCCGTCCCCAGCCCTGTCTCCTCCTCCGTCCCCAGCCCTGTCTCCTCCTCCGTCCCCAGCCCTGTCTCCTCCACTATTTCCAACCCAACTCACTCCACTATCTCCTCCTCTGTTTCCTACCCTACTCACTCCACTATCTCTAATCCAGGAGCTGAAGCAGGTTCCAGGCAGAGCACCAGGTCACGCGCAGCTCGGAGATCCGGGTCCAGCACCAGGTCACGCGCAGCTCGGAGATCCGGGTCCAGCACCAGGTCACGCGCAGCTCGGAGATCCGGGTCCAGCACCAGGTCACGCGCAGCTCGGAGATCCGGGTCCAGCACCAGGTCACGCGCAGCTCGGAGATCCGGGTCCAGCACCAGGTCACGCGCAGCTCGGAGATCCGGGTCCAGCACCAGGTCACGCGCTACTCCACGATCCAGGCCGAGCATCAGGTCACGCGCTACTCCACGATCCAGGCCGAGCATCAGGTCACGCGCTACTCCACGATCCAGGCCGAGCATCAGGTCACGCGCTACTCCACGATCCAGGCCGAGCATCAGGTCACGCGCTACTCCACGATCCAGGCCGAGCATCAGGTCACGCGCTACTCCACGATCCAGGCCGAGCATCAGGTCACGCGCTACTCCACGATCCAGGCCGAGCATCAGGTCACGCGCTACTCCACGATCCAGGCCGAGCATGAGTCCTCGTCCAAGTCCTCGTCCAAGTCCTCGTCCAAGTCCTCGTCACGACCCGGTCGACTCTGGCTGCGGGACATTAAATTGCACCAGCCTCGGTTCCAGGGGGGCAGATGTGCTAATCTTGCCCAGGGGTCCGGGTCCGCCACAACGGACAAAGCTTGCGGCGCTTCGGGAGCCGCGCCTTAAGGGGGGGGCTCTGTTATGTTCCCTCTCTCGCAGCGAATGGAGTAGCTTACTTCCGCATTCCAGCTCCATTCAGAAGGACTCTCGTTTTGTTTACCTCGGCCATGTGCGCTTTTGTTATTGTCTTGCGTCATGTCTCTGTCCCCGCCTCCTTGTTTCGTATTGGTTCTCCATGTTATGTGATTATCATTTCCAGGTGCCTTTGATTTCATGTATGTTTTCTGTGTGTTTAAAAAGCCCTGTTTTCTTCCACTCGGGGCGGATTATTAGTTTGTAGTTCAGTTTAACGGAGTTTCACTTTGAAGTATAGAAATGTTTCTAGTTCCGTAGCGCGGATTCCGATTTCCGTAGTTCTTGATTCCGTTGTTCTAATTTAGATGTCCGAAGCTCCGTGTTTGTGGTTCCCAAACCACTTCCTTATGTCGAATGTCCGTTTCCTCCCGAATCTCACTGTGCCGAGCGATTAAACTCTGGACTGATGTTCACGGCATTTGACATTAAGCTAAGTACCCTGGATTCCGATTTCCGCTCTAGCCCTCTTCCTATTTTACACATCTCTGTGATAGGGTTACTTGCACAAGTGTTTGATTTTCTGTTAGCGCTAGTAGTTTGCACACCTTTTGTTATTACCACTCTTTTGTTGTGAAGGTTCATTGCTGGATGCTGTTTTTGTTCGTTTTTTCCTTCCGTGGTTTAGTGTGTGTTTTTTGTACTGCTAGCGCTAATACTTTTGAGAGTGTGTACAAGCTCTGCTTCTATATCCAGCGAAGACTCGAAGCCTTCTAAAAACCTGTTGTTTGCCCTGTTTCCTTTTCATATGTATGCTGAATAAAGTGTCGAAGCTTTTCACCGCAACTGTGTCCAGCCTTCTCCTGACATCGTAACAGTTGGCAAGTCACTGTGGTATAAGATGAATAAACATTTGGGGAACGTGCTGTTATAGGAAAATAATCAACTTCAGGGTGGTAAGAGTAACTCCGCTTCATCACATCACTCTGTTGTTGATTATTTTCCTATAACTGCACAACTCTGAGTGTTTTATTCCTTACATATTATACATTTCCGTGTCTTGAGGATACGTTAAGTAAAGCTGAGACAGATGTTTAGGAATTTTTGTATGAAACTGAATTCAGTTTGACTTTTATATTATCATTAAAGTTAACGAAAGGAAATAATGCCACAGAGCTAAAAACAGTCGTGGCTCCATCTTAAAGCTGAATCGGTTACAGTTTGGTGTCAGACTCGGATAGGAGGCGTGGCCTAAATTCTGAAGGCCGAGTTATACAGAGTGATTTTATAGCTACCAATTTAAAAATTACTAGTACTATAGCTACTGATTTATTTCTGCTAAGTTTTAAAAACTTTTTATACAAATGGTGTCACTGAGACAAAGTCATTTGAGTCGAGTTTGATGATTTAGATGAAAAATGATTTGTTAGCTACATTAACATTGGCGCTATAGTGCAGAACTGAAGAAGGAAACCTTGTATACCAAATCACCAAATGTGTCAGCTGATCGACTTTGTTTGGGGTAAGTGGGATATCGTGTACATTTAATTTTTGACCTCTTGAAGCAACATTAATAAATTAATGCAGACAGCATCAACGTTATTTACATGTCTTCCATTTAAAAGTCTGACGCTGGGGCTGACCCGGGTGGTGTGGTAATTACTGTTCGATGACAAAAACAACAGACAAAAGAATGAAGCCTGTCCTTATCACAGGAAGAGGTTGTGAAGAGTGTGTGTGCGTGTGTGCGTGTGCGTGTGTGCTGTTTGGCAAGAAAATTTCTACAAAATCCCATCTGGAAGTAATTAATGGACAAGTGATTGGTGTACAAGGGCCAGGTTTAAAAGAGCTCAAATATTTGTTGAAGTGGCCCTCGTTCCTAATTCTATCTCCCAGGCTGTGGCCCTCATTATTTAGACCTGCCCACTACGGAGGGAACAAAACGAGTGAAAGCAGACACCCCCCCCTTTCCTCCTCTCTGCTCAAACAGCATCAGACTAATGCTCAATGTGTTACTGTAAACAAATAAAGACATTAATGAGGTAATTTTATTAGCGAGGCTCATCTAGCCCCGCCCCTCCACAGGAAATTAGGGTTTCACTCGGCGTTAATTAATGCCTTTAAAGGGATTAAGAGCAAGCAGCGAATTAACCGCTCCCAAAACAACCTCTCTCTGAGAGGAGAAAAAACATTGTAGCTCCATATGTGTAATCACAGGACAGTGAGAATTATGCTGAGAGAGAGACAGATGGGGAGAGACACAGAGAGTGAGAATTCTGATTTAATGGGGAGACAGACAGACAGTGAGAGAGTGATACAGAGACAGACAGTGAGAGTGTTACAGAGACAGACAGACAGTGGGAGAGTGATACAGAGACAGACAGTGAGAGTGATACAGAGACAGACAGACAGTGAGAGAGTGTTACAGAGACAGACAGACAGTGAGAGAGTGTTACAGAGACAGAAAGACAGTGGGAGAATGATACAGAGACAGACAGACAGTGAGAAGGTGATACAGAGACAGACAGGCAGTGAGAGGGTGATACAGAGACAGACAGACAGTGAGAGTGATACAGAGACAGACAGACAGTGAGAGAGTGATACAGAGACAGACAGACAGTGAGAGAGTGATACAGAGACGGACAGACAGTGAGAAGGTGATACAGAGACGGACAGACAGTGAGAAGGTGATACAGAGACAGACAGACAGACAGACAGTGAGAAGGTGATACAGAGACAGACAGACAGTGAGAGTGATACAGAGACAGACAGACAGTGAGAGTGATACAGAGACAGCCAGACAGTGAGAGAGTGATACAGAGACTGACAGACAGTGAGAGAGTGATTCAGAGACAGACAGACAGTGAGAGAGTGATACAGAGACGGACAGACAGTGAGAGAGTGATACAGAGACGGACAGACAGTGAGAAGGTGATACAGAGACAGACAGACAGACAGTGAGAGAGTGATACAGAGACAGACAGACAGTGAGAGTGATACAGAGACAGACAGACAGACAGTGAGAGAGTGATACAGAGACAGTCAGACAGTGAGAGTGATACAGAGACAGACAGACAGTGAGAGAGTGATACAGAGACAGACAGACAGTGAGAGAGTGATACAGAGACAGTCAGACAGTGAGAGAGTGATACAGAGACAGACAGACAGTGAGAGTGTGATACAGAGACAGACAGACAGTGAGAGTGATACAGAGACAGACAGACAGTGAGAGAGTGATACAGAGACAGTCAGACAGTGAGAGTGATACAGAGACAGACAGACAGTGAGAGTGATACAGAGACAGACAGACAGTGAAAGAGTGATACAGAGACAGTCAGACAGTGAGAGTGATACAGAGACAGTCAGACAGTGAGAGTGATACAGAGACAGACAGACAGTGAGAGAGTGATACAGAGACAGTCAGACAGTGAGAGTGATACAGAGACAGACAGACAGTGAGAGTGATACAGAGACAGACAGTGAGAGTGATACAGAGACAGACAGACAGTGAGAGAGATACAGAGACAGACAGACAGTGAGAGAGTGATACAGAGACAGACAGACAGTGAGAGTGATACAGAGACAGTCAGACAGTAAGAGTGATACAGAGACAGACAGACAGTGAGAGTGATACAGAGACAGACAGACAGTGAGAGTGATACAGAGACAGACAGACAGTGAGAGAGTGATACAGAGACAGACAGACAGTGAAAGTGATACAGAGACAGACAGACAGTAAGAGTGATACAGAGACAGACAGACAGTGAAAGTGATACAGAGACAGACAGACAGACAGTGAAAGTGATACAGAGACACACAGTGAGAATTCAACTTTATTTAGGAGCAAAACCACTTGTTTACACTGTGAGATAGATGGAAAGAGATAATTAGAGAGAAGGACAATTAGGAAGACACACAAGCAGTGATACAGAAAGACAGACAGACAGAAACAGATTAACAGAGATAATGCCAGGAGACACCCAGCTAATCTGACAGAGTTAGAATGCTTTTACAAGGACGAATGGCAAAATATTGCTAAGAGAAGACGTGCCAAACTGATTGACTCTTAAACGAAACGATTGAATGCTGTGATGAAATCTAAAGCTGCTTCAACTAAGTATTAGTTTAGGGGTGTGCACACTTATGCCACCAGGTTATTGTACTTTTTTATTTACCATTCTTTCCCCCTAAAATGATTCTTATTTTTTTCACTTTAATTAATAGGTTAAAATTTCACGGTAAAGGTAGAAAAGGTTCTGACCTGATTTATCATGGTTTCATTTTTTCACATCACAAAAACCTGCCATTTTAACAGGGGTGTGTAGACTTTTTATATCCACTGTATGTAATCTCCTGATAATTACAGAATAACAGCTAGTCAATAGAAGTGACAGAAAATTTAGCAATCTCTTTTAAGCTAGCTGACTTTAAGAAGTAAAATATATACTCGAGACAATAAAACGACAAGCAATGCTTCAAATATGTTATGTTAGCGTTCTTTTTGGACATTTTTACACGTCGGAAAGATAACGTTTCTTCGTCTTTTCGAAGTTTCAGCATTAAACTGTTTTGAGGAAAGAGGAGAATTCAGCTTCTTAAGGGGCCGAGTTTCCCCCCCCACCTCATTTTGTCTTCTCTAATTGGAGCTGATGAGCGACTAATTGCTGGCTTTTTTTCTCCATAGAGCAAGACAGCATGAGCAAAGTTAATGAGAGGCTTTGGAGGAATAAAAGAGTCCTCTTCCAGCAGGACGGGGGGATGGAGGAAAGTTGAGGATATCCCTTTGTTTCTGGCTTTCTCTCCACTTTCCCCTTTCTCTTGCGTGCAGGTATCTGAAAAGCGAGTTGGGAGCACAGAGGTGAGCACTCGTCCAGATAAAGGAATCCTTTCTGTATTGTCTTTTTCAGGTCCTTCGTTTTTTTTGGCTTGGTTATAAATAGTGAATGAGAGAGAGAGAGAGAGAGAGAGAGAGAAGCACACTCTCCTGAATGCACTTTAGCAAGGATGAATAGTGAGAAAAGGCTTCACACAGGGCCGTGTTGGACCACTTCAGCGTAATGTTTCAATACATACGCTCTCTTTATGGCTTTGTCTCTCTCACACACGCACACACACACACACACACACACACACACACATGCACACACACTGGAGGTCCCTCGTGTGTAGAACATTGTTAGGTCAAAACACACAGAGGAACACACTGAAATAAAATAAAACAAGGTGTATAAGAAACTCTGCTTGAAGGTTCTGAACGTCTGACATCCTAAAGGTCCAATTACATAAAAATCCTCTCTTGTGAAGCTCCAGATTAGCGGCTAGCATGACTGAATGGTGACTTTAATACTTTAATATGCCCCTGAGTGATGCAACAGAAAAACGTTGGCCATATCATCCAGAGATTTTGACTTCCAATCCCGACTTGGGAGTCAAGAGTGCAATATTGGTGATGCTGTCTGGGTGGGAGGGGCATACTCACTCTCCCCTGTCAATCACACTGACAGTAGCCAATCGTGTGCATCTGTGAACTCATGTATGTCCGAAGAGGGCGGATAGCACTTTTTTTATTCAAGTGCCCTGTAATGCAGCATGAGCAGCAGTTCAAAAAGATGTGGTTGCCTGGTTTTACGTGACGAAGCACGTGTTAAGGTATGTTCACACATAAAGTCACCAGTCGGTGTACTATGAAGTCGCCAGTAGGCGTTGCTACTACTGGTTGCCATAGTAACATTTATCAGTGCAAGTAACTAGCATTCCACTTTTAATAAACAATCAAGTTTTCTTGCAGCTAAAATGAAACATTCTGGAGGGAGAGCGACTGTATATAAAATTCACCAGTGTATATGTGCATCATATCCTACGAGATGAAGGAGAAGCAGTGTGTGCTCTTTGTCATTGCAGCCATCTATATGCGGTGAAAGCGCATGTCTGGGTGCACGAAACAATTCGGACTCGCAGGCAGCATGGCGGATCACGGATCACGTGCGCTCTACTGTCTTCACTTCCATTGGTAGTCGCCGCACAGAGTTGCTCCAAATTTGCATGAACTTTTCTCAACTTTATCGCGTCACTGGACACGCCGACATCTAGTTGCCAGCAGGCGCTGTCGCTCATGTCGCCGGAAGTCGCCAGCTCTTATTGAAAATGAAACGTCTCTCGTCGCTTTATCGCTACGAGTCACTGTACAGTATGTGTGAATACAGCTTTAGCCTTAACGTAGCTGTCTGGTGGGTGGCAATCAGCAGGTGAACAAATTTGGAAGAAAAATGGGGAAAAACAAACAACCAACCAAATAAAATACGTAATGTTTAATGCCGATAAATACGACAGTTTGTTTTGTGAGTTGTTTTGTTTTGTAGTGGTGCTTCACGTTACCACTTTTGACTAGCGCCATGAACTGTGAACACATCAGACGTCTGTTTTCGTTTTTGATCTGCGAAGAATAAACATACACTTCTCTGTCCATTCTGTCCAAGACAGGACAATGGACAATGGTTTTCATCGTCAACTTTTTAATTTTTTTTTAAAACAACAATTCTTTCAATAAATATTGGCACCTTCATGGACTGAAGCTCATGTAGTTGGCTATCTGTAGATTTCAGCAAATACCCACAATTCACTTAGAACATCAGCAGAACTAATAATTCACCAAGGCATAGAAATGTTTTCCATGCAGTTATCTGTATACTTGTTTTCAACAATTATCAGACAATGCTATTTTTTTTTTTGTTTACGGATGAATTGCTTCTTATTCACTTAATAACAAAAATAAATATAATAACATGATCTATATACGAGGATGAGTCAAATGGAAGCCTTAAAACTGAGACATAAATTAGAATTGAATTGAATGTTTTCCAGTTAAAAAGTTTTAATTTGACTCATCCTTGTAATAATATGAGTTTATATTACCAGCATGATAAAACCAATCAGTGAAATATTGTTAAAATAACATCTCTAAATCATGACGGATTTCCCTAATCAAATATATGATTCTGTATCACCAACACGAAGTAAACAAATAGCGCAAAAACAAAACAATGTTCAAATAAGATCATTAAATCATGTTGACATTTGTTTCGTCAAATCATTTCCCACATTGACACACACACACACACACACACGGTGTCGAATTTGTGAGGATGAAAAACCTTCCCATTATTCCAGCTTTGAAGTTAAAGTGTTCACTCAAGAATGAATTCTAGCTTAATCATGAATTAATGATCATTATAAGCTTCTTGTCTGCTAGCAAATCATCTCATGTCTCCTGTATCATGTGTGATCTTTTCTGTTGTCACTTTGTTGTTTTTTTGTGGTGTGTAAATGCCTGTTGCTCTGTATATTCGTGAACAGGAAGAGACATCCTCAAGGGGTAAAACCTCTAGAAAACCTTCCCATTTAAGGAGTAACGCTACACTCCTGTACACCTCATTTTCCTGAAAACCCACCACTCACTTTATAACTTCCTCTCAGTCTGTGGTCGTATAATTGGCTGGCTAAATATTTGCCCTGGCTAATTTGTAGTGTTATTCTCACATTAAGTAATCCATTAGCTCTCAACAGAGTGCATTGTGTCCAAGCACAAAAAGACCATTTGCATCTCCTTTGTCATTTAAATGTTACGTTTCCTCCTCGCTGTGAGACTTAATGTCTTAATGAATACCTGATGGAAACAAAAAGAAAGTAAACAGAAAGAAAAAGGTCAAAGGCCAAAGCTAATGATGCTTACAGGAGAATTATATATTTATATAATTTATAAATCCTAAACATTTATATTCATTCATTAACCTGGTGTCGAAATGGAAATGGGATGTATGTAGAAGGAATACATACACAATCATTTCACCTTGAAAATTATTTACTGAATTTTCCCCAATTTTGAGTGAGCCTGCATTCTGAGATGCTTTTCTGTTCACCACGGTTGTAAAGAGTGGTTAATCGAGTTACCTCAGCTTTCCTGACCACAACACGAGGTCTTTAGTGGGTTTTGGGTGTCATTAATTTTGTCAAATTATTTGTCCTCCTCCTCTTGAAGGGTGCCAGTAATTTTGGAGTTCACACTACGTTTCAGCTTGGTCTCCTAGCTGACCAGTCGCAGCCGGTCGATACCAAGTGACCTCAGCTCAGGGGTCAGAGGTCACACACTCTCTCTGGAGTGTCCCTCATTATCCATTATCCTGGATCAGCAGGGGTGATTGAAAGTGAGTGTTTGTGTCTTCACCCCCCCTTGACACCCCCGCCCTTACGTCACCCACCCCGCTGAGCGAGATGCCCCCGAGGGCCACCGTAAAGCCGAAGTCCTTCATTCAGGAAGCTGTCAATCTGCGGCTGAACAGTGGGGATCGGGATAAGTCTGGCCCGCACTGTTTGTGTTACAACTCCGTGTGTTTATGTTCGAACAGTGAAAGCAGCGATCGAGCTAAAAGACGCTAATCCTGTGCCCCTTTTCCACACTTCGTTAACCTCGTCTCATTTCCATAGAGCACTAATTACAGGCTCAGATGAGTCGCGCTAATTACAGGCTCAAAACACCGGATTAGGAGAGTGTTCAATCCTGGCTAGAGGGTTTTGCGTAACACATTCCACCAAGCTTGTCTTAATCAAGCTTTAATACTGCACATATAATTCTTTCATAAAATTATTTATATTCATTATAATATCAATGCACTCATTCTAATATGTTATCGTTTCTATAGTAACAGCTGATTCACAGGGACTTGTACAGTAGATGCTCCACATAAAAGTTTTTTTTAATTGAGATTGTTGATCTGGTGAAGTTTTGTGTTCAGCGCTTTGTAACAGTCAGAGGTAAAGCTGGAACTAACTTGATGTTCCACAACGTTAAATGTAATTATACTTGGATAAAAAGTATGGTGTCATTTTTTAATGAATAATAAAATTGCAATTGTTGTCAAAATTGCTGGAATAAGATGAATACATCATTTGAGGATGTGATGTTATTCATAGCATTTTTTCATTTTATCCTTTAGAATATTCTTCAACCTACTAATGCAATTCAACCCACTTTTATATTTTAATTGTTGTTTATCTTATTCTTTATTTTTCATTTTATTTGTAAAGCACCTAGAATTGCATTGTGTATGTATTAAAGGTGCCTTGAGTTCCCTTATAAAAACAAACTAATAACAGTGTTTTCTAACTTTTATATTTATCTAATCTATCATTAATAGTTTAGTGAAAGTTATGTGAAGTTTAGTGAAAAGTATTACAAATAAGAAAATATTTTCTCCCAACAATGTTATTTTATTTAATTGTAATGTGACATTGGCTCTATATAATGTACATTTATATAATTAAATTATTTTACTTACTATGATTTTAAAAAATATTTTATAGTTACCAGCGGTAATTATAAAAGCGGTTGGTAATTTTGGCTTTTGCTGCCACCTTGTGGTCAAAACTCAAACCTCTCCCTGTTTCAGGATATTGGGGGAAATCATGTGTAAGTGCTGCCATCTAGGGGTTAATATACTTTACTTCATTCAACTGAAGACTAGAGGTAATACATAAAAAGGTTAAAGGTTATGAAAATTACTCTCAAAATTAGTTTTAAAGTTTTCTTTCGACCTAAAAATTTTTTTAACTTTTAACATCATTAATCATTTATTAAACTTTACTGAATTCCAGATTTGTCTCAATTAGCATAATATTAAATAAATATTTAATAAAAATTAATACCTAAATACTGTACATACATACATAGAATTTCATGTCTGGATTGTTAATTTTTATTCAGTCTAATATATTTACTTTTTTAGTGTGTTTAAATGACTTTTTACTTCTACAGTACCAGTACTTTTACCTAACTACTGTTTTTTTTTTTTTTTTACTTTATCCATTCTTTAAAAATGTTATAAATATTATGTAAAAAGGCAAGGGGAAAAAAAGCACGGAAAAAAAAAGAAATATTGAGCCTTGGGTCATGTGGAGAAACTTCCTTTTAAAAGAATCACTGAAGAGAAATGATATACAATATATTATTATACAACAGTCAGCTGAAATTTTGCTTTGTTTGTTGGCACAGTTCTTTAAAAAATGAGCACAACTTTGACTTTGAAATGAGCACAATGTATTTAAAAAAAAACATGCAGGAAATGTTTAGTTTTGTTCTAACACAGTATTTTTTTTTTCAAACACAAAACTAAGTAGTGTATTATTTTTAATTACCTCCATGTGTCCACTTTCTAGCAAATCATTTCAAATCATTTTTTTCTTTCTTTCTTTTTATTTAACATTATGACCCTGTTTGTAAACCTACTTAAGAGTGGTTGTTTTTTCTGTTGGAGATTTCTACACTCATCATCAGACATTTTTTAATGTTGAAAGTGCTTTGATTTTCCTCACAGTGCTGAATAACAAAAAGATTGAATCATATAACAGTTTTTTAATGGCAGGGTTTTTTTTTATGCAAGAATGATCATTTGCTTGTGTTTATTTTATTTGAAATATTCATGAGGTGATAAGAATGATATTGTCACATGTATTAATGATCTCCTCCAAGGATGTATGTAATATTTACTTCATGCAATTTATATATTTAATATGTTTCATGTTTTAAAGGGTGCCAATAATTCTGAGGTTAACTTTACGACACTGTAACTGCTGAGGAAGTTTTTACACCAAACTGAGTATTAAGTGTTGAACGAACACACACACACACACACACACAAGTTTACTGAAGTTAATGACATTTTCATCATGTGTGTTCATTTTCTTTTTCATCCTAATCACATGTCTGATGTTTGTGTAATGGAAATGAAAATGTTGCCATTTCCCCTCCTTTTCCCCACAGCCTGTGTTGTTCATGTCTCGGTGGAAAATAAGGTTTTAGATGAATTCTACGTTTTAACAAGACACACGGCTCATTACTGCGGGATCGAGATCAGCTGAGCGTGAAACGATGGATAAAATGGACGAGTGCTTTTACAGTCTTTAATGTTACATGTTGAAAAGAATCTGTGTTTATTTCAGGGAAACTCAGCCGAGTGGATTTGATTTACGACCTTTGCATACAAATATTGGAAACACACACACACACACACACACACACACCGATCAGCCATAACATTAAAACCACCTGCCTAATATTGTGTAGGTCCCCCTTGTGCCACCAAAGCAGCAGATCCTTTAAGTCCTGTAAGTTGCGAGGTGGGGCCTCTATGGATCGGACTTGTTTGTCCAGCACATCCCACAAATGCTCGATCGGATTGAGATCTGGGGAATTTGGAGGCCGAGTCAACACCATGAATTCTTTGTCATGTTCCTCAGTCCGTTCCTGAACAATGTTTGCAGTGTGTCACGGCGCATTATCCTGCTGAAAGAGGCCACTGCCATTAGGGAATACTGTTGCCATAAAGGTGTGTACTTGGTCTGAAACAATGTTTAAGTAGGTGATACGTGTCAAAGTAACATCCACATGAATGCCAGGATCCAAGGTTTCCCAGCAGAACACTGCCCAGAGCATCACTCTGCCTCCGCCGGCTTGCCTTCTTCCCATAGTGCATCCTGGTGTCATCTCGTCCCCAGGTAAATGACACACGCACCCGGCCGTCCACATGATGTAAAAGAAAACGTGATTTCATCAGACCAGGCCACCTTCTCCCATTGCTCCATGGTCCAGTTCTGATGCTCACGTGCCCATTGTAGAAGCTTTCAGTTGTGGACAGGGGTCAGCATGGGCACTCTGACCAGTCTGCAGCTACGCAGCTCCATACGCAGCAAGCTGTAATGCACTGTGTGTTCTGACTCCTTTCTATCAGAGCTCTTCTGTGGGATCGGACCATACGGGCTAGCCTTCGCTCCCCACATGAATGAGTCTTGGGTACCCATGACCCTGTCGCTGGTTCACCAGTTGTGCTTCCTTGGACCACTTTTGGTAGGTACTAACCACTGCATACTGGGAACACCCCACAAGACCTGCCCAAAAACTTGCCCATTTTTCCTTCTTCCAACACATCAACTTCGAGAACTGACTGTTCACTTGCTGCCTAATATATCCCTCCCCTTGACAGGTGTAGTTATAACGAGATAATCAATGTTATTAACTTCACCTGTCAGTGGTTTTAATGTTATGGCTGATAGGTGTATCAAAATATTATTAATGTTATTAATTATTATCATTAATGTTATATTATTATTATTATTATTATTATTATTATTAGTAGTAGTAGTAGTAGTAGTAGTATAGGAAAGTGTTACTCTGATGCCCATGACTCTTCTCTTGTTTTTTTTGAGTTTATAATTTTCACATGTTTTCCATTTTTTGGAACTCATAAGTCATCCAGTGTAAACACTGAAGGTCAGCGCGGAGCTGCAGCAGGTCAAACACACATCATAGTCTCAAGATGAACACGCTGGAGAGGAAAAAGAGAACAGCGCAGGTGATGAAAACGGCACAAAAATGTACAGGATAAGCGAAAGAATTATAGGACAGTGGGAATGTGTGTGTGTGTGTGTGTGTGTGTGAGTGATGGAGAGAGGTATGTGAGACCACCATCACACTCTACACTCGGACCATTGGCTTATTACGTCTTTCATATTATATTCAAAATCTGAAATAACTCAATTAAAATGTCGTAGATTTCCATTACAGAACTCTTATAAAGGTCACATTTGAGTCAGACCTCATTAGCTACTTGGTTTTCATCTGACTGAAGAATCTATCAAAAATTGTATTTAGGACTCGGACTGAGGCTAGCTAAAAAGTTATCCACGTATTATTATGAAGAATTAGCACTAAAAGACAGGAAGTGTTATTCCTGTCAGTTAAACGCACACTTTTTAATTTTTTTAAAATTGTTTTATTTATTTATTTTTACAGATGGTGTAACTCTAGAAGGTCCTTATGGCTTAGCGTCCTGTCAGCGGCGGCCGAACATATACACATATCTCATACAGCGTTTGTCCTGGAGAGAAAATGAAGCCGTACAACTTCCTTAATGGTTACAACTTTGTTGTTTGTGGACACATTTGTTTTATGATTACAACATTGAGGCCGTCGTCATGGCGCTGAAAGCCGAAATTAGCTAGCTAAACATGTCCATTATAGACAACTCATCAGTAAGAACGTGACCTAGATATCTAGCATTAGCGAGCTAGTTTCTAGATTTTAGGTGAGCTACAGTATGTAGGTATGTTTAAGCAGTACAAATTAGGCAGGTTAGCTTACTAGCAAGCTAAGCTTGTTAAAGTCGTAGTTACAAGATGATGACTCGACTTGAAAAAAGTTTAACCACAGGACCTCCGTGCTAAGCACGCTAGCTAACTTGGCTAATATCGGTGATTGGTAATTGATGAAATAGTTCTTGTTGTCACTGTAACGTTATGTTTAGTCAAGTTTGGCTGACGATGAATAAACCTGTGAGAAATATTGTTACTGAAATCCCACTCTAATCTGACTAATGTAAGCTTGTTTGCTAAGTTGGCAAAGCTAACGGCTGTTAGAAATTCATTAGCCAAGTGCTATCAGTGAAACCATGGTAACCAGCAATGGTCAGGACTATTAGCGTCTAAAGAATAGAACACGAAATGACCAGTAAATATAACTGCTGTGGGTGTGTAAATGAGTGAATCATTCATGAATCAAACCCCAAGTGTTCACCTATCATTATGTTATTTGTACCCTAGGAAATTATTCGTTCTGACTATTAGCCATCTGTAGCACCAAAAAATGTGTAAGAGTGCAAACCGTCTACCTTCTGTAGATTACAGGTGTGTGTCGGATGAGGTGTGTAAATGAAGGAATCTTTCCTGATGAATCATGAGTCACGAATCGGATCCCAAGTGTTCTTCATCCATTATATTATTTGTAGCCTAGCAAATGATTCATTCAGACAATTAGCCATCTGTAGCATCTAACAAACTGATATGTACGACGTAAGGAGTACAAATAAGTGCTGTGGGTATGTGTGTAAAACAATGAATCATTTTGATGAATCATGAATCGGAAGAAGTATTCACCATCCATTGTTAGTTGTAGACTAGCAAATGATTCATTCAGACTATTAGCTATCTGTAGTGGCTAACAAACTGATGTGCACGATGTACGTTTTAGAAATAACCGCCATGGGTGTGTAAATCTAATGAATCATATTGATGAATCATGAATCAAATCCCAATTGTTCACCCTCCAGAATTGTTCACGATGAATCACGAATCGTTCACCATCCATTGTGTTATCTGTATTACAAAGGATTCATTCAGACTACAAGAGTGATAAATATGTACATCTTTTATGTTAAAAAAATAGAATTTCATACAAAGAAATACATTCGGAGCTTCATTTTAAAGAGTATGTCGTTAAATAAAACATCATTTACAACCGTTCTCTCATCTTACAAATCAGTTTTTGACTTTAAAAAAAATAAAATAAAAATAAAAACTACTTAGATCTTCCTGTCAGGATCAGCAGAAGCGGAGAGCGATTTCCGCTTCCTTCTTAAAGGACCGTTGGATTTGAAGTCCTCTCCAGATCCGAAGTCCACGCCGTCCTTCCAGAAATCCTCGGCGGGGGACGGAATCTTCTTGCCGAACACTTTCTGTTGCAGCTCTGCGATGTCGTTACGGATGTCGGCCATGAGCAGTAAGAGGAAGTCGAAGGATCCTGGAGGTCCCTGAACAACACAACACACCCGATACGACATGAGGTTAGTGCAGTGCATCATGGGATTTAATCAGAGCAGTGAATACTTTCCATTTTGGAAAATCATGGAAGCGATATTAGTTAACATTAACCAAAATGTTCAGCTGTTAGTTTTGCTTTTTATTTTTATGTTTTTTACGTAAATACACATATGTATCATGTTTCTGCCGTCAACATAGAAAATGTTTATAAACGTGACTCACTGTTACCACGTTAACTTATTTGTTGTTCTTTCTTGCCAAAATCTAGCTAACTAAGTGACTTCTAATTTTCGTTTGCTAGCTGAATGATGTCTGGGTCACATTCTAAGAGTGTCAAAGATGGTGTCTTCTACAGCATAGCTACATAGTTCATGATTTACTAATATCCCAAACAATGTGCACTAATTTGCCCACTCTAATGTCTAATCTGAGCTAGTTTGCTAGTAGTTAACAAGCCAGCTAGCAAAGTTAGCTAATATTGATACTAAATGATTAGAGGTTCATGACGTTAAAATAATAAAATGAAAAATGTCTAAATATGTACTATAAAGAACAATAAAACGTCTTCTAGCTACTTAGGTCTTGATTTACTATTATCCCAGATAACAAGCACTATTTTGCGTGAAAAAAAATGAAAAATTGCTGGTTGTGGGTGATTTACAGAGAAGAATTGTGTGGATTGCATCATGTGCAAAGTAGAAGAGAAGGTTTTTGTGTGTATTGTTTGTTCTTGAAATTTCAAAGAGACTCCCAGAAGAGAAAAACTGAAACAAAAATGTATAATTACGCATCCATTATAATGCCAGGAAGATAGAAAAAAAAAAAGTGTACACAATATGAATACACAATGTGTGTGTTCTGTTTTTAAGGTGAATGAGAATGAAAAACTTTTTTTCCACAGATGTTATTTAAATACCATTGGCATCAAAAGTGTGAATGTGTGGCTAATATCTAATAGGAAACATTGCTAGTAGAGGTCGACTGATAGTGGATGTTACCGATACCGATAACTAAGTTGGGTGGTACCTGCCAATAACCGATTAATCAACCCATAGCTTTTAAAACTGATGCTGAATGAAAACATAACACTCAAAGTAAAATACTGCTGAACTTTATTACAAAAATAAACAGTACTGACTGTACCATGAAAATGTACTGTACTTTTTTAAAAATGAAATAAATATATAAATATTAATATATATTAACTATTAATCAATATTAGAGTAAATAAAATATATACATCCAAACTGAATAAAAAAGTAACACTCCAAGTAACAAATAAAAATAGAGACATCCAAAATGAATTAAAAAAAACACTTCAAATAACAACAAAATTTGTCAGTGATAGTTTTTATTTCGCCTCTAGAGGCCGCTCTCGTACTGTTTAATAACAGCGGATCCTTCTCAGCCACTCCCACGATGGATACAACCGGGAAAAACTATCGGTGTGGATTTTTGCTGAGAACCGATAGTTCCAGCAATCGGAAAAACCGATCAATCGGTCGTCATTTTAAGAAACTTTGGACAAGTATTAACTTGCACACACAATTTCTGTAGGTAATAAATTGATCTATTTGCATAAACTCTGCCACTTTTATGGTTTAATGGAGAAATGCCCAAAAACTGAATATTCATTAAAGCAAACGTAGAACCTTTAAGTGAATCAGTGTGCATGTTTTTTTTTTTGTTTGTTTGTTTTTAATCAGGTACAGTATGTACAGGTTTGTACATGTTAATATTTAGTAAATCCTGTCTTTCTGTACTTAAAAGTTTATTATTTAATGCACTATTAACTTGCTCAGACTATAAACATAAATATTGTGTATTGGTTGCTGAATAGACTCCAAAACTCCAAAATATCTCCAAAATCCCATCTGTTCTCAATTTCTTAAAACTATTTTCCATCATAATTATAATTAAATATGTTTCATGCAACACAGGCAATATTTTAAAATCAATGTAAAAACCAGTGTAGTTGTATAAATCCTCCCTAAGCCACATTTCTTTGCCCAGTATAAATAAACGCTGTGTAGTAGTCAGGGAAATGTCCATTGACCTTTGAGCTCTTGAATGAACACTGTTACAAATCATTTTCCGCTTCTTACTTCTGCACTGGTAATACGTGACTCCTTTCCAGGGGGATATAATGAGAAAAAAAGTCTGTCTGCTGGACAACAACATACAGTCTGATTGGTCAGAAGGTGTTGATTAATTTTCTATAACAGCAGCTCTGATAGTAGTGCAGGTTTATATTAATATGTTATCATTTCTGTAGTAACAGCTCATTCACAGGGACTTGTATGGAGGTCGGTTCACTAATAATAAACGGGTTAAGATGTGTTTAATCACTGATTATGTAAGGAGATGTTTACTTGACATTTATGAAA
Organism: Cranoglanis bouderius; assembly: GCA_023630585.1. Lineage (NCBI taxonomy): Eukaryota > Metazoa > Chordata > Actinopteri > Siluriformes > Cranoglanididae > Cranoglanis > Cranoglanis bouderius. Next base: position 9,650,160 of record CM042541.1, on the reverse strand, counting down.
GGAGTCTCCAGTGTCAGCGCTTTGTAACAGTCAGAGGTAAAGCTGTAACTTTAAGTTTTCCAAACGATTTGCGGTTTCATGATAAACTACGCCAAGCTGTGTTTTTTTTTGCCTTATTAATTAACTTTGATAAGGAAAAAAAGAGAGGCTGGTGCGGGAACAACCGTTTATAGCTGCTATAGCGTGAGGGAGAACAGGAACTAACTTGTTCTGTGGACAGTCCACAACATTAAATGTAGCTATAAACGGATAGAAAGTATGACGTGTCACTGTTTAATAAAGTAAAATTGTAATCGTTGGCAAATTGCTGTGGTTTAAGAGGAATAAAATTCATTAATTTAGAGATGCACTGTTATAGGAAAGTTATAGGATCAACTCCGCTTCATCTCGCCACCCGATCATTGATTATTTTCCTATAACAGCATGACATCGATTGTTTTATTCCTTACTTACTAAATATAAAAAGTGTTTTTATTTTGGTGATGGGTTTAAATATCCAGCCATCCATTAAATAAATAAAATATCTATTTTAGTGTGCAAAGACATTAACGTATTAACGTTTGTCTGTGTCGGCCATCTTTGTTACATTGACTATGATATCAGTATGACCTAGCGTAGGATTTCTACGCTATGTACAGTGGCGTATGTTCTCGACAGCCCACGGCTGTGTTTGCGCTTTCGATGACACCATCATGTCGGAATAATGTAACAGTAGCCGTTACTCAACATCTACTTTTGTTGAGAAATTCACTTAAAAAAAATGTTGTGATGTTTGGCAACGTAGCTAATGACTGCTTGAGGATTTCATCTAGAACTTTCCCCGGTGCTCAGTACAGCAGTATCTCACACTCTAACGACTCGCTGATAGAAGGTTTGATCGTGACGACTCCCAGCAGAGCCTTTTACCCTCATACTGACGGGGTCACACAGAGTCCTAACCTGCTCGGTGTGAGCGCCAAATTCCGACTATCATTATCAGCTCAACGGCAATCCGAGTACAATCCTACAGTCAACACGAGGAAAAAGCACCAGATACGAAAACATGAGGGCTTGAATTTCGGAAACAGGAAGTAGGGATCTGGCATGGTGTGTGTTCGAGAGGTCAAAGGTCAACGGTACTAGAGACAGATATATATCCATAACAAGGTGAGAAGAAGTGGCATAACAGGAGGTTCTTACCGGAGGTCCGGAAGGTCCAGGAGCCCCTTTCTCCCCCTGGAGGATCCCAAAAAAATATTTACGTTAGTGCGATTACAGTGAAGAAGTCGTACAGCACGGCTTATTGTTACACCGTCACGCGGCAAATAAAAACAAGCTTTAAACTTGACACCTTAAATTCCCTTGGTATTTGCTTCCTCGGTTAATTTTTTTTGTTTCAATCACTAAACGCAGAGGATGTGTGTGTAAATGTGTGTAAATGTGAGTAAATGTTAGCCCAGAGCTGGTTACTCGCTCCATTTGGAGTTGGGCTCTAGTTCATTTGGGTAGAGGTATGATGATGTGAATGGTAGGAACGGTCGACCTCAGTGAAGTGATTAGGTCGTGAGGTCATGCAGGGGCAGTCAGTGCGGCCAGATGTTCTCTATTTGGCTCTGGGGAGCTGAAAAACATAAAAGCAACCTTCTGCCTACAAACAACGTCTGAATGGTGAGTGTGTGTGCATACACTAATACACACACATACGCGATGCGAAGTTGACCTTGAACTGCCGTTCGTCTTTTGGCGTTCTTGGGAAAAGTGTAATGAGTGGTTAATTAGCTTACGTCGTGCTGAAAATATGAGAAATTAAATACATTTAATTAAAGCAAATCTATTCAAATAAATGTTTAAAAAATCCACAGAAAAAGTTTTAAACAAAGCCAATAGTTTTGGCACTGAGTCTACATAATATACATAACAATAATTCAGGTTCCTTTCAGTAAAAAACACACTGAAGAAAACTAGTTATGGATCAATTATTAGCACACTAGTGAATAAAGCTGCAAGCAGCGATCTGTGGGGCCCAAGCACCCATCTCAAACAGCGCCCAGTAGCCAAGACCTGCCAAGTAACATAAAAATACGAAGATACTATAAATGACATGATGGCAACTCAATGCTGTGAAATCCCTGCTGAAAGCTGATTGGCTGGCGGTGGCTGTGTTTGTTCAGTAACCCCGTCGTCATTAGAAATACAATTACAGATTAGCTCAACAATGTAGTCTAACTTCAGCTTGATTTTAATTATGGATCATGAGAAACAGTTATATGAATTTAACCCCCCGTATGGATGGGTAACCACACCCCAAAATGTACAGAGACATTTAAAAGTGCATGCGTATTTCTCCATTTGGTCCTTGCAATCATGAAAAAACAACATAAAAACAGGCTTTTTTTATCATGTATTGGTGTGAGTGGAAAAGTACTTGTTTTCTGAAATTTTGTGATATTGTGCATTAATGTTTTTGTTTTCAGGCTTCGCTGATTTTCTTGACACTTCTGAGTATTTGACAGCAGATTGTTGTTGTGAGTTGAGGTAATAAAATCTGTGCTGCATTAGCATTGTTTAGTGTGTGAGCATGCGCTCGCGGTGACTCATTCGAATAAAACTCGACAAATATTTGGCTTGAAAATGAAACAACGTTCTGTTTCAGCTGCTGGAATCTCACAGTTTAATCAATCGCTCTCTCTCTCTCACACACAGATTTTCTCTTTCATTATGTGTGTAGGATTTTTCATTATTGATAGGACTCTAGGGGAGCTGAAAACACACACACACACACACTACCTTCATCCCATCTCTGCCTGGAGCACCGGGAGGACCCTGCACACACACACACACACACACACACACACACACACACACACACACAAACAACATTAAAACACACCTCTAAGAAACATCCAGTATACAATGACAGTAATAATACTACTATTGCTAATAATAATAATAAATAAAACCAATATATTATTATTATTATTATTATTATTATTATTATTATTATTATAACCAACACATTTATTACAAATTAAAAATAATTACTGCATAATAACAGTAATGAAAGTAATAATTATGTAATAATTATGTAATAATAATAATAATAATAATAATAATAATAATACATTAATAAACAAATGAATAATAAAATATAAATATAGATATTATAGATCATCTAACATCTAAATGTATTATTATTCTTCTTCTTATTATTATTATTATTATTATTATTATTATTATTATCATCAACAATAACCCATTTAGTAAAATATTATTAAAAAGTAATGACTAGGTAATAATAGTAACGACAGTAATAATGATAATAATAAGAGTGTAATAATTTTCAGGATTTTGGCATCATGATGGACACAGATTCATTAGAATTTTTTTTCAGACATTCCACAAATTTGTTTTAACATTTTGTACATTATGACACGATATGTTGGTAATTGTGTACGTTACAGATCGAGGACACTGATTCTGGATCAGTAAACTTAACCCATAACAACATGTCCCGATCAGTTTCTTCTACACTCACTCATTTGTCAGCACATAAAGCCAAAAATAAAGAAATAAAGCAGCAGCGTTCAGGCGTTGGAGACCATGTGATGTTCTGAACTGCGGGGTGTCGAGAGTGTAACGTTTCAGTGTCCGTTCATAAATAAGCTTTTCTTTCCTCCAACACTGTTGTGAGTTCGGGTCACTATGGCACTATAAGATATTAGCCATAAGCACTTATCCTATTTTCTATGTTAAGGTCTCGGTGTGAATGGAAAAATGTTTGTAATTATGAATATAATAGTAATTAAAGCTGCAAGCAGCATTTACGGGGCCTCGCAGACAAATGGCAGACAGGTCTTAAGATGATATGATCCAAATTTTATGATTTCTGGGTGTAATTTGTAGGAGGCGTAGCGAAAACACTGGTTAGATGCAAGCATTTTCTACATGTCATTGTAACTTTTGATCTTTTGGCGCCGTCATGAAATTTGTTGCGTAGCCTCAGGTCATAGTCCTGAAGACACGTACCAAGTTTCATGACAATGCGTAAAGTCGTTAATAAGACACAGCGTCACTTCCTGATTGGCGACTTTATTGCCAGATTTGTTGGCTTGTTACAAGCGAACAGTTTCGAAAATCTAAATTCCATTTGATGACTTTTGTGTGGATTGGTCTGAAGATGTTATGAGCCAAATTTGGTGAAATTTGGACAAAATTTGTAGGAGGAGTAGTAAAAATAACAGTTTTTAACAAAATCCAAGATGGCCGAAAATCTAATTAGGTGGAAATTAATGTCTTGAACTCGGCGTGATCCAAGGAATCCACTGAAATTTTGGCCACATGGTTCAAAAGTTATGGCCATAAACGTACTTTGAAATTTGGCCAAATTGTGACCTGTTGGTGGTGCTAGAGCTTTGGGAGCTTGGGGCCCAGATTTGGTGTATTTGTAGCTGAATGTATCCTGAAGCCGTGTGCCACATTTCACAACTTTTTACCACACGGTTCTATGGGCTGCCATAGACATCCTAGCCAGAATAATAATAATAAGCAGAATCCGTAGGAAAACAATAGGTACCTTGCACCGCTAGTGCTCGGCCCCTCATTATGTAGCTAGCTAGCTGTTCTGTTTGCTAATGCTCCGTGCTCTTGTGTTGTTACTTCCTGTGTGATTGTTTTCTGAAATTTTGTCATGTTGTATGTTATTGCCATCATGATTTATCAGCTCTATGCTGCTCAACTATGATGGTTTTATTATGCCATTTCACATTCATGACGAAATTCAGATCATTATGAGCTTGTATTGGATCTAAGCAGCAGGACTGAGGAGGGAAAATGCTGGGTTGTGCTCCAGTTTTTCATCTGCAGCTGCAGTGGTTTTCCCTGCGGAGGGTCAGTAAAGGTCAGAGATCTAAACTCGACCTGATCGTGAGCTGGACACCTGCAGCTCTCACAAACCCGGCTTTGATTTCAGAAGTCACAAAAAAGACTCTTCAGTGCGGGACGCTTCACTGGAGTACTGCTGAGATAATAACTTCACTTGTGTCTTTAGTGTTTACTGTGATGTATCCAAATAAAGAGAGATATAAAACATTTATACCACAGAGTTGTAAAATTCTCGATTCTGATTGGTTGATCACAGTCTTGTATGGCAGACCCTCACATAATCTAATACTAATAATAAACAAAATAAAAGACTGCTGTTTAACAAAGATAAACATATTTGTTGATACAGATGTCAGGACACATTTTATTTTTAGGTAAGGAGACATTTATAAACATTTATGGAAGGAGTCTCCAGTGTTAGAGCTTTATTACAAGGTATTTACACTAAGATAAGTGGCTGCTCCCAGTATGAAGTTGAAGTATAAAGCTAAAGTTTAATATTATTAAAAATAATAATAAATGTAAATGTATATGTATTGTATAATGTATAATATTTATAACTAAGTGTCATTTGAGTTTCTAATTTACAGACTCGCAATTCGACTCAGAATTTTAAGCTTATGACTTGCAACTCGACACATATGTCAAAGATTATGACTCATATTCTGATGCGGACTTTGAGGCTTATGACTCGCATTTTGACTCCTACTTCAAAGCTTATGACTCATTTTGACTCATACTTCAAAGCTTATGACTCATTTTGACTCATACTTCAAAGCTTATGACTTGCATTTTGACTCATACTTCAAAGCTTATGACTTGCATTTTGACTCATACTTCAAAGCTTATGCCTCGCATTTTGACTCATACTTCAAATCTTATGACTCGCATTTTGACTCATAATTCAAAGCTTATGCCTCGCATTTTGAATCATACTTCCAATGTTATGACTCACAACTCAACTTTGACTTCAAAACATATGACTCACACTTTCACTTTAAAGCTTTTGTCTCACAACTTAATTCCACTTGTACTTTAAAGCTTTTGATTCAAGGCTTGTGACTCTTAAACTCAAACTTCAAAACACATGACCTACACTGCTTATAAAGTGAGTTTTATCTTTATTTAATCATTTAGTATTATTAAATATTTTTACATTAAATATTTGTATGTAATACTTTTTTATAATTAAATGTATTTCAATTATTATTCTAATGTTCTAATGATAATTTTAGACTTCATTTTTCTTTAATCCAATTTATTAACTAATTATATTATTATATTATAGATTATATTACTTCTTCTTACTCATCAGTGTTTCCCTGTTCAGTGCCGTTTAGTGATGTTTTAAAGTATCTTCTATATCTCATCTCTGAAATGTATTTCAGATATAAAATTGTATATATAAAATTAAAACAACACGACCAGATTGTATGGCCAGGTCATGCCACAGTACGTCATGTGCTAGGTTTTATGGTGTGAAGAGTCTCACCACTGGTCCACGTCGGCCCTGTTTGATGTGCGTGAGGTCTGGAGAGGGACCCATTGGCCCCATCGGGCCCCGAGGTCCAGGCAGACCTGGAGCACCGCCTCTCCCCGGGGGACCAGGAGAACCTTTAGGACCAGGAACTCCTGTGAGAGAGAGAGGGAGAGAGAGAAAAAAAGAGAGAGAGAGAGGGTCAGAGAGTGAGCTATGGCATATCGGATATGACAAGAGAAACAAGTCCTCAAAATAACGCACTGTAAGATTATTCGACTGGCATAACCGTAGCGTTTACGCAAACCGAGCTGGAAAAACTGTAATGACGTGAGCTAATAAAATCGTTCAACATAATCTCGATGTCAAAGCATGACAGACATTTAACATTGGTGTAAATGGTAATAAAATCATTTCCAGAAGTTTGTGAGGCTGGGTTTGAAATTGCAGGTCAAGAACTACAGCCGTAATCGTTATGCCCTGAATTGTAATTCTTGGTTTCTATGAAATTATACACCGTTTCGAGGTTCGAGGTCCGCACACAGGACGCAGTCAGATTCCACAGATTTCCCTTCTTATAAGAGGAAACAGGAGAAAACCTTGCTAAGGTTTCTAAGGTTGCAAATCATCAAGTAACTAGAGAAGTGCAGTGTGCTACAGTGCTGATTTACGGTGCGCTCACATGAAACTTGTGAATTTGAGCTTTTGACATGGGAAGGAGAACACGCCGTTTACTTGATGTACAAGCGGTTGAGCTCAGGAGAACACTTATTCGGCAAACGGCCAACATGGAAGCTCAAGAACTCCTTGTTCTTATTGGGAATTTGGCTAACAATGTGTTTAGCTAGCTATGTGACTGGATAGAACTGTCTGGAATATCAACATTTCCCTCGTAAACGTAAAGATGCGTACGATGTAAAATAATAAAATGTAAAGACGTGTAGAGTGTATCAGAGGGCTAAAGCTCACCAGGAGTTCCAGGTTGTCCTGGAGGTCCAGGCAGAAAGGAATGTGCTGTCAACATCTTCTCACTGGTCATCTGCTTGTTGACCTCAGTGTTGCTCACCAGCATGGCCATCTGCATAGACAACAGAGGTATAAATCGTTTTAGACCTAAACCTGGAGTCTCTAACGCTTCAAGGTAAAAACATTTGCCCAAATATACTGACATGTTGTCCTTTAGCTTGCCAGGTCTTGAAAATATGTGCTGTTTCATTTTAAATAAATTGCTTGCCTTTGTGGTGACTCAGCACTATCTTTAGCCTAGCCTCAGCCTCACACGTTCTACCTGCAGCTCTCACGGTGTCTGATATGCAGTGTTAGGAAATAGCTAGCTACAAGTACTGATGCTACTAGCTTAACTACACTTTAGTAGCATCGAAGTAGCTGCTTTCAAAATGTAGCTTTTCCTCTTGTTCATGCAACAAAACTAGCTGGTTATTTCAGTACTAGCTGAAATTAACGTTATTGCTGCAATTGGACAAACAAAAGTTACTTATAAAGCGAGCGCCTTTGAAAGAACGTTTCAACGAAAAGTTTTATATCTTTTCAAACGTCCCACACAGAGGCACTGAAACAAAGACACCGAAAGAACCCGAAGAGTCGTCAAAAGAAAAAAAAAAATCGACGAGGATAAAAAGCCAAAATGCCGCAGTCGTCTCATATGGCACAGTCCTGACAGGACAGCATGACTAATACAGTATAGCAAGCGACAAGGAGGGAAAGAAAACGAGTCTGCGCTAACCTTTAGCATGTAATCAGATCCATAAGCTGTAACATGTGCGAGCGCTGAGCCCTGAGTAATGCACGTCCATGTCTACACATCAGTACACTCGTTTTACAAGCGGTGTGTTCCACTGAGCTGCACTTCAAAGCCTCGCTCTCAGCGTGTGAGGGAAGTATCCATTACCTGCTGAACCCCCGAGCTTCAGATAGCGCGACACACACGCACACACGTGACCTCGAAAGCGAGCACACGGCACGCGTAGCCTCAGGCTTCACACATAAATCTGCAAGCGTCTGGATTCGTGAGCAATTTAAAAGCCATTTGGAATTTGCTTTGGGGTTTTACAGATCTGCAGAAATGAAGTCTGGTGAACGTATTTCAGTTCCTGTATTTCCCACGATCCGCGTGTCAAACGTGCAACGTGTTCTCTGAGCAAAATCGCTCAAGACTAATGAAAAACACAAGACGAGGAGTTTCCCGACAAGCTGAAGTAATCGCACGACATGTCCACTTTACAGCAAATGCAGACAATCAACCAGGACATGTTTGTTGTGTAAAGTGTGCTTCTTTAGTTTCGCACCGATGCTACGAGGCTAATATACTGTCGCTAAAACATCAGGAAGGGGTGTGGCCTCCAGTTTCACCTCAAGCCACCTATCTGACAATTTTTTGGTGAAAACATGTTTTAAAAAAAACTCACCAGCTTTGTCTTTCTGTCCCTTGTGCTGTTTTCACACCACAGTTTCATCTTTTCTTTCTGTAATTTTATCTTCATTTAGTTCAGCAGGGTTTACATCTCCGTCTGTCTCTCAGTCTCTATCTCTCTCTATCTGTCTGTCTGTTTCTCTGTCCATCTATCTGTCTCCTCTCTGTCTCATTGTCTCTGTTTGTCTGCTACTCTGTTACTGTCTCTCAGTCTCTCTGTCTGTGTCTCTGCTTATCTGTCTGTCTCTCTGCCTCATTGCTTCTCTGTCTGTCTGCTACTCTGTCACTCTGTCTCTCTCTCTGTGTCTGTCTCTCAGTCTCATTGCTTCTCTGTTTGTCTGCTACTCTGTCACTCTGTCTCTCTCCATCTGTCTCTCTGTTTCTCTCCATCTGTCTCTCTGTCTCATTGCTTCTCTGTCTGTCTCACAGTCTCTCTGCTTATCTGTCTGTCTCTCTGTTTCTCTGTCTGTCTCACAGTCTCTCTGTCTGTCTCTCTGCTTATCTGTCTTTCTCTCTGCCTCATTGCTTCTCTGTTTGTCTGCTACTCTGTCACTCTGTCTCTCTCTCTGTGTCTGTCTCGCAGTCTCATTGCTTCTCTGTCTGTCTCACAGTCTCTCTATTTCTCTGTCTTTCTCTCAGTCTCTCTGTTTCTCTGTCTGTCTTTTCGTCTCTCTGGTTCTCTGTCTGTCTCTCAGTCTAATTGCTTCTTTGTCTGTCTCACAGTCTCTCTATTTCTCTGTCTGTCTCTCAGTCTCTCTGGTTCTCTGTCTGTCTCTCAGTCTCATTGCTTCTCTGTCTGTCTCACAGTCTCTCTGCTTATCTGTCTGTCTCCCTGTTTCTCTGTCTGTCTCACAGTCTCTCTGTCTGTCTCTCTGCTTATCTGTCTTTCTCTCTGCCTCATTGCTTCTCTGTCTGTCTGCTACTCTGTCACTCTGTCTCTCTCTCTGTGTCTGTCTCTCAGTCTCATTGCTTCTCTGTCTGTCTCACAGTCTCTCTATTTCTCTGTCTGTCTCTCAGTCTCTCTGTTTCTCTGTCTGTCTTTCCATCTCTCTGTTTCTCTGTCCGTTTCTCCGTCTCTCTGCTTCTTTGTCTGTCTCTCAGTCTCTCGGTTCATACACATCTCTGTCTATCTATTTCTGTCTGTCTCTCTGCTTATCTGTCTGTCTCTCTGTTTCTCTGTCTGTCTCTCAGTCTCTCTGTCTGTCTCATTGCTTCTCTGTTTGTCTGCTACTCTGTCACTCTGTCTCTCTCTCTGTGTCTGTCTGCTTCTCTTTCTGTCTCTCAGTCTCTCTATTTCTCTGTCTGTCTCTCTGTCTGTCTCTCAGTCTCTCCGTCTGTCTCTCTATTTCTCTGTCTGTCTCTCAGTCTCTCTGTCTGTCTCACAGTCTCTCTATTTCTCTGTCTGTCTCTCTGTCTTGTTACTTCTCTGTCTGTCTCTCAGTCTCATTGCTTCTCTGTCTGTCTCACAGTCTCTCTATTTCACTGTCTGTCTCTCTGCTTCTCTGTCTGTCTCTCAGTCTCTCTGTTTCTCTGTCTGTCTCTCCGTCTCTCTGTTTCTCCGTCTCTCTGCTTCTCTGTCTATCTCTCTGTCTCTCTGCTTCGTTGTCTTGTCTCTCAGTCTCTTGGTTCATACACATCTTTGTCTATCTATTTCTGTCTGTCTCTTTGTCTCTAAGTGTTTTGGTTCATATATCTCTGTCTGTCTCTCTGTTTGTGTCTTTCTCTCTGTCTGTTACTCTGCCTGTCTATCCGTTTTCTCTTTCTTCCTTTCTTACAGTCACTATCTATCCATCCATCCATTTATTTCTTGGTTTCTTAGTCTATCTATCTGTCACTTTGTCTCTCAGTCTATCTGTCTCTCTTTCTTTCTGTCTATCAGTCTATCTATCTGCCTCTCTGTCTTTCAACATCTCTGCTTCTTGGTCCTTCAGGTTCCCTGTTTCAGTCTGTCTCTTTTTTAGTCTTTCAGTCTTTTTGCTTCTCTGTCTTAGTCTCACTGTTTTTGTGTCTCTCTTCATCTTGCACTTTCTGACAGCGTTCTCTTGGTCACCATCTTTCTCTCCTTTTATTTCTCTCTCTGTCTCCCCCACCACATGCATCTCTCTCTCTCTCTCTCTCTCTCTCTCTCTCTCTCTCTCTCTCTCTCTCAGCAGAATCACATTCATAATCCATCCATCATGCTGCTGCAGTCTGAGAGCTGAATGACGATTGAGTTGGCTGCTGCTGCTGACTGAGGAAAGGGCATGTAGAGGGCACATAAAGGTCACGTGGAGGGCATGGTGTGCATCTACAGGTCACTTCAGTCACGTTTTATTAGCCTATAAACTCACCGTTCCTCCCTGAGGTCCTGTATAGGGTCTATAACGTACCTGAATATAGGTATTCACGAAACCCTATAACACGCTTACTGAGCTTTAAACAGCCACATATTAATAGCGTAAAACAAACCGCGAAGTTTCATTTAAACGTATTGAATTTAACACACAACAAAACTTGATCTCAATGTTTAAACCATTCGTGCTGGGATTTCTCTCTTTTCTAAATAAACAATGCACAGAACATTAAAAAGTCTTAACATTTGAGAATATTGAAAACAGTATGGACATGCGTGATGTATTAAATACCTTCTGTTTGAGCTGAAAAACGTTTATTTTGATCTGATGGAAGTCTTCACACGTGGCTGAGCAGGTTCCTGCCTTCATAACGTTATCAGACTTCTCAAAGAGAGGATCTGCAAAAAAACAGACAAAATACAGGGGAAAAGATTAAATAAAATAATAGAAATCATAAGAAAAAAGGAAAAAAAAAAACTCACAACATGCTCATAAACACAAACAGTGAAATTCGGCGACAAAGTTCCTGGTATTCAGGGTCGGGTTATACACACACTTAAATCCACTGTCTGAGCTCGTCAATCAGATTTTTCAAACATCTCAGAGATTGCCAGATTTTTCTTGCATCTGAGACGAGGTTTTTCAATAGCATCTAGGACTTCACCTTTAAACACAAACACTCTCAATACAATATTACAATACTAGAATTATCCCATGAATTGAACAATATGGCTTCCACACTCATTCAGCAGCGCATAGAATAGCACTTGATCCAGCATGTCCTGTTATTGTTAATTTTATTTATTTTTATATCTTGCGTCCACTGTTGATTTTACGCGCAGCTTCTTGAAGCCACATGATACTAAATCGGGGTTGTTAAATCGTAATGTGTAAGTTTATTACATTTTTTATTATTTGACGAATTAATAAATAATCACAGCTCTGTTTTTTTATTTTATTTGATACGTTCTCATCAGGTCATGAGTAATGCTGCATTTGACTAAAGGTCGTAACTCGTAAGAATTACCCCTCAGCTCGGAATTTCTACTTGGGAGCTCGGGACCGTAACTCCAAATCAACATGGCTTCTCACAGAATCAACAGTAACACTCCTTACCTTTAAATGAGTTAAATCACTCATCAGTTAGCTGGCAAGCTTGTTGGTAACAAAGACACACATGGAGGCGTTCATGAGGTTTTTTCCCCCACTTAGCTTGAACGCACTGAGGTTGAAATTGATGTAATGCCGAGCTCCGAATTCCCACCGCCGAGGTAAGTGGAAGCAACATTAACAGAATTCTTATTTAATTTTATTGCCGTATTTTCCAGAATATAAGACACAAAAAGTGCAGAGTTTTTACAGCATACTAGCAAGGTTATACTCCAGCAGTTATGGAAGTACTGTTACAGAGTTCTTCACATACTCGTCAGTGACTTGTTGTCTGTAAACTAAAGAATTTAAAAATTATAACTAGGCGCAATAGACGTACCGAAATTACTCTGTTTATAAAAACTGCTAAAAATGTACATCCTCTATCCTCCCACCCATTCCAAGGAAAC